>CM019713.1:58489639-59089639 GCA_009760885.1 Achatina immaculata
TTTGCCCTATTATTTTAATACCCCCTCCCCCCCCCCCCCAAAAAAAAAATCCAATTTGATATTTTAAATGAAATTATAACCATTCATTAGCAATAAACTCATTGGTAAATGATGAGGTTGCTTTTGGTTTACCATAATTTTCACAACTGCTGTATCATGTATGTTTCTTACTGTTTTATTATTATTATTATTATTATTTAATTTGATTCAGATGTAGTTTTGTGGCCTCATTACAAGACTTCAAGCAATAGAACTTCCCTAGAACAAGACTTCCCAAGAATCTACAGACCTGGAATTCCTTTCAGTTACTTCAAAACTGCCTCCACAGAAATTCATGTGAGTGCCATATTCCGAGTCCTAAAATGCTATATTGAACCTATCTTGTTATATGGAAGTGAATCATGGACAATAGGGAGGTCTGCACAAAAATCATTGGAAGCAGCAGAAATGTGGTTTATTAGAAGAATGTTGTGAATCTCCTGGACAGCAAAAATAAATAATGAAGAATGTATGAGAAGAGCTGGGGAGACAAAAAATCTTGTCAAAAAGATAAGATAGAGACATGCAATGAGAAGAGGGGACATTGAAAATATTATAACAAAAGGAAAAATAGAAGGAAGAAGATCAAGAGGAAGACCAAGAGAAATGATACTGGACAGTCTGACGGGATGGTGTGAGAGATCACCAACTGAGCTAATGGCCTGCATGAAGGATCGTGTACTCTGGAGAAGCATAATAGCCAACTCCAGTCGGCACGGCACCTGATGATGATGATGATGATGCCATATTCAGTGCTTATAAAAAATGTACAATAATTTATGAAGAACAGGTGATAGGAAACTTTCTAGCAGTTGAATTGAAATGGAATATCTTCATTATCTCACATCAAGAAACTGCGGTTGTGTACCAATGGAAAGGCAAGAGTGGAGACTGCCTCAGGCACTGCATTAAGTGAGATGCCAAAGTGGAGTTTGTCTTGTCGTGTCTCCTTCACATCAGACACCACATTAAGTGAGATGCCAAAGTGGAGTTTGTCTTGTCGTGTCTCCTTCACATCAGACACCACATTAAATGAGATGCCAAAGTGGAGTTTGTCTAGTCGTGTCTCCTTCACATCAGACACCACATTAAGTGAGATGCCAAAATGGAGTTTGTCTTGTCTTGTCTCCTTCACATCAGGCACCATATTAAGTGAGATGCCAAAGTGGAGCTTGTCTTGTCTTGTCTCTCACATCAGACACCACATTAAGTGAGATGCCAAAGAGGAGCTTGTCTTGTCTTGTCTCTCACATCAGGCACCACATAAAGTGAGATGCCAAAGTGGAGCTTGTCTTGTATTGTCTCTCACATCAGACACCACATTAAGTGAGATGCCAAAGAGGAGCTTGTCTTGTCTTGTCTCTCACATCAGACACCACATAAAGTGAGATGCCAAAGTGGAGCTTGTCTTATCTTGTCTCCTTCCTCGTATACCTTTTGGTGTTGAGGGGACAAATATCTTGATAGGGCTCAGCAAATTGCTTCAAATAATGGGATATTTAATGCTTCTGTAATTTCTCTCTCCATCTCTTGCATGTGTGGCCTCCAAAGTGACGCTTCTTTCTTATTAGCCTTGATATTTCTTTGTAAATTGTTGTAAATAAATGATTTACACTAAGAAAAAGAACATGTATTTTTTAAAACTTTTGTAGGTAGGGCGTAGAAACTGAAATTTTTTAGACTTGCCCACTCAAGGCAACAATCATTGGTACATCATTGACAAGATATGATTTTAAAAAAAAAAAATATATATATATATAGGATCACTACTAACTAATAATGGAGATACAATGAGGGAAATTAAAAGGAGGACATCTATCGCTCTTCAGAAAGTAAAACAAATAAAGAATCTGTGGAGAGGAGCAGACAAAACCACAAAAAATAAGATGTTTAAGGGCATGCATCTTTCCCATCACAACATATGCCCGTGAGACCTGGACACTTAACAAAACAGCTGAGAAACACATAAATGCCTTTGAATGTAAATGCTACAGAAGAGTTCTCCAAATATTGTGGACACAAAAAAGAACAAATATATCTATACTACAAGAGCTTAATATTGAAGAAGGGTGGCTAGTAAAGAGAAAAAATTGAAAAACTGAAAGATGGAGGGAACACTTTAACACCCTACTAAACAGAACACAAGCAACACCAACAATAGACATACCTGAAGCAAAAACGGAACTAAACATCAATACAGGACCAATAACAATAAATGAAGTAAAGGAGGCGATAAAGAAGCTAAAATCAGACAGGGCACTAGGTGAAGATGAAGTGACTGCTGAGATGTTGAAAGCAGAGGAAACAGAAACACCAAAACAACTTTGCTGGATATTACAACAAATTTGGGATCTAGAAAAAGCCCCAGAGGAGTGGAAAACTGGGCTTATAGTAAAACTACCAAAGAAGGGTGACCTCAGAGATTGCGGGAACTGGAGAGGCATTACCCTACTGCCACTCACCAGTAAAGTATTTTGCAGAATAATCATCAACAGAATTGTACCACCACTTGAGGAAAAACTTCGGAAAGAGCAGGCAGGATTTAGGAAAGGAAGATCATGCATAGACCACATATTTGTACTTAGACAAATATTAGAACAGGCAAATGAGTGGCATAGCACAACATATGCATTATTCATAGATTTTGAGAAAGCCTTTGACAGTGTCAACAGAGATGCACTGTGGAAAATCCTAAGATGGCATGGCCTCCCCCATAAAATAGTTAATGTAATCAAAGCCCTATACGAGGGTTTTCAGTGCAAAGTTATCTGTGGAGAACATACCTCCAGCAGCTTTAGGGTACAAACAGGAGTGAAACAGGGATGTGTACTATCACCAACATTATTTATCTTGGCAGTAGACTGGTTAATGAAGGAGGCAACATCAGACAAACGCAGAGGATTACAATGGACCCTTGACACAGTGCTGGAGGACCTTGACTTTGCGGACGACATTTGTCTGTTATCAAGCAGTCACAAAGATATGCAAGAGAAAATAAACAAGCTAACTCAGAATGCAAACAACATAGGACTAAAGATCAACATAGGAAAGACAAAGTTAATGAAACAAAATGTGAACAACAGAAATGTACTCAGAGTAGATAACAAGTTAGTGGAAGAGGTCAACAAATTTGTATACCTTGGCATTAGAGTAGTAGAAAATGGAGACAGCACAGAGGACATCAACAGCAGGCTTACTAGAGCAAACCAGGCTTTTGCAATGCTGCAGACTATATGGAAATCAAAAACTAAGCATAAATATAAAAATCAGGATATTTAAGAGTAATGTTCTAAGTGTACTACTCTATGGAAGTGAATGCTGGAAAATCACCAAAACCATAGAAAACAAGTTGAATTCTTTCCAGACTAAATGTTTACGAGGAATTAGACAAATATTTTGGCCAAACACCATAAGAAATAACATCTTATTAGCAGAAATGCAGATCTTCTTCTTCTTCTTCTTCGTTCGCACTGTCTGTCTATATCTGCAGTCCTGTCTCTTGGATAAATTTCACTGTTTTTTGTAATTCATGTATGGAACCATAGAGCTTATCTTCTTTAGTGGTTTCACTGGGCCAGTAATTATTTCTCAGTGACTCGTAGTTGATGCAGTTCTGGAGGATATGTTCCACAGTTTGGGGCACCTGGGCACATGTACATAGATTAGTAGTACCAACCTTAAACTTTGTATAGATATGACTTCGGAGTCGGCTGTGTCCTGTTCGGAGACGGAAGATGGTGACTTGTTCCTTTCTGTTTAGCATGTGGTTTCATCTGCATTTCTTTCATTATCGCTAATGAAAGAAATGCAGATGAAACCACTGACAACAATTACTGAGGAAAGATGCTGGCGATGGTTGGGACATGTGCTCTGAATGACTGATAACTCACTACCAAAAATAGCACTAAGATGGACACCACAGGGGAACAGAAGTAAAGGTAGACCAAAAGAGACATGGAGAAGAACAACAGAAAGGATGTTGAGCAATAGAGGGCTCACCTGGGCAAGAGCAGAAAAAAAGGTGAAGGACAGGCATTTGTGGAAAACCCTTGTGGAAGCCCCATGTGCCCTGGGCACTTAAGGTTCAGAGAGAGAGATACTGGAAGGATACGTAATGGGAAAAAGAAAAAGAGGAAGACCAAAATGAAGATGGCTGCAAGACATCATTGATGATCTGCAAATGGATGCAACAGCAGCAGGCCATCTTGCTCAAAACCGAGAGTGGTGTTTGGGAGGCAAAGTTCTGCAAGGGACATGCAAATGAATGAAATGATATGTAATCAGCAAGTAAATTCGACATTAATTTAATTACATATTATATTACATATGTTTCTGAATGGCACTATAATATATTGCTAAAATATTTGTTGAGTTAACAAAAGATCTGTACTTTATTTTATTTTCATTTTTTCACTGCTTTGTGAAGAACTTTTAAGACTAATTAATTATCTGTAATTGTAATGATACCAGAAAGAAAGTTAGAATTCAAACTGCAAAAGCAGCATTAACCTTCAAGAGTCTTGAAAACACATGGTATTCAAAAGTTGAATAGGCCAAGCAAAGACTGCATTTCAGAGAATGAGAAACATATTAGCTAACACATCTTTATCAATGAATGTTAGAAAACGAGTCCTAAAATGCTATATTGAACCTATCTTGTTATGTGGAAGTGAATCATGGACAATAGGCAAGTCTGCAGAAAAATCATTGGAAGCAGCAGAAATGTGGTTTATTAGAAGAATGTTGCGAATCCCATGGACAGCAAAAATAACTAATGAAGAATGTATGAGAAGAGCTGGAGAGACAAAAAACCTTGTCAAAAAGATAAGAGAGAGACAATGTACTTTCATAGGACATGCAATGAGAAGAGGGGGCATTGAAAATATTATAACAACAGGAAAAATAGAAGGAAGAAGATCAAGAGGAAGACCAAGAGAAATGATACTGGACAGTCTGACAGGATGGTGTGAGAGGAGATCACCAACTGAACTGATGGCCTGCATGAAGGATTGGGTACTCTGGAGAAGCATAATAGCCAACGCCAGTTGGCACACCACCTGATTATGATGATTCAAAAGTTATAAGCACAAAAACCAAGTTAAGATTATTCATTTCAAATGTAATATCCACACTCATTTATGGATGTGAAAGCTGGAAAACAACTAAAGAAATAGACAAGAAATTAAACTCTTTTGAAAACAAATGCCTAAGGAAAATACTATGTATAAAGTGGAACGAATCTGAGAGCAATGCAGAAATAGATGAGCAAACAACCTGTCTCATGGGTGATCAGAAATAAGATGAACATATGTTGGTCATGTGATAAGAAGAAACAATCAGAGAATCCCAAAACAAGCTATCAAGTGGAACATAACAGGCTGGAGATTCAAACCCTCAACCATTCAGCTGCTAGATGAGTACTCTAACCACTACGCTAGCCTGACCCTAGCCTTCTTAAGAAGACAAAAGTTTATTGAAGCTGAAAATCACTGGAAAACTCAAGAGAAAAAAAAAGAAAGAGGAAGACAGATAAGTATATCTCAATATACTTCCAACCACATGGCATTAGACAGGAAATGAAACTGATTTAACTGGAAATGGCAAGTACTGTACAAAATGGAGAAGCACTGTCATATCAGACCAACTTCAAATGAGTGATTGGAATATTTCTGCTGATTAGTAAAATTATCCAGAAGAGAAAAGAATCTTAAGAGGAGGTTTTACTTCCATCAGAGACTATAACAGTTGTGTTTGGAGAGTCAAAACCAGCAGAGGAAATCCATGGTTTGTATTTCTAGAAATTTGTGTTTTACCATGTATATACATACACTAGTCATCTCCACTATGAAAGCTAACAGATTGTGATGGCAGGACCATGCAGAAAGATTGGAAGAATCCTCAGACCAAACTGGCAGGTCACACAGAAAGAAGAAGAAACTAGACCAAGGTCTTAAACAAAGATGAAGAGACAATTTGGAAAGACAAAGGGAACTTGGAACTTGAAGAGTGAAAGCTATGAACAAATATGAATGAAGAGGATAGTGTCTACAGAAGTAACTTTTAAGGCTTGGTTTGCTAAATCCTCTAGAAATGTCATGTATCCACTGTTACGAGATGTTTCACTGAAACATTTTGAAAAATCACTATATGATTTTCATTTAGGAATAATGTTCATGCATTCAGTTCGCCATATGATTTTCTTATATGACCAGTGTTCATGCATTCAGTTCACCATATGATTTTCATACAGGACCAGTGTTCAAGCAAAGTAATTTTTTTTTCTTCTGCTTGTCCATTTTCTCAGGTTCATCCTAATGGATATGTGTCTTTTGGTTTTATTCGGAATTCTAATATTGCTCCAAAAAGTACAGAGTGGCCATTTTCCCCTGCATTGTTTGCAGTTTACTGGGCAGACATTGATACTTCCGAGAACAATCAGTCAGGACTGTACATAGTTGAGGTAAGGTCTCTTTAGGGTATCTAATGATCTACAGAGCAACTGATTTATGTGAGAAATTTTTTTTTTCTTGGAGATACTAATATGACATAAGAACAATAGATGAAAATATCCTGTCTTGTCTACTCTTGCTTCATTCCTCGTAAACCTTACGGTGTTGATGAAACAAATAGACGTTTTGATAGGGCTTGGTGATTTGCTTCATTAAATGGGATATTTAAGATTTCTTAACAAATATACCTTCACAGTATAAGAACAGTACAAATTATTTCAATATTTTGAAAGGAATATATTGTTAATTCCTTCTCCTTGCAATATCTCTGAGAATGTAAAGCTTACTACTGTATGTGATTTATACTAATATGTATATATTATATAAATATATATAATAGCATTATAAATGAAGCACTGTAACTGTGATGATTATGTGATATTTTTTTCATTTAAGGTGATGGTCTCTTTAAAAACAATGCAACATTTATATATATTCGTAGTTAACTGAAGAGTGACATTTGAGGAAAAAAAATCATTTATAGATGTAAAGGAAAATCAATTTTATACTTATTGTGACATTGATGATTTGTAAGCTGGTCTATACTTGAAGTCTAGTTCTTTTGTTGATATACACAGATAAGTTTTTTTTTTAACTTAGTACTCCCACCTCAAATATCAAGGACATAGAAAAGAACAAATATATCCATACTACAAGAACTAAATATTGAAGAAGGTTGACCGATAAAGAGGATTAAACAGAGAAAACTTAAATATTTTGGACATATTAAACATCATGAGAATTTAGAGAAGACAGTCTTGAGAAGGTACATAATGGGAAAAAGAAAGAGAGGAAGACCAAGGCAAAGATGGCTGCAAGACATCATTGATAATCTGTGAATAGATGCACCAGCAGCAGGGCATCTTGCTTACAAATGAGAGGCCTACAGGAGAGCTGTTTTGGAGGCAAATTTCTGCAAGGGACATGCAAATGACTGACTGACTCCCACCTCACAATGCTTTGGCCCAGAAGTGTGAATGTCGTAACATAGCACACTCCTGATGCATGCAAATGGCATGGGACATTTCTGTTTTAAGATGTTAGTTTTCTAAGAAAGGTTTTTTTATTAATCTAGTGCAGTGTTTCCCTAAAAATGTGGTCGTTATACCACCAATGGTGAGCTGGAAGTTTTCAGGTAGTTGACAAAATCATTAAAATTAAAAAAATAAACTTTAAAACATTCACAATTTCTGTGTTTTGTGTAGTAGATCACCAGTAGTTCCATTTCTCTCATTTGACAATTTTCTACTGAAACTAAAGTAAGTTTTTCATTTTCAATAAAATCTCCATACGACCCAAAAGTTTTTCTACACTTAACCTTGATTTCCCTTGATCAGAGTTATTTCATTTAAGTTAGTGCACAAAAAGTACATTATCATCCTCTGAAAAAATTGATGGTAAATTTGAATACAGATGCTGTAAAACAAATTAAGTCATTGGACAAATTACACCTTTACTGAAAAACAAATACATCACAACTGAAATAAAAGGAGCACTGTGCAACATTGTTTTTCTCCCAGCTCTATGCTATTAATGTCAAATATAGATACTAACAATAAAAAACAAAAGGAAAATCATCACAACGAATGAGATGTTTAAGGAGAATACTAAATGTAACAAGAAGAGACCAAATCAGATATGATGCCATCAGTGCAAGGGTTAGAGTAACATGATTACTACACTACATCTAGAAACTACTCAAATGGTTTGGCCACACTGCATGACTTACATCTTACATCCTTCCCATACAGTTAAATGTCACATAGAGCTCGCATGGTTGTTTGCCAAGTTTTCTTGTTTTCAGCAAGTTTTTCAACTTCGTCAAGGGATGTTATACCCACTAAACTGGCTTCTCTTAACAATTTCATCTCTTTAGAGTTTCACATGGTCGATCTCTTTTTCTTTGGCCTGTTGTGCTCCACTTGATAGTTTGTTCTGGTATTCTCTGTTTCTTCTCATCACATGGCCTACATATGTCCATTTTCTTTTTCTGATCACCCATGAGACAGGTTGTTTGCTCATCTGTCTTATCTGTGTTGTTCTTAAATTCATTACATTTTATACCAAGTATTTCCTTAGGCATTTGTTTTCAAAAAAGTCTATTTTCTTGTCTATTTCTTTAGTAGTTTTACAGCTTTCACATGCATAAATGAGGATGGATATCACATTTGAATTGAATAATCTTAACTTGGTTTTTGTGTTTATAACTTTTGAGTTCCATATGTTCTCAAGATTTTTGTTACTATAACTATCACATTGTTGTTATGCTATTATAAATGGAACTTGTTCCTACCAATTTTCACATCTTAATCACTTGCTGCCACATTTCACATCTTAGCCACTTGCTACCACTTTTCACATGTTGGTCGCTTGGATGCCAGATATTGTTACACGATTATGGTCATTAACTCTTTTGCTCTCAAAAACACTGGCAGTGTTAGTAGATCTTGTATGCCTATACAAATCAATGCTCAGAGCAATATTTAGACAAAGTCTAAATAAGATGAAAAGTAGCATATTTCTAATCCAAACCAAGTTTTTAAATTTTTGAGTAACTTCTTTCTGGTTTCATTCTGTTGATATTTTCTCAACAAATTTAATTTTGGAACACCATGGAAAATAATTCAGAAGTGAGAGAGTTAAAACACTATGAACCTATTTAGAGGTTCCTTAAGAGATGTTGTAGTGTGTTAGATGTGAATATTAAGTCTAAGTCATTTCTTTCCTTATGTAGACAATCTGACATTTGTAAATGACATCGTTTAATGTTATGTGTCAGTCCTTCTTGAAGAGTTTAGGTAAGGTGAACAACTGATCATCTTTTCCTTAGACAAATAAAACATGAGTGTCCTTCAAGATGAGATTCCTTATACAGATGCTGCTAAGTTTCAGAGTATGCATGTGAATATGTGAGCGTGCATCTCTGTGTACATTAGTCTCAGTTTATGATCTAGGCAAAGGAAAGCAGTGAAGTAGGCTTCAGAATATATGTATAAGATATGTCTGTATGGGTTTCAGCTTTTCTCTGTAGTAAAGAAAAGTGGTGAAGTTGACATTTAAATCGGTAGTTTTCAACTGTTTTTTTTTAGTGCAACTCTAAACCCACAGTAGTACATGACCCACAATTCATGAAAAAAAAAAAAAATGAAGTTCAACAAAACTTTACAGAACAGAACAAAATATCTTTACACGATCCTACCCCATCCCTCCCCCACAACCATAATTTGGGTCACGACATGAGGTTTTGAGAACCTGTGTTTTAGTGTATATGTATGAATATGTAGTGGGGGGGGGGTATGATGTCTGACTGTACATATGCACAAGTCTCAGCTTTTGGCTTGAACAAAGGAAGATAGTGATAATGGGATTTCCTTGGTTGTTAAGCTAACAGGGTGGTCAGATAAAGAACAGCCTATTACTGTATAGACAACAGAAGATAATGAAAGCAGCTGAAAATCATGAGTTAAAATCACAGTTTTAATCCTCAAGTGATGCAGATCAAGGACATTCATGATATAACTTAAGATAAACAGAAACACTTTACTTGGTTAGGGAATAATGAAGTGATAGTTTGGGGTATGTCTTCATCATTACAACAAGAAGCAAAGAAATAATGGATTGGAGAAATACTATTTTGTAAGAGAAATGTTAAATGATATAAAGCTAATAGGTTAACAAATAATACGTTATTTTTTGTTACATGTTAAAGACTTATTGCTTTCATCAGTCATTAACCATAGAGGATGTTCGTGAAAAAAGACACACCATGCAAGTGTCATATAGTTTATTCCCACATCATTTCTGCTATTTTGTTTCAACGACTTTTGTGCGAATTACTTTTTGTGCAAGATCAGACAGCACTGAGTATTCTTTTTTTTTTTACAGGATAAAGCCAGGCTTGAGAATGCTACAGTGGAGAGTTCCCTCATTCGTTATGTGAAGAGAGTAGTAAATGTGACTAAATATGAGCCCTTCTATGCCTTGGCCATAACTTGGGAGAATGTGATGCCACGGCCTGCAAAAGATCACCCAAATGAAGTACTAATAAATGTTTTTCACACATGTTGTTCATTGCTGTGATCACATTGATTTTGTTTTATATATCATATTTATGTACATTTATATCGTTTTTTTACATTAGCTTCTAGCGATAATTTTTTTTTATAATAAAAGTATACTGCCAGTGCATACAAATGTATGGTAGCTGTACAGCTTTAAAACTTTAATCTTGTCACTGGTAGTACTATCAGTGACAAGATTAAAGTTTTATAGTGGTATATGGAGATAAGAACTTTAAAAATTTTAAATACTTTTATACAGTAGATCACCAGCAGTTCCTTTCCTCACATTTAACAAGTCATTTTATTGTATATTTTTATATCTGTCTGTCTCTATCTATCTATCTGTCTGTGTGCACGTGTACACAAACACACAGAGGATTTGGCTTCTTTAAAAGGAAAAATGCACCTGGATAAAACTTTAATTTTTAACACAAGAGCAATAACAAGACATCATTTGACGTTCAGAGATTGTGTTGTGGCTACTTTCATTGTAAAAACCCTTCTTCACTATTCCTGTAATTTTCATATCTTCAGGATTCTTTTCCATTTTTCTATGATACAGAGAACACCACATTTTAATATAATATTGTGTTGAGTTTTTTTTCCTCATTACAGACAGCAACATTCCAGCTGATACTTGCCACTGACACTCGCTTCTCCTTCGCTATCAGGAATTATCAGACAGTATGGAGCAGAACGGATGAAAACGGTATACCTTACTACGTCTCAACGTCTTACTCTGACAGAGACGGTGGAGAGCATACTGGTGTGGCACTAAGTATGTAACATTCAGTATAACTATGTGTATTCTTAGCTTCTTGACAGGCAAATTCCATGGCAATGCACATCTTTTGAGAAGTTAATTGTCAAAGACTTTCACTGAAAACTGAAGTGGGGTTTGCTTTCAAGTGCTTGTTATTATGTTATCAGTAACTTTATCTTCTGTTAGCAACCATTTCTGGCACCCCTATCATCCGAAAGTAGAATTGGCTAACTAGCTTCCACTTGTGTTGGTGAACCAGCCAGGCTTGCTAACTATATAACACTGCAGCATTCATTCATTCATTTGCATGTTCCTTGCGGAACTTTGCCTCCCTAACAGCACTCCTGTAGGCCTCTCGGTTGTGAGCAAGATGGCCTGCTGCTGTTGCATCCATTTCCAGATCGTCAACAATGTCTTGCAGCCATCTTCGTCTTGGTCTTCCTCTTTTTCTTTTTCCCATTATGTATCCTTCCAATACGGTCTTCTCTAAATTATCATGACGTTTAATGTGTCCAAAATATATCAGTTTTCTCTCTTTAATCCTCTTCACTAGCCAGCCTTCTTCAATATTAAGCTCTTGTAGTATAGATATATTTGTTCTTTTTTGTGTCCACGATATTTGGAGAACTCTTCTGTAGCATTTACATTCAAAGGCATTTATGTGTTTCTTAGCTGTTTTGTTAAGTGTCCAGGTCTCACAGGCATATGTTGCAATGGGAAAGATGCATGCCCTTAAAAATCTTGTTTTTGTGGTTCTGTCTGCTCCTCTCCACAGATTCTTTATTTGTTTTACTTTCTGAAGAGCGATAGATGTCCTCCTTTTAATTTCCCTCATTGTATCTCCATTATTAGTTAGTAGCGATCCAAGATATTCAAAACTCTCCACTTCTTCCAGTTTTTCCTCATTGATACATATTTCAGTTGCCTTGTTTGTTTTGTCAGTTGTCATCAATTTAGTTTTCTTTGCATTAAGATAGAGGTTCTGCTCTTCGCTGTTCTTGCAGACTGACATAATTAGTTTTTCCATTCCTTTTTGTGTTGTGGACAGCAATACTGTGTGATCAGCATATCTAATCTCTGGTATTTCATAACCTCCAACTGTTATGGCATCGTAATATTCTTTGTCTACATCTTCTCTAACATTCCTCATTATATTTTCAGTATACAAGTTAAATAAGTAGGGTGACAATATGCACCCCTGACGGACCCCTTGTTTTATGTCAAACCAACTTGTTGTTTCACCATTTATTCTTACTGCTGCTTGTTGGTCTAGATACAGCAGTGATGTTAATTGTATCAAATGTGTTGGAAATCCCATTTTTTCCATTATTTCCCAAAGTTTCTGGTGTTGTACACAATCAAATGCCTTTGAGTAGTCTATAAAGGATAAATATAGATTCACATTAAACTCTCTGCATTTCTCTATTATTAATCTTAGATTGAATATATGATCTCTTGATCCTCTTCCTTGCCTGAAACCAGCTTGGACCATATTGACTTCTTCTTCTATTTTCTTTCGAAGTCTACACATTATGATTTTTAACAGAATTTTACTGGCATGACTAATCAGGGCAACAGTTCTGTAGTTGGTGCATAATTTCAGGTTACCCTTTTTTGGCAGTGGTATGAATACAGTTATTTTCCATTCTTTTGGCCAAACACCTGAATGCCATATCTTTTTACATAGTGCATGATAGATTGTTGCACACTGCAGCATATAATAGGGTAATTTGCCTGGCTCATAATTGTCTTTTCATATCAGTGGTTCTCAAACTTTTTTGGGCTGCTGCCACACCCCTACCCAACCCAGACCACATCCTTAGCATCCCCAAGAACTTTTTTGCCTTCAGTTGGCTCCAGTACCCCTTGCCACTTACTTTTCCCTCACTGTCATGATTTTTCCCACTTTGGGAACCACCGACTTATACTCTTGTCTATAGTTATCGTTTAGGTATATTGTTTATGTATAGTAACATTATATAAACTGTATATATTTTTTTCAGTGTTCATTTATGCATATGGTTTATGCATATATAATAAGAGAACTATTTTTTTTCTAAAGCCGGCAACGAAACAAAACCACTGGTTGTGAAGCTTTTTGATTTAGGAGATTATGTTGACCACTCAGCCTTTCAGTGTGTTAAAATAACTCAGAATGTCACATCTCATTTGCTGACCTCAATTCAGTCGCTTCCAGCATGTCCCTGCTACAAAATTCAAGTATGTACAATCATTAAGTTTCATCATCTTTCCTCACTTTTTTGTCTTTTATACTTAGTGTTATATATCAAACACTACAATAAGTGTGCTATATGAATTATAGAACACTCAACTTTTATACTGCCATGAGCCTAATAACAAATTTTTAATAAAGCAGCTACATCTATAATAGCTCCATTGTGTGTATGGTTTCATCAGTTGTGGTTTCAGTTATGGTTTAAAAATGTTAAATAAAAGGAAAAAAGAATGGAAAAAGACAATAAAGAAGCCAACAGGAACAACACAGAGAAATAACTTTTAACAAGAGCTAAGGAGTAGAACAGCCTATAGCAAATACCATGTCAAGGAAAAGGAATTTAGTTGTATTTTTTTTTCTTCTGATGTGACAAAAAAAAAACAGTGAAAGAAGTTGAAAGTTTACATTTTCTATTTCTTTCAGATAACTTTAATGATATCACATAACAATAACTTCAACTGAACAGTTATCATCATATGTAACTTTATTGATAATGATATATCAGTAAGTTTTGCTGAACAATCATATGTAACTTTAATGATAAGGACGTAACAGTAACTTCAACTGAACAGTTCATCATCATCACCATAACCATCATCATCACCATCACCACCACCACCACCACCACCTCCACCACCACTTGGTACACAACTGCAGTTTCTTGATGTGAGATAATGAAGATATTCTATTTCAATCCAGCTGCTAGAAAGTTTCCTATCACCTATCTTCATAAATTATTCTACATTTTTTATAAGCGCTGAATATGGCATCATCATCATCATCATCATCAGGTGCCATGCCGACTGGAGTTGGCTATTATGCTTCTCCACAGTACACGATCCTTCATGCAGGCCATTAGCTCAGTTGGTGATCTCTCACACCATCCCGTCAGACTGTCCAGTATCATTTCTCTTGGTCTTCCTCTTGATCTTCTTCCTTCTATTTTTCCTTTTGTTATAATATTTTCAATGCCCCCTCTTCTCATTGCATGTCCTATGAAAGTACATTGTCTCTCTCTTATCTTTTTGACAAGATTTTTTTGTCTCCCCAGCTCTTCTCATACATTCTTCATTAGTTATTTTTGCTGTCCAGGGGATTTGCAACATTCTTCTAATAAACCACATTTCTGCTGCCTCCAATGATTTTTATGCAGACCTGCCTATTGTCCATGATTCACTTCCATATAACAAGATAGGTTCAATATAGCATTTTAGGACTTATTTTCTAACATTCATTGATAAAGATGTGTTGGCTAATATGTTTCTCATTCTCTGAAATGCAGTTTTTGCTTGGCATATTCTGTTCCTGATTACTGAACAGTTATCATCATTTATTCATTTTTTTTTTTTTTGTCTTAATGATTTCTTGCAGGCTCAAAATGATGGACTGTTTCAGTTGTACTCCTTTGATGGTAATGAGACCATCTGTTACAGGAGCATTTCCTCTAGTGAACAACTACTGGCACAGCGCTGTTGTTATGACAAGTCAGTCAGTCCGAGTGTTTGTTCAGTGTTTCATTTCCAGTAACTAGAGCTGTCCCGAATATTTCATTCAATTTGTATTTGAATATAAAATGACAGAACTGAACAGTTCTTATTTCAATTAAAATTTACACAGTAAAATGTCATATTCTTGAGTATTTCTCTTGTATTACTTAACACAGACAGTAGTTTAAGATTATTCTTATATTAGGCTTGAACATATACTACAGGCCTGCACTATATACAAAGACCTCAGAGCCAAGGTATGGCCCCGAGAGAAAAAACATGGAGAAGAAACTCTGGGGCTCTTACGAAGACTTCCTGCTGACAGCAGGATTCATGGAGGCAACCTGGCTGCCTGTTTAGAAAGCTGCGCATGCGAAACTGAATGCAGAAGAAGAAGATATTAGATCTAACCCAGAAATTTAAGGTGCTACTCTCTATTGATGAGCTCGGTGATTTAAAGTCTGGCCAGAGGTGCCCCAGTCACCAATCTGTAGAAATAGATACCTGGTCCCTCCTGGTGCTAGGAAATAAAGGACAGCCAGGTATGATGCTGATCTCATTGCCCTCTAGCATACCAAATGGTCTAGAACAGTGGTTCCCAACTGGTGGTCCGCACAAAAACTCAAGGTCCTTTTTTTTGTCAGAACAAGTAGGTATGTTAATTGCTGTCTGTCTTTTCGTAACTACATTATTGTCATTTGAAAAATTTAACATGTTTTTTAGCGTAGTGTAGCATTTACTCATTAAAGGTTACCTACATATTCTGAAAAAAATTATTTTGCATTTAAGGAACATAGGTACCATACAGATATGAAACTTTTCCAAAGTATGGTGGTCCATTGGCCTGGATTTTGAAACAGCAGGAGGGGTTCTGTGGACTTTCGTTAACTGGGAACCACTTCTTCTTCAGCTTTCCAAGCAATTAAGACTCACTGCTGCAGATAAAATTTGCCTCCATTCCTCTCTATTCCTAATCTTCTCTCTGCAGTTGGTGACACTATTTGGGAACCACTAATCTAGGAAAATATAGATAGCAACACCATATCCTCTAGGTGCCTCTGTGGAGTAAAGGGGCTACTTTTATTTATACAAGAAATTTAAATGATGAACTAGCAATTCATATTCAGAATCTGCCATATCTGTAAACTTCCATAACAGTGTAATACTGTATATAAGAAATAATTATAAATTTGGTGTTAAATTTATATAAATAAGTATAGTATTACATTCATATTTGTAATAAGTAGTCCTGTGAATCTGCTATTCATATTCAAATTATTATCCAGCCACTAAGAAAATCATGTTACTTGCATTCAGTTGAATACATAAAACCATTTATTTGTTACATTCCCACCGGTAGCATTGTCAAGAATGTAGTAGAAAAACCATCTTTTATCAGTTAATCTTCATCATTTATTGTTGTGGAATCTCTGTTTATTTTCAGACTCGATTTAAAAAAAAATTATTTTCTGGTGACCCAGAGAAGCCCTTGTTGCACATGCACAGAGCTGGATGGGGAGTGGATCATGAAGGATTGCTTGAGAGTCCATAGTGCACCAAACAGACAGGCTTTTTGGCAGACTCTGTCAGTGTGGGAAGCACAGCAAACTCTGTTCTGCTGAAGAGGCACAATAGTCTGTTTTTAAGACCAGCATAAAGACACACAGCAGGGCTTACCTGCTTTGGTTTTATGATTCTAAGCCAATGAAACCTTTGCTCCTACTCTTTCCTTCTAGTAACACTATCATTGCTCCCATTCTTTCCCCCCAGCATAGCCATCATTGCTCCCATTCTTTCCCTCTAGTAACATCATCTTTTCTCCCATTCTTTCTCTCTAGTAACATCATCTTTTCTCCCATTCTTTCTCTCTAGTGCAGTCATGTTTACTCCTATTCTTGAGTATAATAATCTTTGCCTTCATTATTTTCATCTGGTACAGTCATCATTTCACCATTGCACCATTTTGACCCTCCAGTTAAATTATCTTTTCTCCCTTCTTGCCCTCTAGTAATGTGACTTTTGCTCCTATTTTTTTTTTATTTGTATAGCATTAATTTCTGCTTTAGTCATATCAAAGATAAATTTTATTATATTTATCGACAGGTACGGACTTTTTGTCACTGATCCCTATTTTGCACAAACTCCACTACAGACAAATAATGAAACCATTCTACATGATGCTTACGGGCAGTGCTGTATTAAAACAAATGAAATGTGTTACTGGTTCTGGGAGCAGATTCCAGTGTCCAACTGCAGCAACTATGTTGCTCCTTACATAGGTAAGCACTTACATTTTACTACTGTGTATATAAAAATTTAGCAGAAGATCAAACATAAAACGAAAGTCAGCTGAAGTTTTCCTCCACTTAAAAGAAAAAAAAAATGGGTTGATCTAATTGAATGCATTTCCCAGTCCTATATAAGTAAATTTCATTTTTAAACGTCTCACAGTTCTCATATTAGCACACTTATCCCTATGAAAGAGTTGCAGTTTTCAATGAATATCAATGGAAACAACCTTTTCCAACACTTGGAAACTCAACAGCAGCATATTGTTTGAACCACATCATGACTGATTCCCTTTTTACCTACTTTGAGTCACTGGTTTCATTTTTTTTTGCTACTGCATTCAGTTTCATATGCTCAGCTTTCTAAATATGGAGCTGGGTCACCTTCATGAATCCTGCTGTCAGCAGGAAGTCCTTGTAGAAACCCCATACTATCTTCTCCAAGCTTCTCTCTTGGGACCACGCCTGAGTTCTGAGGTCTGTGTATATAGTACAGATCTGTAGTATGTATTCAGGAGTCTGGGGGCTGCTTTGACGCATGAATTGAGCTGTTGGTGCAGCCTTTGTCTTGTGGAGATGAGTATTTATTCTGCAGTGTCTGGTATGTAGTCTGAAGATTGTTTAGCCTTAATATGGGGTCCAGTGGGTATCTGGTGTTTGTCCTCTGCCTCCAGATGTTTTAGTATTTCCTTTTAACTAGTGTTTTCATATCCTTTTGTGATATTTTGTGTCTGGATTGTTCTTTATTTGTGCCTTCCTTTGCTAGTCTATTGGCTGTTTTGTTTTCAGCAATGTCACAGAGTGCAGGGATCCACTGTAGTGCTATCCTGTTTGTCATGGAGAGCTGATGTAGTTTCTCCATTACATCTCCTTTTAGGTGGTCCTCTTCACCTTGTTTAGCCTTGAGGGCTGTCAGGCTATCATATAAAAAGGCTATCTTTGTGTCTTTTGGTCACTGTTCCTCTAGATTCTTTGTGGCCTCTGAGATGCCATTAGTTCTGCCCTGAAGTTTGTGGATAGTTCTCTCCCATAGCAGCTAAGAGTCATAGGTTTAAGATAAACAGTTTTTAATGATCTTTATTATTGTCACTGTCCACATGATAATAGGGGTCCACATGATAATAGAGGTCTGAAGTTTTTCCTCTAAGGGACAACTGTGGTAACTGTTCTCAGTAGCAGCCAAGTGGGCATTGATCCATCAACATCAGATTATCTTACTCATTGAATACCTAGAAATCAATATGCATGCAATAACTGACAGCAGTCAGTCACTCAATCATTTGCATGCCCCTTGCGAAACTTTGCCTCCCTAACAGCTCTCCTGTAGGCCTCTCACTTGTAAGCAAGATGCCCTGCTGCTGATGTATCCATTTGCAGATCATCAACGATGTCTTGCAGCCATCTTCGCTTTTTCTTCCTCTCTTTCTTTCTCCCATTATGTACCCTTTCAAGACGGTCTTCTCTAAATTATCATGACGTTTAGTATGTCCAAAATATTTAAGTTTTCTCTGTTCAGTCCTTTTTGCTAGCCAGTCTTCTTCAATATTAAATTATTGTAGTTTGGATATATTTGTTCTTTTTTGTGTCCATGATATTTGAAGGACTCTCAAGTCGCATTTACATTCAAAGGCATTTATGTGTTTCTTGGCTGTTTTGTTAAGTGTCTGTTACTGACAGCAGACAATTGGCATTATTAATTCAGCCATTTTTTTTTCTTTTGCAGCTGCTGGCTTTGGTGACCCTCATATAGTGACATTTGACAACAATAAGTACACATTCAATGAACTTGGAGCTTTTGTACTGTTTAGATCTGGGTAGGCTGAGATAAAACATGTTTGTCTCTCTGTGTTTATTTTAATGGCTTTTGATAATCTAGATTTAAGGAAATAGACAACCAAGTAACATATAAGATTTTCTTGTACTGATTACCTTAAACCTAAAAATAAAACAATGCATTATGATATTTGTTATCAGAATATGCTTCTTTTATGCAAGTCTGTACAATTTCTCTCTCTCTCTCTCTCTCTGAACCTGAAGTGCCCAGGGCACATGGGGCTTCTGCAAGGGTTTTCCACAAATGCCTGTCCTTTGCCTTTTTTTCTGCTTTTGCCCAGGTGAGCCCTCTATTGCTCAACATCCTCTCCGTTGTTCTTCTCCATGTCTATTTTGGTCTGCCCTTACTTCTGTTCCCCTGTGGTGTCCATCTTAGTGCTGTTTTTGGTAGTGAGTTATCAGTCATTCGGAGCACATGTCCCAGCCATCGCCAGCATCTTTCCTCAATAACTGCTGTCAGTGGCTTCATCTGCATCTCTGCCAACAAGATGTTATTTCTTATGGTGTTTGGCCAAAATATTTTTCTAATTCTTCATAAACATTTAGTCTGGAAAGAATTCAACTTGTTTTCTATGGTTTTTGTGATTTTCCAGCATTCACTTCCATAGAGTAGTACACTTAGAACAATTACTATCTACTGCTTAAATGTGAATTACAAATTAGGCAGTAAAATACAGAAAAATATTAAGAGATTTCTGTGCTATGATTAAAAAGAATTTTAAAATGATTTTTCTATATTAAGATACATTCTGCTCAATCCCCAGTGATAAAACAGTGGAACTGCAAGGGAGAACACAAATAACAAGTGGTTCTGATACCACATTCTTTCAGTCTTACGCATTGAGGGTAATTTTGTCTGTACATATTTGAATTCTGGATTGGTTTTATTTTATTCCAGTTTTATTTTTTAATTTATATTTATTTTTATTTTATTTCATTTTTATTTTTTTTTCATTTTTATTTGTATTTATATCATTTTTTAAATAAATATTTGTCTTATTTCATGTTTTGTTTTTATTTATATTTATTTCATTTGTATTGTTTTATTTCAGTTATCTTATTCCATTATCCTGTGTTTATTTGATTTCATTTAAAAATTTATTTTATATTTTTATTTTTAAATTTATCTTATTCGATTTTTGTTTTTTCTTATTATTTGTATTTGTCAAATGAAAATTGTTTTGCTTATTTATGTAAACAAGATAGGTAGACACAAACATGCAACAAAATAAACAAAATATGATTGTCAATGCATATCAGAATGGCAGTCAGTAAATGAGTAAATAATCTTGTAAACATTCGCACATGACACAGTATTTATTTTTGTGGTGTGATGATGATATTGTGTGATGTTTTGGTTCCATTTTCACATGTTTAATATGTGGTGCACTATAATACAAATAAGACTTTTTTTTCCCTATTCTGTGCTTTGCAGACTGGAGATGGCCTTTACTTGTTTAGCCTTGATAACAACACACTGTTACTAAATGGCACAAAACAAAGTTTGGGAGCAGCTACTGTTACATACTCTACTTATAGTTTTACAGTAAGCAGACTTTTCTGTCTATTAGTTTCTGATTATCTGATTTCTGGGCATGTCAAGAGGCATAATACCTTACTGAAACCTTTCTTGAAGGAAAAATCAAAGGAAAAAGAATAAGAGGATGACAGCAACATGGATGGGTGGACAACATCAAGAAATAGGCAGGATCCAGCTTGGCCAAATGCATTACAAAGACAAGAAACAGCATTGTGGCCAACCTTACATGGGGAGATGACATGAGATGAGGAAGAGATGAGTTTGATTTCAGGCTCATAAACTGACTCAGAACATGCAGGCATATTTTATAGGGAGGGGTTTGATAGTGTGCTGGGATCTAAAAGTTGATGTAGATGTGGCTGTGGGTATGATGTCCTGAGGTATCATTTTAATTCTTTGACTGGGCAATAATCATGTATCATTTTAATACTTTGACTGGGCCATAATCATGTATCATTTTAATCCTTCGAATGGGCCATACCACTCTATACAATATCATGTATCATTTTAATCCTTTGACTGGGCCATAATCATATATCATTTGCTTCTGTCCGGTAGTACATTACATATGGAAATTATGTCACTGAAGCATTTATTGTCTTGACAATAGAATCATTGAGTCCACTAACTGAAATATATGTTGCTCATTTCTTGGATCAACTCCAAGCTGTCTTTAAGGTGACTGGACTCTGAATCAGCTGACTCAAGTCTGTGTCTCTGGCTCATACTGTAAAATAAAAAAATAAGGATCCCATATTTAATACAGATTTTAGGTTTTAAAATGAAATTTTACATTTCTGCATATGTTTAGCAGAGCACAATCATTATCAAGGAACTGATCTAGTGCACAATCAACAATGATCATGCTTGGATTTTTTTTTTTTTTTGAATTGTGTATTTGAAACCAGCACAACTGCGCCCATCTTTCACCTTACATGAAAAAAATTTCCAAAATACTGGTTTTATCAAAACAACATTCTATACTGCATAATTTTTTTTAAAATATAAAATAAAGCACACTTTACAAACATCAGCAGAAAGTAAATGTTCATGTGTACTTTTTTTTTTTTTATTTTCCGGCGAGATTTAATCTTGACAAAATTCTGACACGTTGAAGCAAAATCAAAACTGACTGATTCTCCCCCATGCAAATTGAGCATCATCGGTCTACTTGCCTGATTATCCTCCAGCCAATTTCGTTGGTTGCTTTTTACCAGGTTTTTGATAATATAAACCCTTTACTATAACAAACAACCTCCAAAATTGTGTTTTTCTCCTTTTTAATCAGTAGTTTACCAGTAATTGCTGGTTATATGACCACTGGTCACAAATAGGACTGTATAAATTAGTATAATGTCTTGTCTTGTTTCCTTCATCATACACCTTTGAGTGTTGAATGGGGGAATATACTTCTTCATAAAGCTCAGCAGTTTCTTTTCATAAGTGGATATTTAAGGTATCTGCTGTCTCCTCCATCCATCTCTTGCATGGGTAGCTCTTCCTGTGTTTCTACTATTATTAACATGAGTGCTTTCTGTGGTATGCTGTCTCATGGTAGCAGTGTAACGTGACCTAACCATTCCACATTTCTCAGTGTAGTGTAATATTTGCATTACTCCAGCCTTTGCCTTGATGGTGTCAAATGCATCTTATTTAGCTGCATTTATAATTAATGTAATTTATTGTTAAGATATAAGTCATATAACTTGTCTTGTTCTATCACCCTGTAACTGCGAGCTGGTATTCTTTGCAGCCGATGCTATGAAGGTGTTGAGGCACGACACTGTATCAGCATGGGAGCGAGTTATGGCAGCTACTTTTTTTTCAGTCCCGGCATATGGCTAAAAAGCAGGGGATGTGTAATGCTTCTTTAGTAGACTTCACCACCATTGATCCCTGCCCCATTAGTCAGGCTACGCCTGTTACTGTGGGTACCAACGGAGAAGTGGGACAAGGTCTTGGTCAGCTATAGTTCGCCAACTCTGACGCTAGCGTATCTTCTATGGGTTGTTGATTGTCTAACTGGACAGCATCTTCACTCTTATCACATAAGAATAATTTAACGGTCTTTTAATCAGCTTGCAGCTTTGACTGAAAAGAAATTTGATAAAAATAATTTTTAAGCATCTCTAGTTCAGGTTATAAAGTTTTCTTTCAGTTTTGATCATCTTATCTTTTCTTATCTTCCACAGGTAAAATATATGAGCGGTTTTCTGTCTCATATGGTACAACTAAGGAGGCTTGATAATGGTAGTGAAGGCCTTCTGGGATCTTTAGATGAAAATCCAGCAAATGATTTGAAGTTTAGGAATGGGACAATTGTAGATGATGAAGACCAAAGTGGAAGGATCTTCAATGAATTGGCAAATGATTGTAAGTCAGAGTTTTTCTGTCAGTTTTTCACTGACAGTCCACCAAAATCTTTGTGTATTTTATTGGTTCCCAAAGTAAACTGCACCACCCCCCCTGCAGACAATGGGAAGATCCAGAGGGACAGTGAAGGAAAAGGGAGCAACAGGAGACATTAGAACCAGTTGAGAGAAAAAAAAGTTTTGGGGGTGCCAGGAATTTAATGTGAAAGGCAAAGGGGTGGGTCTATCTTTCAAGTGCTGTGCCTACTGACATTGGTGGTCATGACCCTCCACAACTCTCTTTGTTTTGTATTGCCTCTGTGAGTTGTTCTGGTGTCCTTTTTCTTTGCTGTCTTGCCAGTCCATCCAAGTTTTTCTCTCTTGGTATACCTCGGCCTCTTTTTCCCCCTCTAACTTTCCTGTTATCATGATGTGTTTTAGTTTTCCTTTTCTCATGACATGTCCTATAAATTTAGGCTGTCTTTTCCTGATTGTTGTAATTGTTTTCTCGATCTGGTCCCTATCAAATTTTTTTCATTTGATTTTCATGCTGTCCATGGTGACCTTAACATCCTTCTAAGAAACCGCATTTCCGTGGCGTCCAGACACTGCTGTATCTCTTTAGTTCCAGGCTTCACATCCATAGATCAGAACTGACTCTATATAGCACTGGGGCATCCTTTTCCCTACATTCAGTAACAGTGATTTGTTGCAGAAAATATTTTTCAGCTTTTGGAACATTAGCTTTTGTTTAAAAAGGCAAAAGAGTGGCAACACAAAAAATTTAGGGAACTACTGGTGTGTTTTATGTCAGCATTGTTGGCAGGCAGGACGACTGCATCAGAAAACTCATCAAGTTGCTGCTGCTGCTGCTAGTGAACCAGAACTGGCTAAAAATCAGTTTTTTACTTTATTAATTCTCCTAAAAAACAGATTCTTGAAATCTTTCAGTCTGACCAAAGGCATGGGACCTGACATTGTTCCCATGGTGATAAGAGTCTGTAGAATAAACCTGCAATTAAGTTCTGGGCTGGGACTTCATGTAAACTATTATATCTCACTTCATCTCTAAATTCTGTCAGGTTTTTTTCCCTCAAGAGATTGTGGTGTGTATATGGTGCTAAATTTCTGCCCACAGTTTCCCTGCACTGAAGATGATAGATACAAAGTAATTCTGAAAGTAGTGTCCAATAGCAAGAAAAGGGGCATCAAATGATACCATCAACATGACTGGAGTGATGGTACAGCTGTAAGAGCTAGCAAGTCACAGCTGATCAGGACCTTGCTTTGGCCTTCCTTTGATACTCATAGTAACAAGTTCATCCTGTCTAATGAGGCAGTCTTAACTTTTTCTGTGCTTCCGGGTACTGAGGTAGCCCTTCCATTTTGTGTCTTGAGTGCCAGCAGGTACTACGGTAGCCCATGTTTGTTTCTTTAAAAAACGGTGTAACTTTTTAATTGTACAGATTTTATTTTGCGCATGTCCGGTGACCTGTCATAGTTCCATCAGAAGCGTGCCTAACAACCGAATGAAAACGTGTTTTGATGGAGTAATTGCAATATTTCGTGTGATTTCTGAGGCAAAATGGGCATGCCCCACAACCAGACCACTGTTCTTGAATGTGCCCCAAGTAGATTTTTACCTATAAAATGGACTGAAGAAGTAGTTAGAAAGTTATTTAAGATATTATTGTACTGTGTATGCCACATACTATGACACGACAGGATAGGATGAAGCTACAGGTAGATCTATAAATTGCCGATAGTAAATATTGCACCTCTAGATCTATCCGATGGTAAGTAGGACACAGTTATCACCTAAAATCATCACACTACATTTTTTTCCTAAAAAAACTCTTCATTCTTACTTTTACAGCTATTTTGATGCATATACAAAAAAGAGCAAATATATCCATACTACAAGAACTTAATATTGAAGAAGGCTGGCTAGTAAAGAGGATTAAACAGAGAAAACATAAATATTTTGGACACATTAAACGTCATGATAATCTAGAGAAAACCGTCTTGGAAGGGTACATAATGGGAAAATGAAAGAGTAGAAGACCAAGGCGAAGATGGCTGCAAGACATCGTTGATTATCTGGAAATGGATGTATCAGCAGCAGGCCATCTTGCTCACAACCGAGAGGCCTACAGGAGTGCTGTTGGAGAGGCAAAGTTCCGCAAGGGACATGCAAATGAATGAATGAATACTTATACTTATAATGTGGAAATATTTTATTACATTCAATTTTACAACTGTACCCCTATGCAGATCAAGACCCACACTTTCAATTTGGCACAAACGGAACGTCAGCATTTTTTTCCTGTGGCACAGAAAGAGTTAATATGGTCCTGCTGGTAGTGGAGTCTGCTGAAAAGCTTGCATTTTAGATCCGCTCCTGGTCTTCAAGCTGGCCATTGTAACCCATTCCAAGTTTGATAAGACGTTTGTGTTTAAATTCAAGCATGCACATACATGCACACAAGCAGTCATGCACACAAGCAGTCATGCATACACTTAGCAGTAAAGCAATAAGTAATGTAAAATGATTTTATAAAATGCATTTGAAAGGAAGAGTGTGATTTAAGTTTTTCAGTTATATATATATATAATATCAGGGTTAGCGAACCATAGCTGACCAAGACCCTGTCCCACTTCTCCATTGGTACCCACAGTAACAGGCCTAGCCTGACTAATGGGGCAGGGATCAATGGTGGTGGAGTCTACTAAAGAAGCATTGCACATCCCCTGCTTTTTAGCCATATGCCGAGACTGAAAAAAATAGCTGCCATAACTCGCTCCCACGCTGATACAGTGTCGTGCCTCAACACCTTCATAGCATCGGCTGCAAAGAACACCAGCTCTCACTTACAGGGTGATAGAACAAGACAAGTTATATGACTTATATCTTGACAATAAATTACATTAATTAAAAAAAAAAAAAATATATATATATATATATATATGTGTGTATATGGCTAATTATTTATACAAATTCTTTTCTCAGGGAGAGTAAACGAAACAGAATATCTGTTTGGAGACTGGAGTCAGTATAATAAAAATATTCAGTCAGATTTCACCCCATCTGATATTGGAAGTAATGTGTCAAGCATTTTAAAGAGATTTAATGATTCAGTTGAAGCAGAACAAGTATGTTGCCTTTTTTTATATTTTCATTAACATCATATTGATGTGTTTACTGACTTCATTAATTGTCTTGCAAACTTGAATCCACATGTCATAATTATATGCTCAGTTATATAGAGTCTTGCTGCATAACTGATTGATGACATCATGGGTATTCCTGCAAGCACCATAATTATATGATTTATAGCATGAATCCATGTGAAAACATGAATCATATTGTATATATTATAGATATTTGATAGTGACATCATTAACCTTGCTACAGGCATCAAGAATGCAGAAGCCAAGATTTATTTCACACAGAAGAAAAAATCAGTTATCAGCCTCAGTTTAATAATTCTTACTTTTATTTTTTTTGTACACATTAGTAACAGCAAGCTTTTTTTTATTTAATAATTGTAATAAATTTGCTATAATTTAGAAATATCCAGTATCTGCTGATTCTCTGAGAATATGAGGTGCATCAGAAAGTTCTCAGATTGGTATTTAAAAAAGTACAAACTTACCTTATTTAAATTTGATTGCCATCCACTTTGGAATAGCTCCCTTGGTAATGTACATATTGATCCTAGCAGCTCTTCTATGCCTCAGAAGCACCACTGAAGTTTTTTTTTCCTGAAAAGCCATCTAATACCACGAGCAATGTCTGTTTGGATTTAATCTACTTGTCAAAATGATACCCCTTCAGTGTTTCATTTTGAGGAACAAGGTTAAGTCACAGAAGGCTAGGTCAAGTGAGTGTGGAGGGTGTGGGACATCATTAGCCACCTCAGGAAGCTCAGGACCTATGTCAAGATGCTGCTGCTTTCAAATAAATGTCAAGAGCTGGGAGACAAACTTTGCAGCAGCACAGTGCATGTTCAGGTTTTCTTTAAGGATCTCCTAGCAGACTCCATAGCTGATTCCAGTCATGAGAGAGAGAGAGAGAGAGAGAGAGCTGATGGATTATATGACAGTGGTCCTCTTGAGTGAATTCACCAATTTTATTTTCAGGATTTTCTGATATTTTCCTCATGATTTGTTGCCCTGAAAGCTTGTTATTTTGAACAGACACTTGACAAAACTTGAAATGCACATGGCAAAAATTTGTATTTAACCTAAGATGTTCACCAAAAACCTGAAGAACATTCTGGGGGCTTTGAAGCAGATTTGCTGATTGTCACACAAAATTTAGTGCAAGCACATTGCTTGAATTTGTTAAGCTGTCATAACAATTGCAAAGCAGTCCTGACACAAGGTTCAGACTGCATGTACAAATTTAACACATGTAGACAGTACATGACTAAAGGACAGACTGACTCAGCAAGCTTGGGAACAATGACCTTCAATGTACTGTGCATTTTTGTCAAATGGTGGGCAAGGATAGTCTAGGAAGTATCTGGTATCACCTAGTACTTTCGTATAACAGCATGCTATTTACTCTTAATGTGTATGCCTGGCTTGAGTATGTTGCCAACACTAGCTTGTTGCAGATTTGATTTCATCCACAGAGCATCATAGATGTGATTCTTCTTGGTAATTTAGAAACAAGCAATTTTATGTTATTTCATTTACTCTCAAGTCAAGGTAGGTAAAGGTAGCCCTATTATGCCATGAAGGCACCTAGGGAATATGGTGTTAATGTCCATATTTTCCTTGACTTGTTAACACACTAGAGGGTGATGTGGTCAGCATCACACTTGGTCACCTGTCCTTCCCTAGCTTCAGAAGAGGCTGCCAGATGCACATTACTACACCTGGGTGACCGAGGTGTGCCTCTGGATGGATTTGAACCACTACCTTTGCCATGAGAGACTAGTGCACTGACCACTTAGCCACTCTGAGGGCCCTCTTAAATCAAAATCAAGATTCCATGCTATTTAGATGAAAGTATAGATCCCCATCATGGTGGAGCTTAGTGAGCAGCTTGGTACTGCAGCTCATTGGTAGGGATTCCCCAATATTTTTGTTTCCATTGTGGGAAGTAAGGAAAGCCATGACAGTCAACTACATTCATCATCATCATCATTATGGGTCCAAAAAAAAAAAGAATTCAGATCCTTATCATTCAGAACAAGAACAAGAGGAGAAGATGGTTGTTGATTGAGGTATGAGTGTGATGGTGATTATAAAAAAGTTGATATTGATGGACTAGAGTCAGATGGAGATGCACTGTGTAGTTTTACACAAAAGTAAGAGGAGGAAGAAATGGAAAGAAGTGGCAATAAAAGACAGTGAAAGAAGTATAAAATAATGAAAAACAGTAAGAAGAAAACCAGTATTTCAGCCAAATGCCTTTATCAAGGAAAATATAATACTAGCTAAACAACAACTTTTCTTTCAAAGATCACCTTCAATGAAATTTTGCTATCTTCACCTGATTCTAGTCCACATGTTGCATGAAATATGAGTTTCTAATGATACTGAGTATTTTTAAAGCAACATCTTTTCATCCTGTCTGATTTGCTGGACTTATTTCAGGCTCGGGAACTCTGTGGTGATGAGCTCTTTTGTTTGCAAGATTATTTCATTCATCATAACAATGAATCTGCTTTGGAAATCCTAGGGCAGTCTGAAAGTATTGATTTGCTAAAAAACATTTGTGAGTGCACACTGGTTCATTTTGCAATTTTACTAGTGAAGGAAGTGACAAGTTAATCTGTATGGATCTTTTTTTTTTTAAAGTGCCATATATTGTATGACATTTTTGTGTGTGTAAATGAATGACTTTTCAGTAAATCTCTCTCTCTCTCAGAATTCAAGATCTTACTGTCAACCAACTTCTGACTGGAAACTCTCATGTCCACTGTCTAACAAAACTCATTGCATAAAATATTTACCAGTTAACCAAAATTAAACAGTGACCATGTTAGGATTTTTTTTTAAACCAGTACAAATGTACCTGTCTTTCACCGTGCATGAAATACTTTCCAAAATACAGGTTTTCTCAATACAACATTCAGTACTTCATGCTAATTTTTTATGTAAAATTAAACACATTTTACAAACATTTGGAGTAACTAAATGTTCTTGTGAAATTCTTTTGTTCTTACCTTATTTGTGCTGAGATTTAATCTTTATAAAATGCTCTAGGAATGATTATAACAGCTGATGGGAAATGACACAACAAAATAAAAAGCAGACGTGCTCAGGCCAAGTCAGCATTCCAGAAAATGAGAAACATCTTGTGCAATAGATCCATATCAATGGAAACAAGATTCTGAGTAATTAAATGTTAAATCAAGCCAATTTTGTTTTATGGATGTGAAGCATGGTCCACGAATAAGAGAGTACAGCGAGAAATGGAGGCCATGTAAATATGGTTCATAAGAAGGATATTGAATACCATGGAAGCTAAGAAAACCAACAAAGGAGTCTTAAAAGAGGCTGGAGTTAAAAGGCAAATTAGAGCAAAGATCAGAGTCAGACAAACAAGATTTGTAGGACATTTTCTAAGAAGAGGAAAATTGGAACACATTGTGGCAACTGGAAAAATTGAGGGAAGAAGAGACAGAGCAGGACAAAGAGAGAAGTTACTGGATGGACTGTCAGTGTCGCTAGGAAGAAAGTGACCGGCGGATCTCATAATCAAGTCTAAAGACAGGGAATTGTGGAGAAAAATGGTCCCCTACACCATGCATATGCCATGTGGCATAGCACTTGATTGATTGAAAATGCTCATATGCTGAAAGAGTGTCAAAACTTACCAATTCACCTCTATACAAACTGAGCAGCTTCATCATCCTACTGGTCCAGTTATTCTCCAGCTGATTTCACTGGTTGCTTTTCACTAGGTTTTTGATAATACAAAATAGTTACGGTAACCGACAATTTCCAAAAGTTTCAATTTTTCTCTTCTTTAATCAGTAATTTACTGGTAATTGTTGGTTAACACAATCACTGATTAAACACTTCATCAAGACACAAGGAAGACAACCTACATATCATATATACAGACACATATAGCTGTTGCTTCACAATCTGGGAAGGCTGCTCAGTGTCAAATTAAAAAAAAAACTTTCCTCACTTAAAAAGTGACAGGTAAAGCTTGTCAGTGACAAAAGATTAAGCACAGACAATGGATTAGCAGCAGAAATATTTCAGAATTCTGTCTCTCAGAAAAACAGATTCCTATTCAGCAAAGCCAAGTTAGTTCATTGAAATCTGTCACAGAATGTTTCATCTTACATATGGAAAATGTTTATAAATCTAACTCAGATTTTAGCCAATACTTAATCTTCCATAACCTAGGCTTGATGCGTTTAAGAAAGCCTTGCTTACTCTGCAGCTTATATTTGGAATACCTTCCCATCTTATATCAAAAGTATAAGCTATGTTCCTTCCCACAACTTCAATTTTTTTTTTTTTCAGTATCTACTTGTTAATTACATGCCTTCATGATTCATGAACTTTTCACAGTACATTAGAATCAGTATAGGAAATGAATGTAAATGATTTTTAAATTGAATTCTCTTACTGCAAAATAGTTAACATAGATGTTCATTAATGTATGGCACTGTGAAAATAACTATATGTATGTACTGAGCCATGGATAAGAGTGAAATGTAGATATTCTGTGATTTGTCTTGTCTTGTGCTATCTCCTTGTAACTGCAAACTGGTGTTCTTTGCAGCCGATGCTGTGAAGGTATTGAGGCTAAAATCGGTGTGGGAGTGGGTTATAGCAGCTATTTTTATTCGGAGTACAGCTAAAAAGTAGGGGGTGTGCAGTGCTTCTTTAGCAGACTCCACCACCATGGAGACTGTGGCAATCCCTGCCCCATTTGTCAGGCTATGCCTGTTACTGGGGGAACAAAAGGAGAGATGGGACAGGGTTTTGGTCAGCTATGGTTCGCTAATCCTGTCTCTAGCATATCAGAAATGGGTTGCTGATTGCCTGATCAGACAGCATCTTCGCTCCCATTTTGTAATTTCAGTTTTGTTAATTCAGTTTTGTGTTCTTTGTATGCTTAACATATGTACTAACAGTTGTAGAAGTCTGGAATATAGTTAAAGCTGTATGACATAAAGCAAAATATCAAATGGGCTGGCATGCCCAGTTCTTCACCTTTTGAAAAATAAGTCTGTTCAGTTCATTCTCTCTGTCTGAAGCAAGTCTGTGTATTCTTGATCTGCATTTCTCTAATTTGGAAGTTGAACATCACAGAGAACTATGAGTGTCAAAATTGACTTCAGTAAGGAACTGAACATTTGAGGATTAAATTTAGCAACAGGCAAATTGAGAACCTTGTTAAATAGGAAGTAAACCTAACCATTATGCTTTTGTATTTTTCAGCAAATGAAAAACCTTATTTTGTGAGCATGAGCAGCAGTATTTTTGTTGGCAATTTATCAGGCTTCACCTTAGAACTGAAAGTACAAAGTACAACACCACTAACACTGACTATTGAAGGGGATAATTTAATCAAAAGAAATAGCATTTTGGGTGAGTATCACTCTGGTGTTATGTATGAAAAATTGTTATAATTAAATATGTTTTACAGCTGCAGTGACATGAAAGCACATATGAAGTTGCCATACAATTTAATGAAAATAAGAACCAAAGGAAGAAAAAAATCACAACAGAAAAGATAAGTGGAAGAAGACTCAGAAAAAAAAGCCAAGAAGGAATAAAATGGGCAGTCTGAGGAGATGGCATGATAGAAAATCATAACAATTGTGGAAAACATCAAAGATTGTGAAAAAGTGAGAATATCCACATCCATCAGCACAACATCCAGGGCCTCTGGGAGGGATTTTGTAGTGGTGGTGAAAAAAACTATTTTTGGACTCTTTTGTTTTATTCCATGTTTTGTCTCTGGAGTTCTCGGGCCCTTTGATTGATACTTTAGCTGCACCTCTCTCTCATTGAACCTGATTGCACCCATTCAGTTGTGGTAGAACAGCACTTTAAGGGAAAAAAAACATGATGGAGTACTTTAAAATTTAATCCACATCTCATACTACACAAAAGGCCAAAGAAAAAGAGGTCGACCATGTGAAACTCTAAAGAGGACATTGTTAAGAGAGGCCAGTTTGGTGGGAATAACAACCCTTGATGAAGTTGAAAAGCTCACCGAAAACAAGAAATCTTGGCAAACTACCTATGTGACGTTTTAACGGCACGGTAAGGATGAAAGATGTAAGATATCTCATACTAAATATGAGCAGCAAAGAGGTTAGTGCACTTGTCTCACTTGGCAGAGGTCTGTGTTTTGATGTCTGCCAGAGGTACCCCCAGTCAACTTGGATGTGGAAGGGAGTACCTGGCTTCTCCAGAAGATGAGGAAGAAAGAAGTAGCCAGGTATGATGCTGACCTCATGACAACTGTAGTGTGGTGGCAAATGAAGAAAAATGTGGACACTAACATTATACAAGAGCCTATCAGAAGTATCCTGCCAGGAAAAAAATAAAAGGCTTACCATATTTAAATAATGTCACTATCACCTTTGACATAGTCTCCTTGGGAATGTGCACAGTGATTCCAGTGCTTCTTCCATGATGGTGGACAAAGAGTTGTTTTTTCTTCATAGGTTTAAAAAACAGGATGATGCCTTAATAGCAGGCTGCACTGTGAGTTCTCTTAGTAAGATCCACCAAGGAGGTGAAGGGGGGAGGGGGGTAATTTATTTGTCAGGTTGTATAATATAACCTAATTTTATTAAGTAAGTTAGGGTTTTTACTGGGTATGATTCACCAGCAAAAGGGACAGAGCGAGCACCTTTTGCCCACTGAGTTATCAACAAATCTTGAGCTGCCATTGTTTTTCATCAGCTAAGTGTAAAATTCAAGTCCTATTAATTATTGGCGAACTACTTTGCGAGCCCTATGTGACGTTTAGGATATAAGATATAAGATAAGAAGCGTAAAATGGTTTAAAGTACAAAACAAGTTGAAATGCACCCACAGGGTATTGAGAACAGAACTTCAAGAAGAAATTTTGTCCCATCAAAGAATATAATAATTTAATTCGAAGAACCAGCAGAGAAATTAAGAATGTGCACAAGGGTACCATTTAATTGCCTCCACTAATAAAGCAAACAGATTATAATGGCAGAGTCAAAGAGTGGAAGAAAGTCATCAGATCAGACTTGCATATTTACAACAGGCTGAAAGGGCATGACCAAAGTGCAGACCAAGGCAGATATGGAGAGACAATGTGTAAGAAGATATAAGAGAACTTGGGGAGAACAGTGGGGAAGAGAAAGCTAGATACAGAGATGAGAGAAGACAGATTGTGTCTGCAGCAATGAACCAAAAAAGCTTGGAATATGAGAGAGAGAAGGAGAGAGAGAGAGGAAATGAGAGAGAGAATGAGTGAGTTGGTAAGGTGAGGTGGAGAAATTTAATGTGTGAATATTTCATGAGCATGGGAAAAGTATAGAGACAATGAACTGACTTATAATGTGGTGGAAGACCCTTGTTCATGGAAATGAGAAGCATGTGATATCCTATTTTCCCTTTATCTACTGAAAGTCACACATGTAATGTAATCTAGTATAATCCCCCATGTAAGCTAATATTCTAAATTTTCCTTTATACAGAGTATCCAAAACTGGTAACCTAGTATTTGTGTTAGGAAACTGACTTTGAAAATGGGGATTAATTCTGTGCCTAATGCAAAGCACACCAAAGTACAAAGGCTGTCATTGTGTTAAAGAAAAACATATTTACACGAAATGTTGGGTGCTTGAGTAGCAATGTATGCAGGAAACTCTCTACTGTAGAGAGTGGAAAGACAACATAACTTCTTCAGATCTTCAGAGGAAGTAATCCCACCCCCCCTCCCCCCACCACAAGTATTTTGGGTCTGTTAAACTCCTGACATTCTGAGAAAGGTGGGCCCTTCTAGGTCATGATTCTCAGGGGTCTTGTACTCATTTATTGCTTTTTTGTCATGTCCCGGAATTGAACCTGCGATCTTTCAATTGGCACTGCACTTCGAAGTGCATCTTGGTGATTTAGCTAAGGAGGACTGATATTAGCTGTGACAAACAAATTATTTAGGTTCTCAATGCTTGTTTTGGATGTGCCATAGCTGGCATGGGGCCTTTTCTGCTGTTTCTGAAAGACTTTTCAATGCCCTTGCTCTTGCTTTTCCCTTTATGCCCAGTTGCTTACATAGGTCGTATGCTGACGTTTCTACAAATCCTCCTGCTCACACTTCTACAGCTATCACTTTTGCCTAGACTCCTGTCCCCTGCCTTAGATGCCTGACCAGATCATTGTACTTCTCACATTTGAATAAATGTGTTAATGAGGTTAATGCATTAGTGAGTTTGGTGGTTAAAGTCCAGCTGAAGGCATCCAAGTCTCCCAGCTGTGGAAATGGGTTACAGATTTCTGGAGCTGGGGAAGTAAAAGTGGCCAGGGATGATGTTGGCCACACCACTCTCTATTGTGCTGATAGGCTAAGGAAAATAGGGACACTAGCACAATATTCCCTAAATTCCTTTATGACATAATAGGTTATCTTGATCTTTTTTTTTAAACTTTTGTCATTGCTAATACAAGTTTTAAAAAAATAAATAACAGATTTATAATTATTTCTCTTCTTCTTTGCTCTATTTCAGAAAATGATATATTTACATGGAACATCAGCAGAAGTTTGGGACAGCTAAGAAGTACTGATTACCCATTGAAACTGGCTTTTTATGCGACAAATGGGAAAAACCTATCGGTTCAATATGCACCAACAATAAATCTGTGCTTGTGTGATAACCCTGACCAGTGCGAGAAGCAAGAAGGAACAAGTAACTCGGAAGAAGCATATGTTTTGAATAACAATGGGGCCTGGATAGGTTAGTAAGCAGATATGTTTGACTTCACACCTGTTGCTGTAATGATTTTTTTAACTATCTCAAAATCTTCACCACTATCACCATTCACTCCCCCCCCCCCAAAAACACATCCACCTTCAATGCACTCATGCTACTATTAAACTTTTTTTCTTATTATGCTTTGGCGAGGTACAGAAATTACATAAAACTTCACCTGTCAGTCTTCATTCTCTTTCTCTCATAGCCGTAAAGGTGAGACAACTCAGTGCAATTTTCTTGTTTTGTAAAAAATCTGTTTTTTTAAATTCTGTCTCATTGCCCAGTTTGTGAGACCTGGACGCTTAACAAAACAGCTGAGAAACACATAAATGCCTTTGAATGTAAATATTACAGAAGAGTTCTTCAAATATCATGGACACAAAAAAAGAACAAAAATATATCCATACTATAAGAACTTAATATTGAAGAAGGCTGGCTAGTAAAGAGGATCAAATAGTGAAAACTTAAATATTTTGGACACATTAAACGTCATGATAATCTAGAGAAGACAGTCTTGGAAGAGTACATAATAGGAAAAATAAAGAGAGGAAGACCAAGGCGAAGATGGGTGCAAGACATCGTTGATGATCTGCAAATGGATGCATCATCAGCAGGGCATCTTGCTTTCAACCGAGAGGCCTACAGGAGAGCTGTTAGGGAGGCAAAGTTCTGCAAGGGACATACAAATGGCTGACTGACTGACCAGTTTGGCAGTCAGTGACATGCTAGCGTCAGGTGTAGCAAATCATAGCTGACCAAGACCTTGTCCCATCTCTCCATTGGTACCTCCAGCAGCAGGCCTGGCCAATCTGAGACAGGGCTGGGCTAACAGAGCAGGATTCACCAAAGTCCTCGTATCAGCGGAGTCTGCTAAAGAAGCATTGCACACCCCCAGCTTTTTTTTAAGCTCTGCTCAGGAACTGAAAAAATGGCCACCGTGCCTGCTTCAAAGCCGATGGTGTGCCGTGCATCAAAATCTTAAATGCATTGCAGCAAAGAGTGCCAGTTCACAGTTTCAGGAAGACTGAAGAAGAATATCTCATTCATGTGACCTTTAAACTATATTGCTTTATGGACAATAGAAACATCAATATAAAAAAATCACTGACATTAACACAGATATAGTTACCTAGAAGAATGTTAAAAAATATTGTCATTCAGATTTTGTGACTGATTAGTGAAGTCTGACAGAAACCAGCAGAAGAAAATTAATTCAGATTATAAGAAACTGCTATCAGTATTCACAAAATATGGGATGCAAAGGGACAATTATTGGGAAAAGAGGCAGAAGGTAGCCAGGAGAGAGAAGACAATGGTGGCATCAAATAAAACCATCAAATAGACTAGTGCAGTGGTTCTAAAACATTTTGGTTTTTTTGGCTGTGGATCCCCTGTCCAGTTTGAGAACTGCTATAAAAAATAATGCAATAAATATAACCCCAGATGATGCCAAGATTTTTTTTAAAAATCAAATCAATCTATTTGCTGGTCTGTGGACCCCAAAAAATCCTTCTGTGGACTCCATAGGAGTCTATAGACCCCATGTTAAGACCCACTGAGCTGATAGATGCATCAAAGATTATGACCTGTACGAGAGCATGATCATCCAAATCTCTTAGCATGGCATATGATGATGATGATGACAATGATGAATACTTTTTCCATGAAAATTGTTTTTGCAAGATTAATTTTTGTATTTATTCTTTCAGGGAATGTAAACAACATAATGTGTAACTGTGGAAATGAATCAAGAGGGAAGTACTGTGAGATAAATATAGACGTCTGTACTCACTGCTTCAACCAAACAGCTTGTGACTCCTCCCAAGACAACATATGTGGTGATTGTCCCCATGGATATAATGGAGATGGGAAATATTGTTTTGGTGTGTGTCCACTGACCATTTTTTTCATTGCGTCAAATTTACACAGAAATTATTACCTAGTAATTTTTTCTCTGCATTTTATTAATTGTAACATTATTTTGTTATCAGTGTCATCCAGACCAGCAGTTCCCAAACTGTTTTTGGTCTTCTGGCCTTTTGCTTTCCAGGCTACATCCCTAGTGGCCCTAAAAACTTTTTTCACTCAACTGGTTCTGAATCTTCCATTTGCTTTCCCCTCACTACCCCACTGAATCTTCCATTTGCTTTTCCCTCACTACCCTACTGAATCTTCCATTTGCTTTTCCCTCACTACCCTACCGAATCTTCCATTTGCTTTTTCCTCATTACCCTCCTGAAACCTCCATTCATTTTTCCCTCACCCCTCACCCCCACTCCCCATCTTCCCCTTACCCCTAAAGAGGCAGTACTGCCCACTCTGAGGACTGTTGGTCTAGACAGAAGTAAGAGTTAGAAACTGCACAGCTGATAGTGAATTACACTCCCATGTGAAGTTTGTGGATTGGAGAACCTCTGTCTGGTTGACCCAGCTGTAAAATGGAGTACCTGGTTCATTAGTTTTGAAGAAACTGCCTCTTAGAGTGAAGATTGCCTGTCTACAGGTTGCAATAAACTGGATTAGTGTTGCCAAGTTGGGTGAAATGTTAATGGGTTTATCCTACAAGGCTGCTATGGTAACCATGAAGGTCAACCCAGATCACCCTGAAAACAGCTGGCTAAAGGGGTTCTGGTGAAGCTACGACAGAAGCTTGCCTAGCAAGCAGACGGTGGATTTTCTCTTGCTACAAACTTACAACATGCCTACAATACAGTATATTTAGAGAAACAAAAAATTCAGTGGTTTGGCCACTCTTTCTGTGCCAGAGGAAGAAACACGGACGTTCAGCTGGGTGCCGGGATAAAAGCGCGGGTCCTGATCTGTATTGGGGATGTAGTTGTAAAATGGAATGGAAAACAGTATTTCCGTGTACTTCCATGTACTTATTATGTTTCAAAGTATAACTAAATGTGAAAATTTCATAAATGCAGAGTTTTTTTTTTTAGGAAAAAAGAAGTAATGTGATGTTTTTAGACAATGATTGTGTCCAGCTCACCATCGGCTAGGTCTAGATATGCACTACCTACCATCTGAGATGTCTAGATCTACTTGACGATCTCGTATTGTGATTCTGTGTTGCATTCTCGCTAAATTAATGTCTGAAATAACCTCCTAACTACTTCTCCAGTTGTCTAATATGTCTAGATCTACTTGGGATACATTCAAGAGCAGTGGGGTGGTCACAGGCCATGTCCATACCCCTATCTACATCATCAAAAATTGAAAATTTTCGATGTTTCTCTTCCTTTTTTCTCACTCGGCATCGCTCAAAACTAAGGACTCTTCCACCATTTTGAAAAGTGTCACCAGAACCGTGGACGAAATATGTATAATCTAAATGTTACACCAGTTGTTTTATTGAAACAAACCAAAGTCGAATTTTCGACCACGGCACGAAACGGGAGAGCCGGAAGTGTCAAATATCCGATCAATGGCTCTGTAAGAGTTGAGAATGACACATATACAGCCAGCCACATTAGCCTTCAACCAAAGAACTACAGGACACAGATCAAGAATAAGACCCTGGAAAAGATAGACAGATGCAGCTATCGAAACACTCCTGAATTACATCATGAACACCACCGAGCCCACTCATATGGCCCAAAGATGCCAACTGCACTTTCCCTTGACACCTCATGGTACAAGAGAAAGGATCTCTCTCTCTCTGAACCTTAAGTGCCCAGGGCACATGGGGCTTCTGCAAGGGTTTTCCACAAATGCCTGTCTTTCGCCTTTTTTTCTGCTCTTGCCCAGGTGAGCCCTCTATTGCTCAACATCCTTTCTGTTGTTCTTCTCCATGTCTCTTTTGGTCTACCCTTACTTCTGCTCCCCTGTGGTGTCCATCTTAGTGCTATTTTTGGTAGTGAGTTGTCAGTCATTCGGAGCACATGTCCCAACCATCGCCAGCGTCTTTCCTCAATAACTGTTGTCAGTGGTTTCATCTGCATTTCTGCTAATAAGATGTTATTTCTTATGGTGTTTGGCCAAAATATTTTTTTAATTTTTTAATTCTACGTAAACATTTAGTCTGGAAAGAATTCAACTTGTTTTCTATGGTTTTGGTGATTTTCCAGCATTCACTTCCATAGAGTAGTACACTTAGAACATTACTCTTAAATATCCTGATTTTCATATTTATGCTTAGTTTATTTGATTTCCATATATTCTGTAGCATTGCAAAAGCCTGGTTTGCTCTAGTAAGTCTGCTGTTGATGTCCTCTGTGCTGTCTCCATTTTCTACTACTCTGCTGCCAAGGTATACAAATTCGTTTACCTCCTCCACTAACTTGTTATCTACTCTGAGTACATTTCTGTTGTTCACATTTTGCTTCATTAACTTTGTCTTTCCTACGTTGATCTTTAGTCCTATGTTGAAGAGAAAGGATAAAGTAAAGTAAAATACATCTGTCAAGGCAAAAATGGGAAAATTGGACAAATAAAATCATTGTAATGAATTTGAGGCAAAGCCAGATTCACAGTCAGTGAACAGGAAAAAAAAAAAAAAAAGCAATATCCCACGTAAGTGGTTCTCAACATTTATCACGTTGCAGACCTCGGAAACCAATAATAAAGGGTGTAACATTCTGCCTTTTATCCACCAGTGTTGAAGTTACATAAACAACCATGTTAACAGCAAACAATATTTGTGCTGCAAAGTTTAGTTTCCTTGTGCTTGCATCTTCTAACTTCAAATTTGGTATGTATTTCCTCCTCAAATGTTGCTTCACCCTTACTTAGAGTTGTTGTTCCATGATTTAGTTTTTCTCAAGTTCTTCCCAGATCTTATGACTGACAGAAAAATCTTGAATTTATGACTTACAAATACAAGGATGATCCAAATGAAAACCTTAAAGTGCTATAGAAGTTCTAAGAACTGTCCCATCATCATGTAAGTTGACAGCATCATTACTAATGACATAAGGAACATCCTGCAGGTGGCAGCACAATGCTAATGAGCTGTATGACATCATAGCAGTGTAAAAAAGGCTACTCCTTTAGAGACATACACAGAAGTGAAACAGCTATCATTTGTTTTTTGAGCCGTGAACATTTTTGCATCAGTAAATTATAGGATAATATGATGGCAGATAAAAGGGATGGTGACTGGTCTAAATAATAAAGGTAGATAGAGGTGTATGGTGCAGTTTTACAAAGTGAGGGAAGGAGTGAGTAAAGTGAGAAAAAAAATGAATAGAAAGTATGAGAATGGATAATATGATATGCTGAACTGTGACTGATATTCAAAACTGCAGTTATTTTTACTTTCACTTGATGATTGTCATCACAGCATGTTCAGCTTGGTTTCACTACTCCAGACCTGAATGAGGAGAGTCAGATACACAAATTATGCCATTTTAAGACTTTCTGTTCAACTCATAAAGCAAAAGCTATATCTTAATGCAAATGAAGCTAAATTAATGACAACTGACAGAACAAATAATGCAGCTGAAATATATATATATATATATATATATATATATATATATATATATTATATATATATATATATATATATAATTTATATATTTATACTTATTTAACTTGTATACTGAAAATATAATGAGGAATGTTAGAGAAGATGTAGACAAAGAATATTACGATGCCATAACAATTGGAGGTTATGAAATACCAGAGATTAAATATGCTGATGACACAGTGTTACTATCCACAACACAAAAAGGAATGGAAAAACTAATTATGTCAGTCCGTAAGAGCAGCGAAGAGCAGAACCTCTGTCTTAATGCGAATAAAACTAAATTGATGACAACTGACAAAACAAACAAGGCAGCTGAAATATATATCAATGAGGAAAAATTGGAAGAAGTGGAGAGTTTTGAATATCTTGGATCACTTATATCTTATCTTATATCCTTCCCGTGCCGTTAGACGTCACATAGGGCTCGCAAAGTAGTTCGCCAATTTTTCCTGTCTTCGGCGAGTCTTTCAACCTCAACAAAGGATTTTATGCCTGTTAACTTGGCCTCTCTTAATAATGTTCTCTTCAGAGTTTCACGCGGTCTGCCCCTTTTTCTTCGGCCTGTTGTGTTCCACTTGATAGCTTGTTTTGGGATTCTCTGCTCATTTCTTCTCATCAAGTGGCCAACATATGTCCATCTCCTTTTCCTCATCACCCGTGAGACTGGTTGTTGTTCAGTCATCTGTCTTATCTCTGCATTGTTCTTGAATTCATTCCACTTGATGCCGAGTATTTTCCTTAGGCATTTGTTTTCAAAAGAGTCTAATTTCTTTTCTATTTCTTTAGTTGTTTTCCAGCTTTCGCATGCATAAATGAGGGTGGATATTACATTTGAATTGAATAGTCTTAACTTGGTTTTTGTGCTTATAACTTTTGAATTCCATATGTTCTCAAGATTCTTGAAGATTGATGCTGCTTTTGCAATTCTGATCCTAACTTCCTTTCTAGTGTCACCATCCTGGTCTATGTAGCTGCCAAGGTATGCAAATTGATTGACTTCTTCAATATCTGTCCCTTCTATGTGTATTTTTCCATTTTGATTGATGGGAATTTTCATTATTTTTGTTTTGTCCTTGTTAATTTCAAGTCCTATTTTGCTAGCCAGTGAAGATAGGCTATCTGTTTTTTCTTGCATAGAATTCACATTATTACTGATAAGAGTTATGTCATCAGCAAAATCAAGATCTTCTAGTTGGGTCCCATGTACCCAGTCAATACCTGTGTTACCTGTGCAGCATTTTTTCATTATGAAGTCTACTGCTAACTAATAATGGAGATACAATAAGGGAAATTAAAAGGAGGACATCTATTGCTCTTCAGAAAGTAAAACAAATAAAGAATCTGTGGAGAGGAGCAGACAGAACTACAAAAATAAGATTTTTAAGGGCATGCATCTTTCCCATCGCAACATATGCCTGTGAGACGTGGACACTTAACAAAACAGCTGAGAAACACATAAATGCCTTTGAATGTAAATGCTACAGAAGAGTTCTTCAAATATCGTGGACACAAAAAAGAACAAATATATCTATACTACAAGAGCTTAATATTGCAGAAGACTGGCTAGTAAAGAGGATTAAAGAGAGAAAACTTAAATATTTTGGACACATTAAATGTCATGATAATTTAGAGAAGACCATATTGGAAGGATACATAATGGGAAAAAGAACAAGAGGAAGACCAAAACGAAGATGGCTGCAAGAAATCATTGACGATCTGCAAATGGACGCAGCAGCGGCAAGCCATCTTGCTCACAATCAAGAGGCCTACAGGAGTGCTGTTTGGGAGGCAAAGTTCTGCAAGGGACATGCAAATGAATGAATGAATATATATATATATATATATCAATTAGGAAAAATTGGAAGAGGTGGAGAGTTTTTAATATCTTGGATCATTACTAACTAATAATGGAGATACAATGAGGGAAACTAAAAGGAGGGACATCTATGGTCCTTCAAAAAGTAAAACAAATAAAGAATCTGTGGAGAGGAACAGACAGAACTACAAAAATAAGATTTTTAGGGGCATGCATCTTTCCCAATCGGAACATATGTCTGTGAGACCTGGACACTTAAAACAGCTGAGAAACACATAAATGCCTTTGAATGTAAATGCTACAGAAGAGTTCAACCAAATATATCCATACTATAAGAACTTAATATTGGAGAAGGCTGGCTAGTAAAGAGGATTAAAGACAGAAAACTTAAATGGACACATTAAACGTCATGATAATTTAGAGAAGACCATCTTGGAAGGGTACATAATGGGAAAAAGAAAGAGAGGAAGACCAAGGCAAAGATGGGTGCAAGACATCGTTGATGATCTGCAAATGATTGCATCAGCAGCAGGGCATCTTGCTTACAACCGAGAGGCCTACAGGAGAGCAGCTAGGGAGGCAAAGTTCCGCAAGGGACATACAAATGACTGACTGACTGATTCCACTCATAAACATGTTGCATGTTGAACCTTCATTCACCAATGATTTTTTATAGGTTTCACTACTTGGAGAAACAAATGACAGGACACTGTTCTGCTTCCATGCATGTCTTTAAAGGAGCGGTCATCTTTACACTGCTGCTATGAGTCATGTAGCTTGTTTCAGCAGTATATGCTTCTTCTATATCTGTTTTCTCCTCCCATTTCTGTTGTCATTCTAACTGTTCCTATCTTTTATATTGTTTCTTTCTCATGACACCTATATATGTATCTATATTTTGTCTTTGTCTCATGTTTATACTTTCTTCTTGTTGTCTAAGCTGACTTCTTGTCAACAAAGCCAAATTGGTTCATTGAATTCTGTCACAGAAATCACCATCTTACATATGGAAACTGTTTAACTCAGAGTTTAGCCAAAGCTTAAACAATAGTCATCTTCCATAACCTAGGCTTGATATGTTTAAGAAAAGCCTTGCTTACTCTGCTGCTCATCTTTGGAGTACCCTCCCACCTTACTTAACAAATTATAGCTGTGTTCCTACAACTACAAACTTTCAGTATCTGCTTGATTTTGATTACATACCCCAATGATTAATCAACTTTCCGCATTACTTTAGGTTTTTATTCCCAAGCACTGAATGTAAATTACTTTAAATTGAATTCTCTTACTGCACAGTAGTTGGTAGATATTAGATATTCAGTGCAAGACTGTTAGAGTAACTTTGTTGCATGCATATAATTTTATGTTTTGAGAGCATAGGTAGAAGTGAAACTTAACAGGTTTATTATTTTAGTTTTTTAAAATCTGTTAAAAATTTGCATACCTTGGCAGCCACACAGACCAGGATGGTGACACCATAAAGGAAGTTAGAAGTCAAATTTCAAAAGCAGCATTGACCTTCAAGAATCTTGAGAACATATGACATTCAAAAGTTATAAGCACAAAAACCAAGTTAAGATTATTCAATTCAAATGTGATATCCACCCTCATTTATGCATGTGAAAGCTGGAAAATTACTAAAGAAATAGACAAGAAATTAGACTCTTTTGAAAACAAATGCCTAAAAAAAATGCTTGATATAAAGTGGAATGAATTCGAGAACAACGCAGAGATACGACAGATGAGCAAATAACAACCTGTCTTGTGGGTGATTAGAAAAAAGAAGATGGGCATATGTCGGTCACGTGATGAGAAGAAACAACCAGAGAATCCCAAAACAAGCTATCAAGTGGAACATGACAGGCCAAAGAAAAAGAGGTTGACCACTTGAAGCTCTAATGAGGACATTTTTAAGAGAGGCCAAATTGGTAGACATAACATCCCTTGATGAGGTTGAAAAGCTCGCTGAAAACAGGAAAACCTGGCAAACTACCATGCGAGCCCTATGTGATGTTTAGTGGCACTGGAAGAATGTAAGAAGAAAACATTTTGTCACATGAACAAGATGTTTAGACTAACTGATGTTTAGACTAACTGATGTTTAGACTAACTGATATAGAACGTCTGGAATAGAATAAAAGTTGTTTAATAAAGGATAGAATGTCAGATTGGCCTGTGTGCCCAGTTCTTCACCCTCTGCAAATAAAGTTTGTTTGCTCATTTCATCACTCACTCTGATTTAGTCTTTCATCACGTCTCCCTGAATGACATCCTCTGATTTCACTTTTACATTTTCACATCTGGTATCAAAAGTGGACACGTTGTGACACTTTGAAACTGTTACCTCTATTCACAGAAAATACAAGTGATTTTTTTTTTCCTCAGACATTGATGAGTGCGTGATCAATAATGACGGCTGTGAACAAATTTGCATAAATGAACCTGGCACCTCTAGATGCTCTTGTAGAGACGGGTACCATTTAAATGATACAGAATGCATAGGTAATGTTTTCATATATGATTATTTATATTATGATGTATGAAAAGAATTAATGAAATTTATGTTGCTAATATTTATTAGCATTTCAGAAACAGAAAACCATCTTGTGCAATAAGTCATTGTCATTGGATGTGAGAAAGTATTTCAGTCAGTCAGTCATTCAGTCAATGGATCACCCTCATTGCACATCAGACAATTACTCCATAAGTGCTCTGATCCAATCTTCAGTATTTCCACCAGTGTTTGGTGGCTGATGATACCAATTTAGGAAAGTATTATAGTGCTATATATATATAAAAGTGCACTGTAATATAGCACTATAGAAAGTATTACAGTGCTGTATTGAACTATATTTTTTCTATATGGATGTGAATCATGGACTGTCAGCAGGCAAATGAGTAAATCATTGGAGGAAACAGTGATGTGGTTCCCTAGAAGAATGATGAGAATTCTATGGACAGCCAAGATAAATAATGACCACTAATTTGAGACAAGCTAACGAAAAATATTATACAATACCAAGATAAGGAAAAGGCAATCATTATTCTTGAGGCATATGATGAGAAGAGAAAAACTGGAAAACAGTGTAACAGTGGGGAAAACTAAAGGCAGTAGAGGCAGAGGATGACTGAGGGAATTAATATTAGATGGTCTGACATTTTGGCTTGGAAAGAAATCGGCAACAGAATTACTCAGAAATGTCAAAAACTGAGATTTGTGGATAAGTATGACTGCCCATGCTGTCTGATATAGCACGTGATGATGATGAATATTTATTACATAAATTTTGGCACAAAGCTTGTATTTAACAAACGTGAGAAGCTGGTGTTGCCATGTTTTATACAGAATAGAGTTTTATGTAAACCATTCATTGCTCTATGGCGGCCTGGTTAGCCGAGTGGTTAGGCACCTGGTTTACTAATCCAGTGGTACCAGGTTCAGTCCCAGCAGTGGGATTTTTTTCTGGTACAGACCAAAAAAAAAAAAAAAGGCCTGGGGTTAACCAGCCTCTAAAAATGGGTACCAGAAAATCTGGGAAGGTAAAGTGGCCAGGTATGATACTGACCACATCACACTTTCAAGTGCTGAAGGTCATGGAAAATACCGTATCCTCAGTATGCCTTAATGGCATGGAAATGGAAATTTTACCTTTACCTGTTCATTGTTCTACAAACGTCATGATTGAATGCCACTGTTTATACTTGTGTAAGTCTCTATCTAGTGACATCACGGCAATGGCTGTTGTAATTTGATAAAGTAGATAGGCAAGAAACTCCACCTTTTTTATTTTTCATTCTACATGACATCCTTCATGTGGTTCTGGAAGATGTAGTAGTCCATCAGTGTAAAATCGAGACTTTGTAGAGCACTTGTATTGATATGTCTTCTACCAGTTCATTTTCCAGGGAGTTGTTAGTGTAGAGTAAAATATACTTGTGGGTTTATCTTGTTGGAAAACTAACTCTGTCTAGTCATGGAATGACTTTTGTCTGGTTGTGGGAAACCTTAACTCTCCCAATAACCTATGATCATGGATAACTAAGTCACTTTAATGACCTATATCTGGTCATGGAAAGCTAATTCCCCTGATGACCTATGTCTATCTAGTCATGGAAAACTAATTTCTCTTAATGACCTGTGTCTTTTTGGTCATGGAAACAAACTTTCCATAATGACATCTGGCTATTTGGTCATGAGGTTTTCTACCATATGTCTATAATCTGTATTCATGATAGTGTTTTGTGGTAGAGGACTAGAGCATCATGTTCCACCTGCACCCTGCAGCCGTGGCACTTAAATATTCCATGAATGTTGCTAGCTGCTGCATCTTGAAAAATAAGCACAGAAATCTTTTCTATTAAAAAAGATTAACTAAGATTAGGTTAGTAAGTGTTTATGATGTGTAGCATTTTTTTTTTCTTTTCAGAAGTGTTTTTTGATGATTTTTGCATGTGATTATATTGTTAGAACTGAACCACAATCTCTTTATTTTCCAGATACTGATGAGTGTTTGGATAAAAATGGTGGATGCAAAACGTATTGCAATAATACAGATGGAGGTTATCATTGTTCATGTGATCCTGGATACAGACTATCATGGGATGACAAGACTTGTGAAAGTATTCTTGGATTATTTTATTTTTGGTTTTAACTTTTTTTAAAGAGAACGTAACACGTAACAGGCTCAGCCAGGCCAGTGTAGCAGAGACTGCTGTGGTATCCATGACAGTGGAGCCTGGTTAGAAGCATTTCACTTTCACCTGCTTCACCCTGATTTTGCAAGTTGCCATAACCCATTTCCCCATTGATGCAACATGTGCTGTCATAGCATAAGCTGTAAAGAGCATCCTGTTCATTGTATGTGGGAGATGTAACAAGATTAAAAACAAGGAGGACAGACTAGCTTTTAGTGCCCCACAATCTCATGTCAAAGTTTATTAAAGAACTTGACTTGTTTAAAAAAAAAAAGGCAGTATTTTTTTAAAGTGCACATAAAAAAGTTAGTTACGATTTCATGTATTACATTTCTTTTATAAATTTCACACACCATGAACTATAAAGGAGCATGAAAGAAACAAAAAAGAGCATCAGAATTGACCAATGAAGTTGTATAAATTGGATTCCTGTCAGGTCAGAACTTTTCTTAAAGGAGAGGGAAAAAGTTAATGAAAGCTGTGAAAAATGAAAGTGAATAGTATTTCTTATTGTTCTTGTAGCTTGATCAGTAACATGATTACTTTAACTGTAATACAATAAATTCTTCCTGTTCTTTTCTTCTTATTTTTCACCTTCCGTTAAGCATCTTTATATTGTCTTCATATGTCTTTGTTGGCATTAAAAATCCATACAACTATGTATTAGTGCTAAACTCATATAGCTGAATCACAACATTACTGTTGAATTCACAACATGAGTATCACTGAGGCCACTCATGGGCCAAAAATGCAAATTACATTTCCCCTTGACATTTCATAGTACAAGAAGAAGGATAAAGTAAAGCTGAATTCACGTGGTTGTGTTATAATGTTGGTTTTGAATTCACATGACTGGGTTATAATGTGGGTGCTGAATTCATATGATTGGGTTATAATGCTAGTGGTGAATTTTCATGGCTGGGTTACATTGTTACACACAATAATTAGTGTATAGGTATACAACCACAAAAATAAGATTTTTAAGGGCATGCATCTTTCCCATCGCAACATATGCCTGTGAGACGTGGACACTTAACAAAACAGCTGAGAAACACATAAATGCCTTTGAATGTAAATGCTACAGAAGAGTTCTCCAAATATCGTGGACACAAAAAAGAACAAATATATCTATACTACAAGAGCTTAATATTGAAGAAGGCTGGCTAGTGAAGAGGATTAAAGAGAGAAAACTTAAATATTTTGGACACATTAAACGTCATGATAATTTAGAGAAGACCATATTGGAAGGATACATAATGGGAAAAAGAAAAAGAGGAAGACCAAGACGAAGATGGCTGCAAGACATCGTTGACGATCTGGAAATGGATGCAACAGCAGCAGGCCATCTTGCTCACAATCGAGAGGCCTACAGGAGTGCTGTTTGGGAGGCAAAGTTCCGCAAGGGACATGCAAATGAATGAGTGAGGTATACAACTATACACAAAGCATTGCAGTAAAACTGTGATACCAAAATGTATAAACTAGGAAAAAAGTAGAAACAGCTTTATTATTTAATGATTACAAAATTGTGACATTTAAGTGTGAGCCTTCATCAAACAAAAATAAATAGGACAAAGAATCAGAGATTCTTACATCTTACATCCTTCCCTTGCTGTTAAACGTCATGTAGGGCTCACATAGTTTGTTTGCCAAGTTTTCCTGTTCTCGCCTACTTCATCAAGGAATGTTATGCCCACTAAACTGGCTTCTCTTAACAGTGTCCTCTTTAGAGTTGCATGTTGTCAGCCTCTTTTTCTTCAGCCTGTTGTGCTCCACTTGATAGCTTGTTTTGGTGTTCTCTGATTGTTTCTTCTCTTCGCATGACCTACATATGTCCATCTTTTTCTGATCACCTATGAGACAGGTTGTTATTTGCTCATCTGTCTTATCTCTGTGTTGTTCTTGAATTCATTCCACTTTATATATAAGTATTTTCCTTAGGCATTTGTTTTCAAAAGAGTCTAATTTCTTGTCTATTTCTTTAGTTGTTTTCCAGCTTTCGCATGTATAAATGAGGGTGGATATCACATTTGAATTGAATAATCTTAACTTGGTTTTGTGCTTATAGCCTTTGAATGCCATATGTTCTCAAGATTTTTGAAGGACAATGCTGCTTTTGCAGTTCTAATTCTAACTTCCTTCCTGGTGTCAGCGTCCTGGTATATGTAGCTGCCAAGGTATGCAAATTGGTTTACTTCATCAACAACTGTTCCTTCTACATATATTTTTCCTTCTTGATTAATGAGAAGTTTCATTATTTTTATTTTGTCTTTGTTAATTTCAGGCCAAATTAACAGGCATAAAATCCTTTGATGAGGTTGAAAGACTCGCCGAAGACAGGAAAAATTGGCGAACTACTTTGCGAGCCCTATGTGACGTTTAACGGCACGGGAAGGATATAAGATAATTTCAAGACATATTTTGCTAGCCAAGGAAGACAGGGAATCTGTTTTTTCCTGCATCAATTTCACATTGTCACTGATAAAGAGTTGTGTCATCTGCAAAATCAAGATCTTCTATTTGGGTCCCATGTACCCAGTCAATGTCGGTTTTACCTGTACAGCATCTTTACATTATAAAGTCTATGGCAATTCCAAAAAGCAAAGGAGATAATATACATCCTTGTTTCATGCCTGTTTCAATCTGGAACCATTTGCTCATTCCTTCTTCTGTCTTGACTGCACAAAAATATCCGTTGTAGAGTTCTCTAATGATGTTGACAGTTTTATATGGTATTCCATATAGACTTAAAATTCTCCACAATGAATCTCTGTGTATGCTATAAAATGCCTTTTTAAAGTCTATAAACTTCAGGATTAATGGTTTCTGCTTTTCAATATGTTCTTCAAGTATTATTCTTAGAATAAAGATCTGGTCAAGACAGCTTCTCCCTTTTCAAAATCCTGCCTGTTCTTCTCTCATCGCAGTATCCACTACATCCTTAATTCTATTCAGAATCACTTTACAAAGCACCTTTGACACAACTTATAGTAAGGCTACACCCCTCCAGTTATTGCAGTCACTGTGGTTGGCTTTTTTTTTTTAGGTATTTTAACAATGATTCCCTTTTTTCCATTTAGAAGGGACCTTTCTTCTTTCCAAATTTCATTAAACATTCTTTTTAGTTGTCTCATGTTGTCACTGTTAATAGCTTGTAACACTTCGACTGTTATTTCATCTTCACCTGCAGCTTTGTTGTTAGCCATTAGATTCACTGCTGTTTCAATTTCATTCAGTGTAACTTCATCTAAGTTGACATTTAGTTGTGGGACTGGTAAAGTGGTTTCAAGATTTATTAATTCATTTGGGTGTGGTCAATTAAGTAATCAGAGATTACTGAAATAGAAATATAGAAATCTATACTTTGTCTCCTCTCTCTGATTCTTCATCCTGTTTGTTTTTGTTTGATGAAGGCTCACGCCGAAACGTCATAATTTTGTAATCATTAAATAATAAATCTGTTCCTACTTTTTTCCAAGCTTATACATTTTGAGTTACATTGTTAGTGCTGAATTCACATGGTTGTGTTAAAATGTTGTCATTGAATTCACATGACTGGGTTATAATGTGGGTGCTGAATTCACATGATTGGGTTATAATGCTAGTGTTGAATTCTCATGGCTGGTTTAATGTTAGTGCTGAATTCACATGTTGTGTTAAAATTTTGATATTGAATTCACATGACTGAGTTATAATGTTAGTGCTGAACCCACATAATTGTGTTATAACATTAGTGCAGAATTAACATAGTTATGTTAGCACTGAATTCACATGCTTGAGTTTTAATGCTGAATACACATGGCTGTGTTATAATGTTAATGCTGAATTTATGTGGCTGGGAATCTAAAATCAGAATTCTCTCTCTCTGAACCTTAAGTGCCCAGGGTACATGGGGCTTCCGCAAGGGTTTTCCACAAATGCCTGTCTTTCGCCTTTTTTTCTGCTCTTGCCCAGGTGAGCCCTCTATTGCTCAACATCCTTTCTGTTGTTCTTCTCCATGTCTCTTTTGGTCTACCCTTACTTCTGCTCCCCTGTGGTGTCCATCTTAGTGCTATTTTTGGTAGTGAGTTGTCAGTCATTCGGAGCACATGTCCCAACCATCGCCAGCGTCTTTCCTCAATAATTGTTGTCAGTGGTTTCATCTGCATTTCTGCCAATAAGATGTTATTTCTTATGGTGTATGGCCAAAATATTTTTTTAATTCTACGTAAACATTTAGTCTGGAAAGAATTCAACTTGTTTTCTATGGTTTTGGTGATTTTCCAGCATTCACTTCCATAGAGTAGTACACTTAGAACATTACTCTTAAATATCCTGATTTTCATATTTATGCTTAGTTTATTTGATTTCCATATATTCTGCAGCATTGCAAAAGCCTGTTTTGCTCTAGTAAGTCTGCTGTTGATGTCCTCTGTGCTGTCTACATTTTCTACTACTCTGCTGCCAAGGTATACAAATTCGAAAATCAGAATTGTCTTGAAATAAAAGCAAAATTTATATTTTCACCAGATATTAATGAATGTGAAGATAACTTGGACTTCTGTAACAATTCACTTAAACACTGCACGGATTTACCAGGATCAGCTCACTGTGCCTGCTTACCTTCTCTCGTTGGGAAGGAGAATTGCATCAGAGGTATTCTTATTCTGCTGAAAAAGCTCTCTCTTTCTCTCTCTTGCACTTTCTGCTGTTCTGTTTATTTTTAATGAAAAAAAAATGTTTAATCTTGAAGGAAGAAACCGGGGCAAAGAGCAAGAAGAAAGTGGTTGGAATGAGGAGGGGGGGGGGGGGTGATGCAGTGGCAGAGATGCTGTCCAGTTTGGCTGTTAGTTACTCATAGATGTCATGCTAGTGTTAGGATTGATGAACTATAGCTGACATGCTGGTGTCAGGGTTGATGAACTATAGCTGTCATGCTAGTGTCAGGATTGACAAATCATAGCTGACATGCTAGTGTCAGGGTTGACAAACCATAGCTGACATGCTGGTGTCAGGGTTGACAAACCACAGCTGACATGCTAGTGTCAGGGTTGACAAACCATAGCTGACATGCTAGTGTCAGGGTTGACAAACCATATCTGACATGCTAGTGTCAGGGTTGACAAACCATAGCTGACATGCTAGTGTCAGGGTTGACAAACCATAACTGACATGCTAGTGTCAGGGTTGACAAACCATATCTGACATGCTAGTGTCAGGGTTGACAAACCATACCTGACATGCTAGTGTCAGGGTTGACAAACCATATCTGACATGCTAGTGTCAGGGTTGATGAACCATATCTGACATGCCAGTGTCAGGGTTGACAAACCATAGCTGACGTGCTAGTGTCAGGGTTGATGAACCATAGCTGACATGCCAGTGTCAGGGTTGACAAACCATAGCTGACGTGCTAGTGTCAGGGTTGATGAACCATATCTGACATGCCAGTGTCAGGGTTGACAAACCATAGCTGACATGCCAGTGTCAGGGTTGACAAACCATAGCTGACATGCCAGTGTCAGGGTTGACAAACCATAGCTGACATGCCAGTGTCAGGGTTGACAAACCATATCTGACATGCTAGTGTCAGGGTTGATGAACCATATCTGACATGCCAGTGTCAGGGTTGACAAACCATAGCTGACGTGCTAGTGTCAGGGTTGATGAACCATAGCTGACGTGCTAGTGTCAGGGTTGATGAACCATAGCTGACATGCTAGTGTCATGGTTGACGAGCCATAGCTGACATGCTAGTGTCAGGGTTGACGAACCATAGCTGACATGCTAGTGTCAGGGTTGACAAACCATAGCTGACATGCTAGTGTCAGGGTTGACGAACCATATCTGACATGCTAGTGTCAGGGTTGACAAACCATATCTGACATGCTAGTGTCAGGGTTGACAAACCATAGCTGACATGCTAGTGTCAGGGTTGACAAACCATAGCTGACGTGCTAGTGTCAGGGTTGATGAACCATAGCTGACATGCCAGTGTCATGGTTGACGAGCCATAGCTGACATGCTAGTGTCATGGTTGACGAGCCATAGCTGACATGCTAGTGTCAGGGTTGACGAACCATAGCTGACATGCTAGTGTCAGGGTTGACAAACCATAGCTGACATGCTAGTGTCAGGGTTGACGAACCATATCTGACATGCTAGTGTCAGGGTTGACAAACCATATCTGACATGCTAGTGTCAGGGTTGACAAACCATAGCTGACATGCTAGTGTCAGGGTTGACAAACCATAGCTGACGTGCTAGTGTCAGGGTTGATGAACCATAGCTGACATGCCAGTGTCATGGTTGACGAGCCATAGCTAATCAAGACCATGTTCCACCTATCTTTTGGTATTCCCAGTAACAGGCCTAGCCTACAGAGCAGGGCACACCATAGTTTCCCCATGGTGGTGGAGTCTGCTAAAGAAGCATTGCTCACCTTATGCTTTTTATCTCCACACAGGGGCTTAAAAAGAATAGCCACAGTAACCCAGTCCTAAGCTGACATGGCGCTGTGTCTCAACATCTTCACTGCATCAGCTGTAAAGATGTATCTTCCTAGCAGTTCTAGGGAGATTGAAGAAGAAGAAGTGAAGAGATGGACAGATAGTGAAAGAGTTGGAGAGCAAGTGAATAAATGAGAAAAGACAAAAGGGAGGAATAAAATGGAGTCAAAATGGGTTGAAATAACTTAATTTTTTATCAGTAAAGAAGTGGGAGCACAGGTCATCTGACATTCTGCCATCAGCTCTCAGCTTTGTCGTCATGGGATGAGTAATTATATTTCTGTCAGAAAGAGACTGAAGAGGAGGAGGTGAAGGGAGAGTAACTGAGCAAGAAAGAGAATAAAAGGGGAAATGGAGATGTGAAGAAATAATGAGAAATGAGCGTGTGTTTATATTTCTTTACTTTTCTTTTTCTTTTGGCCGAAAATGTTTTTTAACCTCAGAAATGAACAAAACAGTGTCTGGATTTTAGTTCGGAAATTTTTTTTTAAATTTATTGCCATTTTATTTAATTTTTATAAAAATCTCTCATTTTGGCAAACTATGTGGGTGCTTGAGTGCCAGAGTGTACTAGTCTCTCATGGCAAAGATTGGGGATTTGAATCCAACTTGAGGCGTTTAAATCCACCCACACGTAAAAATGGTAACTGGCATCTTCTGAAGCTGGTGAAAGAAAGGCAACCAGGCATGCTGACTTCCTATGCCACAGAAAAAAAATGCTGACACTCCCATCAGTGCCACACAAAAAAGCGCGGGTCTTGATATGTATAGGGGGTATAGTTGTAAAAGTGAATGTACAAAGTATTTCCACATTAAAAGTATACATATTATGCATGAAAATAGTTGTAAATGTATTTCATAAATGAAGAGTCTTTTTTTAGGAAAAAAGTTGTAGTGTGATGATTTTAGCTGATAATTGTGTAGTGCTTACCACTGGCGATGCCTAGATGTACAATGTTTACCATTGGTGATTCCCAGATGTACTTAAATTTTCGTCCGATCTCGTCGTGTGGTGGCATTCTCACTAAAATAATGTCTGAAATAACCTTCTAACAACTTCTCCAGTCCATTTAATAGGTCTAGATGTACTTGGGGTACATTCAGGAACAGTGCTCTGGTCATAGGACATGTTCTTATGCCTCCGAAATCACAATAAATATTGAAATTTCTCAGTTAAAAACATCAATTTCACTCGTTTGTTATGGATACAAGACAAAGTGGGTGGAATCCTTGAGTCATGACTCTCAGAGTTATGTTAGTTGTTAGACAAGTGAAATTTTGTGAAAACCCACAGCTAGAGATTGAACAGATACAGACAGAAACTGCAGTCATATTTCTAACACAAGAAAGATTTTTTTTTTAAAAAGCTAGGTAGGAAATGTATAAAGATATACTGGAAAAAAGGCTAATGGAGTATACATCCCAAAGGAGCAGAATTCCACTGAAATCAACCAGTTCAGATCGATCTCACTTCTGAATGTGGAGGGAAAGATATTCTTCTCCGTGATGGCAAGGAGACTAACAACATACCTCCTAGATTATGGTTACGTTGACATATCCGTGCAGAAAGGAGGAATTCCAAGTTCCCCAGGATGTCTCAAGCATGCTTCAATGATTTGGGAAGCTATTCAACAGGCAAGATCTGGAAAGCAAGATCTACAGGTAATATGGCTTGACCTAGCCAATGCATATGGCTCAGTACCACACCAAATGATATGGCTAGCACTAGACATGTATCATGTGCCAAAAGAAATCATGAAGATGCTGAAAATGTACTTCACAAGGTTCCTCATGAGATTTGGAACATCAGGATATATTACAAGATGGACTGAGCTCCAGGTAGGAATTCCAATGGGCTGTACAATATCCCCCATATTGTTCGTACTAGCCATGCAGGTAATCCTGAGAGCAGCAGAAGGAGCAGCAGAAGACCCAAGGTTCAGAAATAGATGTCAGATGCCACCACTAAAAGCATTCATGAATGACACCACGAAAGATGTTAGAGCATTTGGACAGCCTTATCATATGGTGCTGCATGAGCTTCAAACCAGAGAAGTCAAGAAGCCTGTCACTTAGAAGGGGGAAAGTGATAGAAAGATCGTACACAGTGGCAAATCAGATAATCCCAACTGTAGGGGAAGAGCCAGTGAAGAGCCTTGACAGAATATATGATGCTTCCATGAAAGACTCAAATGCGGTGAAGCAGGTCATAGAAATAGCACAGAATGGACTGAACATCATAGGCAAAAGCAGGCTACTGGGTAAGTTCAAAATATGGCGCCTCGGGTTCATGCTGATTCCAAAAACTGATGTGGCCACTACTCATTTACGAAGTAAGTACCAGCACAGTAGAGGCAGTCAAAAGAAAGATAAATAAATCCATAAGAAAGTGGCTGGGTGTACCACCAGGATTAACTGATGTTGCTCTGTACTGCAAGAAAAGCAAACTGCGGCTACCATTCAAATCTGTGGTTGAAGATACAAGGTAGGAAAGACAAGGCTTGCAATGATGGTTCAAGAATCTACAGACCTGGTGGTATAAGAAGTGCAGCCAAAACAATAAAACTGGATGAAAATGGAAAGTAAGTGAGGAATTGACTGCAGCCAGGGAAACACAGGAGCTATTAATGATCGATCTTACTGTTCCATACAAAACAAGAATAGAGGAGCAGAATCTTTTCAAATGTGAGAAGTACAATGGTCTGGTCAAGCAACTGAGGCAAGGGGCAGGAGTCAGGGCAAAAGTGATAGCTGTAGGAGTGGGAGTGAGAGGATTCATAGCAACATCAGCATACGACCTATGTAAGCAACTGGGCATAAAGGGACAAGCAAGAGCAAGGGCATTGAAAAGCCTTTCAGAAACAGCAGAAAAAGCCTCATGCTGGCTAGTGGAGTATGTGAAACAAGCATTGGGAACATAAATAATTTCGTTTGTCGCTAAAGATGCACTTCAAAGTGCAGTGCCAACTGGTGGAAGGTCATGGGTTCAATCCCGGGACGAAAAAAAAAAAAAAGCAACAACTCACAAGACCTCTGGGAGTCATGACCCAGAGAGGCCCACCCCCCTTAGAGTGTCAGGAGTTTAATAGGGCCTAAAGGGAGGGAGGGGGGTACTTTCTCTGATGATATGAAGGAGTTGTGTTGTTGTTCCGCTCTCTACAGTAAAGAGTTTCCTGCATACTAAACCGTTAGACATACTAAACCATTAGATATACTAAACTAGGATTTGGTTAATCCCAATGATTTCTTCCCCTTGTTTTCTGCATATGTGTCTATTTAGTCTTTCATTTTCTATCTTTCTTTTAGTCTGTGCCATCTTTAATTTATTTATCTTAGACATTCATTAGTGCCATGTTGAAACCTGATGTTAGTCAAAATTTCTCCTCTGTGATATGGCACTATGCTTCTCCATCCACATTTACTTCTCTCCTTTCAGCAGCTTTTGGAGTAAAAAAAAACTAGGTCAATTTGCTTCCTTGTCTCATATAATTTATGCCCACATACTTCTGTTTTGATTTTCCTCCATTTTCTTTGCTTTGAAATTTTTCATTATCTCTCATATTTTTCAAATGCTTTTATTTAATGACAGCTGTGATGAATGTCTTGGATTTAAAACAAAATAAAGAATTATTGGGTGATCATGAATTTAGCAGAGAAATAATAAATATGTTGGGTTTTTTACATTTACAATATTTTGGACATAGTTAATTCTTGACCTTTGAAACAAAATTTATAACACAATAAAAATTTTTTATAACTAAAAATATCACTGTTTTACTAGGAAATGATGTGATGCATATTTTTAGCATTTGCTGCAGTTTAAATTGATGAACTACTAACTACAGAACAAAACCATGTGACTAGTTGTTTTATTTTTAAAAATTTTTGAAATGCCAAGACAGGTTAAGACATTGAAAGCAGTCATGGAATGAAAAGTCTTTAAGAAAAGTGTGATGTGGCAGCAAAAAAGTTGGGTTGAGTACATCATAAGATGAACAATTGTTTTTTTAAAGAGCCAGTATCAAGATAAGAGATGCTGCCGTTCAGATAGTTAAGAAAGTTCATTACTAATATATGTTAAATAAAATTATCTGCTTCTTTACTTTTCACAACTTTTCTGTTTGTAGGAGTATTTTACTATTTTAACAATGCATGTTTTGTCTCATGCAGTCCTGGGAATTTCCACATTCTATAAGTTAATCATATATACACCCCCCCCCCTTTGACTTGCTCACAAGGTATAGTCTTTGCTGGAAAGTTTCTTGCAGAATGTCATCATGAAAAGGGAAATCCACATGAAATGCCAAGAACTGTTTACTTCATTCTCAAGATGCATCATCATCATCAGGTGCTATGCCGACTGGCGTTGGCTATTATGCTTCTCCAGAGTACCCAATCCTTCATGCAGGCCATCAGCTCAGTTGGTGATCTCCTCTCGCACCATCCCATCAGACTATCCACTATCATTTCTCTTGGTCTTCTCTTGATCTTCTTCCTTCTATTTTTTCTGTTGTTATAATATTTTCAATGCCTCCTCCTCTCATTGCATGTCCTATGAGAGTACATTGTCTCTCTTTTATCTTTTTGACAAGATTTTTTTGTCTCTCCAGATCTTCTCATACATTCTTCATTAGTTATTTTTGCTGTCCAGGGGATTCGCAACATTCTTCTAATAAACCACATTTCTGCTGCTTCCAATGATTTTTATGCAGACCTGTCCATGATTCACTTCCATATAACAAGATAGGTTCAATATAGCATTTTAGGACTCGTTTTCTAACATTCATTGATAAGGATGTGTTGGATAATATGTTTCTCATTCTCTGAAGTGCAGTCTTTGCTTGGCCTATTCTGTTCCTAATTTCTGTTCTGCATTTCCCATCTGAAGTTATTACTGCTCCAAGGTATTTGAATTTCTGCGCCTGCTTTAAAATAGTTCCGTTTAATTTTATACTGCATGTTGGTGGATTCTGTTTCTTAGATATAACCATAGTCTCTGTCTTTTTGATGTTCAAAGTAAGGCCTTTCTGTTCACTTTCTTTGGCGACTTTATCTAAGAGATTTTGGAGGTTTTGATGATTCTCAGCTATCAGTACTGTGTCGTCAGCGAAATGAAGGTTGTTGATATTGTATCCTCCAATTTTTATGCCTGGTTCTGTGATGATCGTTCTTAGAATATTATCGCTGTACAGAGAAAAAAGGTCTGGAGATAGTACACATCCTTGTCGCACCCCTTGTTTTATAGGTTGATATTTTCCAGTTCTGTTTTCAACTCAAACTGCTGCTTCTTGCTGCCAGTATAGATGTTTTACAATGCTCAGTTCTTTGCCATCTAAATTGATGTCTTCAAGCATTTTAATAATTTCATTATGTTTCACCTTGTCAAATGCCTTGGTGTAATCAATGAAGCATAAGTTGAGATCTTTCTGTACATCTAAAGCTCTTTCTGTTAGTGTTCGTAAAGCATAAATGGCATTGTGTGTTCCCTTTCCTTCAACAAATCCAAATTGTTCATCTGCGATTTCCATTTTTATCTTTTCTCCTTGTTCTCATGATTCTCAGAAGTAGCTTCATTATGTGACATGAGAGGCTGATAGTCCAGTGGTCATCACATTCCTTTGCAGCTGGTTTCTTTGGTAATGCTATAAACGTGAATTTAAGCAGGTCACTGGGAATATAACGACTGTTGTAAATGTCATTCAGTAACTTGGTTATTATTTTTTTTTCTCAAGATACATAGTGAAGAAATAGTTGTGGCCATCAGCAGCCCCTGTGAAATAAAAGTTATATGTAGAAAAAATGTTCATGGAAACAGCATCAAGTTTTAGAGTCTAAAGTCTACATCTAAAGAAAAAAAAAAAAAAAGATTAATTGATCTAACTCAGCAAAGAATACCCATGATTTGGAGGCATATAGAAAGATCAAGAGAAACTAGTGTTTATGGTAGCTGTGGTTTATTTTTCAAGTTTAATGTATTACTCTTTCTGTTTCATTCATTCATTCGCATGTCCCTTGCAAAACTTTCCCTACCTAACAGCTCTCCTGTAGGCCTCTCGGTTGTGAGCAAGATGGCCTGCTGCTGATGCATCCATTTGCAGATTATCAACGATGGTCTTGCAGCCATCTTCACCTTTGTCTTCCTCTCTTTTTCTCATTATGTACCCTTCCAACATGGTCTTCTCTAGATTATCTTGACGTTTAATGTGTCCAAAATATTTAAGTTTTCTCTCTTTAATCCTCTTTACTAGCCAGCCTTTTTCAATATTAAGTTCTTGTGGTATGAATATATTTGTTCTTTTTTGTGTCCATGATGTTTGAAGAACTCTTCTGTAGCATTTACATTCAAAGGCATTTATGTGTTTCTCAGCTGTTTTGTTAAGTGTCCACGTCTCACAGGCATGTTACAATGGGAAAGATGCATGCCCTTAAAAATCTTATTTTTGTAGTTCTATCTGTTCCTCTCCACAGATTCTTTAGTTGTTTTACTTTCTTAAGAGCAGTAGATGCCCTCCTTTTATTTTCCCTTATTGTATCTCCATTATTAGTTAGTAGTGATCCAAGATATCAAAACTCTCCACTTCTTCCAATTTTTCCTCATTGTTACATATTTCAGCTGCCTTGTTTGTTTTGTCAGTTGTCATCAGTTTAGTTTTCTTTGCATTAAGATAGAGGTTTTGTTTTTCACTGTTCTTACGGACTGACATAATTAATTTTTCCATTCCTTTTTGTGTTGTGGACAGTAATACTGTGTCATCAGCATATCTAATCTCTGGTATTTCATAGCCTCCAACTGTTATGTAATATTCTTTGTCTACATCTTCTTTAACATTCCTCACATTTTCAGTATACAAGTTAAATAAGTAAGGCGACAATATGCACCCCTGATGGACCCCTTGTTTTATGTCAAACCAAGTTGTTGTTTCACCATTCATTCTTACTACTGCCTGTTGGTCTAGATACAGCAGTGATGTTAAATATATCAAATGTGTTGGAAATCCCATGTTTTTCCATTATTTCCCAAAGTTTCTGGTGTTGTACACAATCAAATGCCTTTGAGTAGTCTATAAAGGATAAATATAGATTCACATTAAACTCTCTGCATTTCTCTGTTATTAATCTTATATTGAATACATGATCTCTTGATCCTCTTCCTTGCCTGAAACCAGCTTGGACCATATTGACTTCTTCTATTTTCTTACGAAGTCTACCCATTGTGATTTGTAACAGAATTTTACTGGCATGACTAATCAGGGCAACAGTTCTGTAGTTTGTGCATAATTTCAGGTTAGCCTTTTTTGGCAGTGGTATGAATACAGTTCTTTTCCATTCTTTTGGCCAAATACCTGAATGCCATATCTTTTTGCATAGTGCATGATAAATTGTTGCACATTCCTTTCCTCCTGCTTTAATAAATTCAGCTGTTATCTCATCACATCCTGGTGATTTATCATTTTTCAGATTCTTTATTGCCCATAAAACTTCTTATATTGTCAGTTTGAGTTCTTTCTCCTCCAATAATAATTCACGCTGTTGATTTCTGCTTTCATAGTTGGTACTCTTTCTGCTAGTTTTGCTTATTCATAAGCTTCCAGTAATTTTAGTTTTGGAGCCTTTTTCAAAGTTAAATGGAATTTATAAATATATATGAAACTATATTTCTCCATAGCTCTACATGCTTTTGTTGGAAGTGTTGAACTCGCAGATGTTGGAAATCAAAGTTTTGATTATGATCTTCTAAACACAGCATCGGATAAGTTCAAAGAGTTAGGAGACAAAGTGGCTGATTCTGTAAGTACATGTTTCTATGCATAAATATGTATATGTTGTATTATAAGTATGTGTGATGATGTGGAGATGTGGTTCCTAAGAAGAATGATGAGAATACCATGGACAGCCAAAAAAATAAATGAAGAGGTTCTAAATGAGGCCAGGCAAAAGATAGAAATTATGGCAAAATTCAGAACACAACAGTCCAGATTTGTAGGACATGTTTTGAGAAGAGGCAAACTGGAACACCTGGTGACAACAGAAAAACTGCAGAGACAAAGGGAGAGAGGAAGACAAAGAAACAAGATAGTTGACAGACTAAAAGAGTCGCATGGAGCACAGTCCAAATCACATCTTACAGAAAGAGCAAAGGATGGATGGTTGTGGAAAACAATGACAAGCAATGCCGGCTTGGCATGGACCAGAGAGAGAATACTGATAGAAAAATCTCACATGGATGACTTAAAGTAATCTCAGTTTAGATCTACAATGCGGCCTCCTTCCTGCCACACATTCACCATACAAAACATGCTTGGGAATACTGCCATCCATTTTTGTTACATGTCCCAGCCATCTTAGTCTTAGTATTGTCATCAGTAATGGAAGCTTAGCACTATACGGAACCTCAGACTGGTTACTTTATCTTGCCACTCTAATCCACGACTGTGGATTATTTAGAGATATCAACTACACATATCACCTCACAGTTGTGCTACAACATAAATCAATGACCAACTAACTCTGGGTACTACAGGAGAAATCAAATTTATTAATGAAAGCCATTTGTTGTGGATGTTGGCAGAATGGGAGTATATGAAAGGACTGATGACGTTTTACAATAATATGAGATGATGTCCAGGTGACTTGTTATTCATTATTCTGTGAAACCAGTGAAGCTGGAAACTAAGTTCTTTTCTCATGCTTTGCAAATGATGTCCACATTTCAGATCCGTTATAAGAGAGTTCTAAGTACACAGGTCTGATAAATCAGAACCTTCGTCTTCAATGTTAACCTTCTGTTGTTGCCTTTTCTTTAGTTTGCTAAAAGTTGTAGCTGCCTTTCATATTCATGTATTGATTTCTTCATTCAGGCAAATATTAGAAGCAGCTGTAGATCTAAGATAGTTGAACCTGCCAACTTTATTATATTTATTTATGCATTGGTTTATTTATGGTAATATTCATGTAGTCATTGCAATATTCATGTGATCATTGCTTTATTTATGGCAATATTCATATTATCATTGCTTTATTTATGGCATATTCATGTATTTATTTTTTTTATTCATTGCAATATTCGTATAATCATAGCTTTGTTTATGGCAATTATTATTTGTAATTATTATCTTATTTATGGCAATATTCATATGATCACTGCATATTTTAATTCACATAGTATTTTTGTAATTATCTTTTTCCATTCAGCATGATATTTCTGTGATGATTAATTTATTACTGATAGTTTTTCATGTGATGATTGTTTTGCTTTCTTCTGAAACTGCCTACTTATAATCATTGTTTTCTTTTTTTTAGTATGTAAAATCATATAATTAAAAAAAAAACAAACCCACAATTACATGATCCTTGATTCTTTAAGGTGATCTTACTGCATATTTTTTTTTTAATTTAACAGATCACTGAAGCTCTGCTGTCAGGAAATGTTGGTTCCGAAGACACGCTGTATGTTGAGACGTTGTCTTTTGAGCCATATAAGTGAGTGTTTTTAAATAATCTAAAGAAGGACATTTGAACTTATACACAGAGATCTTGTCACTTTAGAGTTACTGATAATAAGGCCTCCTCATTTTATAAGATCATTTTAAAACAGGTCATCGTCATTATCATCATAGGTGCTGTGCCGACTGGTGTTGGCTATTATGCTTCTCCAGAGTACATGATCCTTCATGCAGGCCATCAGCTCAGTTGATGATCTCCTCTCACACCATCTCGTCAGACTGTCCAGTATCATTTCTCTGTCTTCCTCTTGATCTTCTTCCTTCTATTTTTACTGTTGTTATAATATTTTCAATGCCCCTCTTCTCATTGCATGTCCTATGAAAGTACATTGTCTCTCTCTTATTTTTTTTACAAGATTTTTTTGTCTCTCCAGCTCTTCTCATACATTCTTCATTAGTTATTTTTGCTGTCCAGGGGATTCGCAACATTCTTCTAATTTAAAACAGGTATGTTTCAGCTAATAAAGATAAATAGTAAAAGACAACTAAACTAGTCTACCATATCAAGAGCCAGTCCTATGAGAGGATGGGGCCAGAGGGAGTATCTGTCGAAGCCTGAATGACTTTCTTGTTTTGAAAAAGGTGGTAGGGATGAGGTCAGAGGACTTCCACTGTTTTAAGGGAGGACTTATTGTGGATGAAAACAGAATGGTTAATAAATAGGACTGAGGGAAGGAGGGAAATAGTTTTGCACTACCCTACAGAATTCCTCATGATGCCTTGTCATGAAGAATAACACAGTGGTTATAAGGTAGACAGAGGTGTACAGTTCAGTTTTATGAAAAGATAGAAAGAGTGAGGAAAGTATGATGAGGACTTTTAAAAGGAAAAATATGCAACAATCCAATATTTCAGCAAAAGCTTTTTTCCAAAGATCATATAAAAAAACAACACAACATATAAAAACCAAAAAAAAAATAGATGAAAAATTAAACACTTAGTTTTTGTGCCCGTGTCCGTCCTTCTTTCAAGGAGGACGTCAAAAAAGCTAAGCGTTTGATTTTTCATCAATTTTTCAAGCTTTTATCTCTTGTGTTCTTTTCATATGTGATCCATGAAAAAAGCCTTTTGCTGAAATATTGGATTTTTGTGTGTTCTTCATTTATCCATACATATCATAGTTTCTATCACTCTTATTATTGGCCACTTTTCTCATTATCTTTTCATAAAACTGCACCATACACTTCTGTGTCTACCTTTATTGCTGCAACCAGTTTTACCACAGTTTTTTTATCTAACACAGTAGTTAAAAACCAAACTTAACAGTTCAAGAAAATGAGCCAGGGTAAGACAATGACATTGAAAGTGATGGACTGGATTCTTCTTGGCCAGGTGCATCTTCAGAACAGATTAGGAATCCACTGCAGCCAAACATCTCTGGAGAAATGGTACATGATGATGATTTAAATGACTGAGAAGAGAAGATGCTTGCTTTATTTTATTGCTGAGAAATCTGCTTAGAATTCTGTACTCTTTCATCAAGAAAAACTTTGTTGCAGAAGTTGAGACATCTTAGAAAATAAAATTTTTTGTGTGTATCAAATCTTTAAAAAATTGGTTGCTATATGAAAACTAATAACATAAATGATTTACAAACTAAAACATACAACCTAACTACAACTAAGATATTTAGATATTCTAGTTAACTGTAATAGTGAACTGAAGAGAGAAATAATTTAAAGAAAAATAACTTTAAAGCATTGGCATTTAGATGCTTTTAGTCACATAAAGAGGTGGAAAACTAGTTGCGCATGTTGAATGTCAGGGATTTGAGTCTGCCCAGAGGTGCCCCAGTCACCCCAGCTGTAGAAATAGGTACCTGGCTTCTTTGGAAGTTGGAGAAGGAAAGGCAGCCAGGCGTGATGCTGACCGCATCGTCCTCTAGTGTGCGACAGGTCAAGGAAAATATTGGCACTAACAATGTGCCTCTAAGACACATTAGGATTACCTACCTCCCTTTACCAAGAGATGGAAAAAGTATGCTGAAAACTTTCAAAGAGAACAATAAGGATAAAAAGTAATAGAATGATGGCTTAATATAAAGTGAATAACATCAAGAGATAGGGGACAGTTGTCAAAATAGGATGACAGCTGAATATATATTGGATGACATCAAGAGACAGGGGACAGATTGTCAAAACAGGATGCAGCTGAATATGAAGTGGATGACATCAAGAGATTGGAGACCAGCTTGTCAAAATAAGATGCAGCAGAATATAAAGTGGATGACATCAAGAGATAGGGGACAGCTTGTCAAAATAAGATGCAGCAAAATATAAAGTGGGTGACATCAAGAGATAGGGGACAGCTTGTCAAAATCTTCTTCTTCTTCGTTCGCATTGTCTGTCTATACCTGCAGTCCTGTCTCTTGGATAAATTTCACTGTTTTTTGTAATTCATGTATGGAACCGTAGAGGTTATCTTCTTTAGTGGTTTCACTGGGCCAGTAATTATTTCTCAGTGTTTCATAGTTGGTGCAGTTCTGGAGGATATGTTCCACAGTTTGGGGCACCTGGGCACATGTACATAGATTAGTAGTACCAACCTTAAACTTTGTATACATATGACTTCGGAGTCGGCTGTGTCCTGTTCGGAGATGAAAGATGGTGACTTGTTCCTTTCTGTTTAGCATGTGATAGTCATCATGTGGTGGTGTTTGTGGCTTCCTGTAGGTTTTTATCATGCTTTTCTTCTGATTATAGGTGATTGGTATGTCTGGTTGCTCCATTTCAGTGCCCTCTTTGGCCAGATGGTCAGCTTTCTCATTGCCAGGTATCCCACAGTGGGAGGGAATTCATTGTAAAGTGACTCCATGTTGCAAGCCAATTTTTGAAAAGGCATCCTTAAGGTCTGGTAGTTTGTTGCACTGAAGAGCTTCCAGTACTGTCACATGGATATTTGTCATCTAGAACACTAAGTGTGGCTGTTGATCTTACAAGACTGCTCTGCATCTCACCATTCTGCACACCTTTCACTTCAGTCTGAATAGTTATTTGTGTATAATCTGCTTCTTTCCATGGTGTATGCTCTGGTACAGATGATAATGGAGCGAAGGTCAGGTATCAGCTTACGCATACGCTTGGCCTGGTGAATGAAGCTGCTTCTTTTAAGCCGACTTAATGGCAAGTTATTGAATCTCTCCTTCAGGGGATAGCTTACAGAGCTAAGGAATTTCTCTCCCATGGTCATGACCTTTGTGTCTCTACGTTCCTTTAGCGCTTGAACACCATTTTCTGCATTTCTACTATTGGTGTGGACCTCATGGCACCTGTGATAATCCGTAGTGACTGATTTTGAACCTTGTCTAGATTATGCAGCGTAGTGTTTGATGCTGTGCACCAAGATGTTGAGCCATATTCTAAATGTGGTAGAATACTTTGCTGATATACATTCTTGAGGATTCTTTCACTAGCTCCCCATGTGGTTCCACTTAATTTTCTTAATATGGCTAGTTTTCTTCTGGCTTTTGCTTCTGCACTGTTGATGTGTTGCTTCCAAGTCAGTTTTGAGTCAAGAGTCACTCCTAAGTAAGTTGTCCACCCTTAAGGATATTTCATTTACAAGGATCTTACCTGCTTTCTGTTTAGATGAGAGAGTGAACAGAGTGGTACTTGATTTCTCTGTGTTGATACTTATACACCATTTGTTTGTCCATGATGTCAAGATGTCTGCTGCTCTTTGGAGTCTCTGTGTAGCAACTGTCACATATTCATCTGTACACCACATGACCAGATCATCTGCATTCAGTGCTGCTTTGATTCCATAGGGAAGTTCCTTGACCAGGTCATTAATGAATAGCTTGTCAAAATAAAATGCAGCAAAATATAAAGTAGGTGACATCAAGAGATAGGGGACAGCTTGTCAAAATAAGATGCAGCAAAATATGAAGTGGATGACATCAAGAGACAGGGGACAGCTTGGTCAGAGTATATTGTCAAACTGAAAAATAAAGAACAGATTGCAGATGGCATTCAGTGCAGTGGTGATAAAGAGTGATAATGATGATTATGCTAATAGTAAAAGAATATCATGATGGACCTAGTTGTGCATACATTTAGCTAGAGATGAAGTAATCTCAATTTTAACAAAACAAAATAATTTTTTGTGTGTTAATTAAGTATATTTTGTTAAACATCTGTGAATGATTGTATAGCACATTTTCCACCTGAACAAATTTTATATTCATGCAGTGATGCCATTCAAAACAGTTAAATGACTGATTCTGCTTTGTTTTCTTGGCCAAATCATGTACATGTTAACAAAGTTGTGCACACTTTAAAAAATATTCATGTGTTAACCAAAATGTGTGTTAGCAAAAAATGTGCACATGTTAACAAAAATATACATCTTACATCTTTCCCTGTTGTTAAACATCACATAGGACTCAATGTAGTTTGCCATGTTTTTTTGTTTTTGGTGAGTTTTTCAACTTCGTCAAGGGATCTTATGCCCACTAATTTAATCTTTCTCAACAATGTTCTCTTTAGATTTTCATGTGGGTCAACCTCTTTTTCTTCATCCTTCTGTGTCCCATTTGATAGCTTGTTTTGAGATTCTCTGATTGTTTCTTCTCATCATGTGGCCGACATATGTCCATCTCCTTTTTTTTTTAATCACTGATGAAATAACCAAAATATACACAAAACCCAAAATCTGTACATATTAACCAACATTTTTCAGTTACTATATGATTCATCTTTACCCAGTAATTTTTAACAACTAGTTAAAATATAATTCTCCTCCTTCGTGTGTTAGTTCTTTCTAAAGGCGAATCATGGTACCACTATTAATGTTTTTGTTTTTTTTTGGTGTTCTTCTGTGCTGATGGCTGAAATTGGTTGACTTGTTGTTGAAGATGTTGGTTTCTGTGATTGATCTAGCAGCCTCATTTCCATTAAATTGATATTCTCTGTATAACATTACATAACCCAGGAACAATTAAGGTAGAGTTCATACATGACTGTGAATTGTTTAGAGATATCAACTACACATGTCACTCACAGTTGTGCTACAACATAAATCAATGACCAACTAACTCTGGGTACTACAGGAGAAATCAAATTTATTAATGAAAGCCATTTGTTGTGGATGTTGGCAGAATGGGAGTATATGAAAGAACTGATGAAGTTTTACAATAATATGAGATGGTGTCCAGGTAACATGTCATCATCATGGGATGATGAAGGACATTGCTTGTTACAGATATTCTACTCTCAAAACTTAAAACTCTGAGAAACTGTCCTAAAAAGGACAAATCTTGACAACCACTAAGTATTTTTATAAGGATAGGCTACAATTTACTTACTGTCATTATGAGAGCCCAGCTACTACTAACTATCAAGGAGAACTTCTCTGAATCTACATTTTTTAAGGGTTCTCACTTTTGTCCATCCTAACCATTACTTTCCTACGTGTCATCTGCTTCTACCAATATGTTCTTTACAAGTACAAATGCGTGTGACTTTACAACAGATTTTCCCGCTGCACACCTACAAATCCAAACTTAGCTCTCTGCAAGGGATACTACGGCCTTATTATATATATATATATAACCTTATTTCCTAATCCCATACTGTTACATAGTTCAGGTGAACTTACTGAATGATACCACTGAGCACATTTCTGTTGTGAAAAATACATACATTATCTTCTTATGTCCTTCCCGTGCCGTTAAATGTCACATAGGGTTCGCAAGGTAGTTCACCAATTTTTCCTGTCTTTGGCGAGCCTTTCAACCTCATCAAGGGATTTTATGCTTATTAATTTGGCCTCTCTTAATGTCCTCTTCAGAGTTTCACACATGGTCTGCCTCTTTTACTTTGGCCTGTTGTGTTCCACTTTATAGCTTGTTTTGGGATTCTCTGACTGTTTCTTCTCATCATGTGACAAACATATGTCCATTTTCTTTTCCTGATCACCCATGAGATTGGTTGTTGTTCAGTCGTCTGTCTTATCTCTGCATTGTTCTTGAATTTGTTCCACTTGATGTAGAGTATTTTCCTTAGGCATTTGTTTTCAAAAGAGTCTAATTTCTTTTCTACTTCTTTAGTTGTTTTCCAGCTTTTGCTTGCATAAATGAGGGTGGATATTACATTTGAACTGAATAGTCTTAACTTGGTTTTTGTGCTTATAACTTTTGAATGCCATATGTTCTCAAGATTCTTAAAGATCAGTGCTGCTTTTGCAATTCTAATTCTAACTTCCTTTCTGGCATCACCTTCCTGGTCTATGTAGCTGCCAAGGTATGCAAATTGATTGACTTCTTCAATATCTTTCCCATTTACATGTATTTTTCCATTTTGATTAATGGAAAGTTTCATTAATATATACTAAAAGATCTTGATTTTGCTGATGTCATAACTTTTATCAGTAACAATGTGAATTCCATATATATAACATTATGGATGTTAAAAAAATTTGGAACTGAAAAAATAAAATTTGGTAGCTAATTTTTTAAAAAATATGAAAACAAGTTTCTTGCACTTGTCATTAAGTTTATTTATGCTTTTTTTTTCTTCCATGAAAGTCAAACAGATAACACTACAACTAGTCATATAACAGCTCAGTTTGGGGTCTTCACATCAAACCTATCAATCACAGCTGATAGACTCAACACAGCATTATATAATTTTAGTAGTAATTGTACTACAAAACTGTGTCCATTTGGAAGTCTGATATTGGTCTCCTCTGTTCCAAGTATAGATGAGAAAGGTAAGAGGTTCTGCTGGATTTTATATAAATGTTGGTTGAATTGATGATCTGCAGAAAAATGTAGTTATAAAAAAGATTACTTGAACTCAGATAAATTAAGGGTGCTGGCAGGAAATCCGAGCTGTGTGGCAAAAACATGATGGGAACTATTAGCAAACTCACTCTTGGGTGGATGCTGCGACATGTGATGGAGCATTTATAGGGCTGCCCCGAATACAGTGACACTGGAGTCTGAATTTTGAATCCTGAATCTTGATTTGGTTTTACTTCATTTCAAAAATTAATCTGCAGGTTTGGTGAAGAACTGAGAGTCAGAATTAGGGTTATGATTAATGTGCAACTTTCCTTGGTGTGATAGCTTTCAGTGCTTCACATGTCACACAATGTTTATTTTGCACCTACAGCAAACCTGGTTCTAGTAATAAAGGTAAATAGAGGTGTATGGTACAATTTTACACGGTGGCAGAGGGAGTTAGGAAAAGAAAAATGGCAGAAAAAGAATTTGTGCTATTTGTTTTTTCCCACTCTCTCTGCCGCTGTGTTAAACTGTACCATACACCTCTATTTACCTTCATTTGAGACAAGTGATGTAAATAACTATGACTTGTCAAATGATTTTGCTAATGGAGAATAGCAATTATTTGTTTGTAAGTTAAATTCATGTGTAATCATTTTTGACTGTTAATTGTATGATTTTTCACTTTGAAATAATTTTTTTTAATCAACATATCTAAGTGACAAGCTTTCATTTTATCACTCTTTTATGCCACTCTTTCATTACATCACTCCTTCAGTATAGTATTTTTGTCACTACTTCATTATATCACTCCTTCAGTATGGTATTTGTGTCACTCCTTCATTATATCACTCCATCAATATGGTATTTTTGTCACTCCTTCATTATATCACTCCTTCAGTATGGTATTTTTATCACTCTTTCAGTATGGTATTTTTGTCATTCCTTCATTATATTACACCTTCAGTATAGTATTTTTGTCACTCCTTCAGTATGGTATTTTTGTCACATCATCATCATCATCAGGTACCGTGCCAGCTGGCATTGGCTATTATGCTTCTGCAGAGTACACGATCCTTCATGTAGGTCATCATCTCAGTTGGTGATCTCCTCTCACACCATCCTGTCAGACTGTCCAGTATCATTTCTCTTGGTCTTCCTCTTGATCTTCTTCCTTCTATTTTTACTGTTGTTATAATATTTTCAATGCCCCCTCTTCTCATTGCATGTCCTATGAAAGTACATTGTCTCTCTCTTATCTTTTTGACAAGATTTTTTGTCTCTCCAGCTCTTCTCATACATTCTTCATTAGTTATTTTTGCTGTCCAGGGGATTCGCACATTCTTCTAATAAACCACATTTCTTCTGCTTTCAATGATTTTTGTGCAGACCTGCTTATTGTCCATGATTCATTTCCATATAACAAGATGTTCAATACAGCATTTTAGGACTATTTTTGTCACTCCTTCATTATATCACTCCTTCATTGTGGTATTTTTGTCACTCCTTCATATCATTCCATCAGTATGGTAATTTTGTCACTCCTTCATTATAACACCTTTTAATATAGTATTTTTGTCACTCCATTATATCACTCCTTCAGTATGATATTAATGTCACTCATTCATTATATCACTCCATCATAATATCACTCCATCATAATATCACTCCTTCAATATGGTATTCATGTCACTCCTTCATTATAACACCTTTTAATATAGTATTTTTGTCACTCCATTATATCACTCCTTCAGTATGATATTAATGTCACTCATTCATTATATCACTCCATCATAATATCACTCCATCATAATATCACTCCTTCAATATGGTATTCATGTCACTCCTTCATTTTATCACTCCTTCATTATGGTATTCATGTCACACCTTCGTTTTATCACTCCTTCATTATGGTATTCATGTCACACCTTCGTTTTATCACTCCTTCATTATGGTATTTATGACACTGCTTCGTTATATCACTCCTTCAGTATGGTATTTACGTTACTCCTTCAGTGTTGTATTTTTATCACTCCTTCATTAAGCAATTAGATAAGTCCAAAACTCTATGGCAAAGTAATTCATTAAGAGGCAATGAGAATTATAAAGGTTAACCTGGGAAAAGGTTATTTGCAATTCATTTAATGAAACATCCTGATAAATCTTTCATTTGGTTAGTATTTGCAACCCATTTATTGAAACATCCTGATAAATCTTTCATTCATTTGATATTTGCAACCCATTTATTGAAACATCCTGATAGATATTTCATCCAGCAGAAAATTTGCAACTCCATTATTGAAACATCCTTATAAATGTTGTGGTCTCAACAACACGAAACACTTGTATGTCATCTTTTGTCAGTGTATCTTTGTAAACTGTTTATTGCAGTATTCTAATGCAGTCTTTCTTTCAGCTAATCATTCTTACATCTTACATCCTTCCCGTGCCATTAAACGTCACATAGGGCTCACATAGTTGTTTGCCAAGTTTCCCTGTTCTTGGTGAGTCTTTCAGCCTCATCAAGGGATTTTATGCCCACTAAACTGGCTTCTCTTAACAATGTCCTCTTTTTCTTCGGTCTGTTGTGCTCCACTTGATACCTTGTTTTGGTACTTTTTGATTGTTTCTTCCTGTCACATGGCCTACATATGTCCATCTTCTTTTTTTTGATCACCCATGAAACAGGTTGTTGTTTCCTCATCTGTCTTATCTCTGCGTTGTTCTCAAATTCATTCCACTTTATACCAACTACTTTCTTTAGGCATTCGTTTTCAAAAGAATCTAATTTCTTGTCTATTTCTTTAGTTAATTTCCAGCTTTCGCATGCATAAATGAGGGCGGATATCACATTTGAATTGAATAATCTTAACTTAGTTTTTGTGATTATAACTGGTTCTAAGGACTGTTATTGCCGGAGGTGGGGTGGAGAATTCGATCTACACTCCAACGGCGTGCGTCTCTAACAGCCTCTGGCAGTCAAGTCCAGCTCCTGGCCTTCCCGTGGCAGAACTGTTTAAACTGACAGGAGAAGGGGCGAGGGCGAATATCTGGCACCTGAAAACCAGATACTTAGTGTAGATGAGTGGCACGTTTGGTAGCTCATCTGCCGCTGTTGGCGAGATTCTTCAGCTGCCGTGCGTGGAGAGGTTCTCCCGGCCAATGAAGAAAGGTGCAAATGGGGTTGCCACGCAGCATCACTGCGGAAAAGGTGGTAGAAAGGATAAAGCGAAGCAAACAGTCAAATCACGGCACCTCTGGTCTGGAGGTCGGCCACGTCCTGAATGCAGTCATATCGGGTGAAATGCATGAACCGGCTTGTCCCAGAGGTTAAGACACTGCTGGCGAAACTCTTCGAATGCCGCGCGTGGAGTGAAGCTCCTCCCGGTCAAGGAAGAAAACGCGGAAAAGAAATAAAGGTTGCTGTGCTGTGCCGATGTGAAAAGGTGGTGGAAAGGATAAAGTGAAGTTTAATCGGTATGTCCAGTAGTATTGCTGCGAGAGCTACACATACCACGCCGCCTCCGTTCTAGAGGCCGGCCACATCCGAAATACACCTACACTGGTGAAATATACCTAAACTGGCACACACCAGGGGTGGAACTTGATGGCTAGACATGTCATGCCACCTCCGCTCTAGAGGTCGGTCACGCCTGATATACACCCATGCTGGTGAATTTTGCCTAAACCAGCTCATACCAGGGGTGAATCTTGAAGGCTACGCATGGCACAGTACCTCTGCTCTAGAGGTCGGTCACGTCCCAAACACGCCCATACTGGGATAATATGCCTAAACCGGCTCAACCCAGGGGTGGAAGTCACTAGTGGCGAGGATTCGTCCTCCTGGACAAAAGCTCCATCCTAGTCACAACTAGGAAGGGTAGCGGCCACGGACCAGGGCAGTCTAGATAGGCAACCACCTCTCACCCGGCGGGGATGTCTGCGTATCCTAATCACGCTGAGGTTTTCCAGTGAGAAGGTCCAACTCTGGCCTGGGTGGGCTACCGCCTCTCACCCAGTGGGGATGCACTGATATCCTAAACATGTTGAGGTCTTCCGGTGAGAAAGTCCAAAAGAAGGACTAAACTTTCCAGTGAGAAAGACTAAACTGGTGCAACGAAAATCACAGTGTCACGCAATCCGCTTCAGAGACCCACCAAGAACACAGGCCAGAGCCCTGCGATACTCTGAACCCCTTGTGGTCCTCTCAGGGATCTCGTGTGGTCCTTTTGGGGACCACACAGGAGACCACGGGACCTAATGAGAACCACAAACGTAAATTCAGTAGGATCACAGTGCGTTTTGGTGGTAGAAGCGAACGAAGAAGAAGAAGAAGAGTGATTATAACTCTCAAATTCCATATGTTCTCAAGATTTTTGAAGGACAATGCTGCTTTTGTAGTTCTAACATCCTTCCTGGTGTCACCATCTTGGTCTGTGTAATCTAATCATTTCAACCTATTTATTGAAACATTCCCATATGATCTTTCTTTCAGCTAGGGATGAAGACTCTGTCCAATCAGGCAATCAGCTACCCAAGGCTGATATACTAATGTCAGGGTTAGTGAACCATAGCTGACCAAGATCCTGTCCCACCTCTCTGTTGGTACCCTCAGTAACAGGCTTCACTTGGCTAATGGGGCCGGGGAGATCACCATAGTCCCCATGGTGGTGGAGTCTGCTAAAGTAGTATCGCACACCCCCTACTTTTTTAACTGCACTCCGGGATTGAAAAAATAGCTGCCATAACCCACTCCTATGCCAAACACAATGCTGTGCCTCAACAGCTTTACATCATCAGCTGCAAAGAACACCAGCACAATTACAGGGGGATAGCAGACAAGACAAGACACACTTTCATGCTGACCTTTATCATTTATTTTTTTGCAGTATTACATTCTTTTGGCTTATCTTTGTAACTTATTTACTGAAATATTCTCATACAATCTTTTTTCTCAGCAAAAATTCTTTTACTGAAACAATCCCATACAGTATTTATCTTAGCTATTTTCTGAACCTATTTTATGAAAAATATCATAAATATTATTTTTAGTTGATCATTACAGCTTCTTTATTGAGACATTTTCATAAATATTTCTTTTAGCTGATCTTTGCAAATATCCTGCCATTCACAAGTGTGATGAGTCAACCACTGAATGCCAAAAACATGAAAATGATAAACTGGGAACATATTGTAATTGTTTAGGCGGATACACTGAAAGTGATGTAAACTTGTATTCATGCCAAGGTATGTAATGGCAAGTGTCTTTTTTATTTATCTTTTATAACTAAGATAATGATCTTGTGCCAACTCCCAAGGATAGTTTGGCTTGTGTAGATTTCCTAGCAGCTCTGTCCCTTGCTTTCATGGTGCATTTGCCCAAGCTGAGCCTCACCCACCTCTTTGGTCTTAGCTTGAACCATTTAAATTGCTTTTAAACAAATTAAATCTAAAATGGCTAATCATGTAGTTTTGATTTGTAGTTGAAAGTTCATAATTTTAAACTACCTCAAACATTGAAAACTAGCATTATGTTATTTCCCACTAAAACAACATGGCAGTGCTTTTTTTTTTAAATTAGAAAAAAAATGTTTATGTGTCATGGATAATGTTGTCCTCTCACCTGTATCATCGTCCTTTTGTACTCATTCCTTCAATTTTTCTCTCAAGAATAAATTTAATTATTGCATTATACTTTGTGGTATGACCAAGATTTTAACTTATCTTATATCTTATATCCTTCCCGTGCCGTTAAACGTCACATAGGGCTCGCAAAGTAGTTTGCCAATTAAGATTTTAACTGCCTGGTTCTTATTTTTTTAGAAATATTTCTGTTTTCAGTTCTTTCAGTGTACTTCATTTTTATTTTCTGTCTGTGAAATATGTCCCATTTTTCTGTATACCCATATAACAAAAGTCTCAGTTTTGTTATATGTCTTATTATTCAGTAAGTCACAAATTCTCAAGCATTTTAAGATAATCTGACCTTCTTTTCTAAGTTCAGGTATGGGACACTCAACTACAGGGGGAAAGAATTGACATTTTAACCCAGAATTTTATAGGTTTATACACTACTTAAAAATATGCCAATCAAGCTTACATGTTGTACTTCTCTGCAGAGTCAATTTTTTTTCAAAATGGCAACATTTCCCCTAAGTAAATAACAAAAAATTGAAGGGTGTTTCTGACCATGAGACAGTCAAAGATGAGAATATGGGACACATGCTTTAAAATAAGGAATTTTTAGGCATCCCAACTGAAGTAATATGATTCCTGTGGCAAACCTTAAAATATGGTACTGTCCCATATAATATTGGATGGTTGGTCACTTTATTTAAAGTTATATGTAACTCAATTTTATATTTATTAGTTAATCAGATATTAATCTACTTATTAAATTTTTGTTACAACTTCTATACATTTTTTTACTAGAAAAAAAAATGTATATATTCTCATTTAGCATACTGTCATTTCTAGACAGTTTTTTTTTAACTCAATAAATAATAATATATGACATGGTTATTTGAGTTGTGACTGTGAGACAACATCTGTGATGGATGACAATATTATTAAATGACAGTGAAAATAGGTAGCTTATTTGTTTACTAATTTTTAGAGTCATCAAATAAGCTTTCAGGTAAAAGAATTTTTCTTTTATAGTACTGGTTAAGCGGTTAACGGGGAAGGGTATCCTCTATCAAAAGAGAAATAAAATGCCTTCTTATCTCCGTTAGCCTACGGGACATTCTTGGGCAAGGTGGAGTCCCTGTATAGTTGTCCCCCCCCCCAAATTCAGGGTGATGTGAAGCCATGGGAGCAGGTGGTGGATGGAATGGAAGGGCAGCCAACAGATAATGTTGGTTATGCTCACCATTCTATGATGGTAGTCAGATGATCTCAATGTAGGGACAATGGCTACGATCACTGACTAGTACAGTCACTGCCCAGAAGGAAAGCAATGGTAAACTACCCTCTGAAAACATACCAAAAAACTTGGAAGTCAGTAAAAAAAAAAAGATCTGGTTGTGAGTCCCCCAGGCCAGATAGATCTAATTTTAACACCGGGGAAGTGTGTGAGACAGAGGTCAGTACTAGTAATTGTGATGACGGACAAAATCCTGACGGTGTTACTAAGGAAAACCCCAGCATCAAACTGAAAAGAAAAATAAGAGTAGGAACGTGGAATGTGAGAAGTATGTATGAGGGAAAATATCAAATAATAAGTGACGAGATGAAAAGAACAGGGATACACATTTTGGGAATCTGCAAACATTGATGGAAAGGATCAGGACACTTCAAGAGTGAAAATGATAATATCTTTATATACTCTGGTGGAGAATTTGGAGGAAAGAATGCAGTGGTTTTTACTTGGACAAATCAACATCAAAAGCATTAGTAGCCTACAATCCAATAAATGATAGAATCCTTACTATTAGACTTAAGGGCACTCCTAGAAATGTAACAATTATCCAGATATATGCACCTACATCAGTAGCAGAAGAAGAGGAAGTAGAAGAATTTTATAACACACTGCAAATGACAATAGACTAGATATGAAAAAATGATACTGTATTAATAATGGGTGATTTTAATGCAAAGATTGGTACAGGAAGACAGAAGACAAAGGATATGTTTTTGGGAAAATTTAGTATAAGACAAAGAAATGAGACAGGCAACAATCTAGTGGTAACACCCAAAAAAGACTTTACACATGGACATCACCTGATGGTAAAACCAAGAATCAAATAGATTACATTTTAGTGTAAAGAAGGTGGAGATCAAGTATAACTTAAGTAAAAACTCTGCCAGGTGCTGATTGTGACACGGACCATGAGTTATTAATAGCAGACATGAAGATGAAGATAAAAAAGATAATTAGAGGATCAAGACCACTCCTCTTTGACTTTACAAAATTAGCAGAACAATACAGAAGTGAAGAACTGTTTTGAGATACTGTTGGTTGTACAGGAGGAGATGACATTTGATGAAATGGCTACGCAGGCCAGATATATCTTAATAGCAGCAGCTAAAGATATGGTTCTAATAAATAAAACATATGGATTACAACAGACACATTAGAACTAATAAAACAACACAGAGATATGATGTTGAAATGGAAAGTGACAAATAACAGGAAGGAATATAAATCTTTAACAAAAGAAATAAGAAGAAACATAAGAAAAGACACCAAAAAAAAAAAAAAATTACATACAAGACTATTGTGAAAGAACCGAAAGACTTCAGAAGTGTGGAACAGATAGCGAAATGTTTAAAGAAATGAAGACACTGACGAGAAGTGTCACATCTGAATGTAATTTGTGACAAGATGGGGAAGACCTTGACAGAGACAGGAAATTCTAGAAAGATGGAAGGAATATTGCAGAGTAATGTATATTATCCAACACATCTTTATCAGTGAATGTTAGAAAACGAGTCCTAAAATGCTATATTGAACCTGTCTTGTTATATGGAAGCGAATCATGGACAATAGGCAGGTCTGCACAAAAATCACTGGAAGCAGCAGAAATGTGGTTTATTAGAAGAATGTTGCGAATCCCCTGGACAGCAAAAATAACCAATGAAGAATGTATGAGAAGAGCTGGAGAGATAAAAAATCTTGTCAAAAAGATAAGAGAGACAATGTACTTTCATAGGACATGCAATGAGAAGAGGGGGCATAGGAAAAATAGAAAGAAGAAGATCAAGAGGAAGACCAAGAGAAATGATATTGGACAGTCTGACGGGATGGTGTGAGAGGAGATCACCAACTGAGCTGATAGCCTGCATGAAGGATCGTGTACTCTGGAGTAGCATAATAGCCAATGCCAGTTGGCACGGCACCTGATGATGTTGATGATGATGATGAATGTATAATACAACTGACTGTGAAGGCAGAAATGAACAGTGTGAATTATTATTGGAGGAGAAAGAATCTGAACTGACAACTGAAAAAGTTTTATGAGCAATAAATAATCTGAAAAATGGTAGACCACCAGGATGCGATCATATTACATCTTAACTTATTAAAGCAGGAGGAAAGGAGTGTGCAACAATCTATCATGCACTATGTAAAAAGATATGGCATTCAGGTATGTGGCCAAAAGAATGGAAAAGAACTGTATTCATACCAATACTGAAAAAAAAGGGTAACCTGAAATTATGCACAAACTACAGAAGTGTTACCCTGATTAGTCACGTGAGAAAAATTTTATTAAAAATCATAATGGGTAGACTTTGTAAGAAAATACAAGGAGAAATCAGTATGGACCAAGCTGGTTTTAAACAAGGAAAAGGAACAAGAGATCATATATTCAATATAAGATTAATAATAGAGAAATGCAGAGAGTTTAATGTGAATCTATATTTATCTTTTATAGACTTTTCAAAGGCATTTGACCCTGTTCTTTAAGTGCCATGCCTCTTGGCATAGGCAATCATTTCTCTCCACAGTTCCCTGTCTTTTGCGTTGATTATGAGATCCGCTGGTGACTTTCTTCCTAGCCACACTGACAGCCCATCTAGTAACTTCTCAGTCTGTCTTCCTCTGTCTCTTCTTCTCTCAGTTTTTCCAGTTGCTACAGTGTGTTACAACTTTCCTCTTCTCAGGAAATGTCCTATAAATCTCGCTGATTGTGTACAACATCAGAAACTTTGGGAAATATTGAAAAAAATGGGATTTCCAACATATGTGATACAATTTAATATCACTGCTATATCTTGACCAACAGACAGCAATAAGAATAAATGGTGAAACAACAGACTGGTTCAACATAAAACAAGGGGTTCGTCAGGGGTGCATACTGAAGCCTTACTTATTTACTTGTATACTGAAAATATCACAAAGATATGTAGATAAAATAAACAAGCTAACTCAGAATGCAAACAACATAGGACTAAAGATCAACGTAGGAAAGACAAAGTTAATGAAGCAAAATGTGACAACAGAAATGAAATCAGAGTAGATAACAAGTTAGTGGAGGAGGTCAACAAATTTGTATACCTTGGCAGCAGAGTAGTAGAAAATGGAGACAGCACAGAGGACACCAACAGTAGACTTACTAGAGCAAACCAGGCTTTTACAATGCTGCAGACTATATGGAAATAAAAAAAAACTAAGCATAAATATGAAAATCAGGATATTTAAGAGTAATGTTCTAAGTGTGCTACTCTATGGTAGTGAATGCTGGAAAATCACCAAAACCATAGAAAACAAGTTGAATTCTTTCCAGACTAAATGTTTATGAAGAATTTAAAAAATATTTTGGCCAAACACCATAAGAAATAACATCTTATTAGCAGAAATACAGATGAAACCACTGACAACAATTATTGAGGAAAGACGCTGGCGATGGTTGGGACATGTGCTACGAATGACTGACAACTCACTACCAAAAATAGCACTAAGATGGACACCACAGGGGAACAGAAGTAAGGGTAGACCAAAAGAGACATGGAGAAGAACAACAGAAAGGATTTTGAGCAATAGAGGGCTCACCTGGGCAAGAGCAGAAAAAAAGGCAAAGGACAGGCATTTGTGGAAAACCCTTGCGGAAGCCCCATGTGCCCTGGGTACTTAAGGTTCAGAGAGAGAGAGAGAGATATACTGAAAATATAATGAGGAGTGTTAGAGAAGATGTAGACAAAGAATATTATGATGCCATAAAAATTGGAAGTTATGAAATACCAGAGATTAGATATGATGATGATACAGTATTACCTGTCCACAACACAGAAAGGAATGGAAAAACTAATTATGTCAGTCCATAAGAATAGTGAAGAGCAAAACCTTTATCTTAATGCGAAGAAAACTAAATTGATGACAACTGACAAAACAAATAAGGCAGCTGAAATACATATCAATGAGGAAAGACTGAAAGAAGTGGAGAGTTTTGAATATCTTGGATCATTCTTATCTTACCTTATATCTTTTATCCTTCCCGTGCCGTTAAACGTCACATAGGGCTCGCAAAGTAGTTCGCCAATTTGGGTCATTACTAATTAATAATGGAGATACAATAAGGGAAATTAAAAGCTCCTCAAAAAGTAAAACAACTGAAGAAATTGTGGAGAGGAACAGACAGAACTACAAAAATAAGATTTTTAAGGGCATGCATCTTTCCCAAAGAAAGTGAACAGAAAGGCCTTACTTTGAACATCAAAAAGACAGAGACTATGGTTATATCTAAGAAACAGAATCCACCAACATGCAGTATTAAATTAAACGGAACTATTCTAAAGCAGGTGCAGAAATTCAAATACCTTGGAGAAGTAATAACTTCAGATAGGAAATACAGAACAGAAATTAGGAACAGAATAGGCCAAGCAAAGACTGCATTTCAGAGAATGAGAAACATATTAGCTAACACATCTTTATCAATGAATGTTAGAAAACGAGTCCTAAAATGCTATATTGAACCTGTCTTGTTATATGGAAGTGAATCATGGAAAATAGGCAAGTCTGCACAAAAATCATTGTAAGCAGCAGAAATGTGGTTTATTAGAAGAATGTTGCGAATCCCTTGGACAGCAAAAATAACTAATGAAGAATGTATGAGAAGAGCTGGAGAGACAAAAAAATCTTGTCAAAAAGATAAAAGAGAGACAATGTACTCTCATAGGACATGCAATGAGAAGAGGGGGCATTGAAAGTATTATAACAACAGTAAAATAGAAGGAAGAAGATCAAGAGGAAGACCAAGAGAAATGATACTGGACAGTCTGACAGGATGGTGTGAGAGGAGATCACCAACTGAACTGATGGCCTACATGAAGGATCGTGTACTCTGCAGAAGCATAATAGCCAACGCCATTCGGCACGGCACCTGATGATGATGATGATCTTTCCCATCGCAGTATATGTCTGTGAGACATGGACACTTAACAAAACAGCTGAGAAACACATAAATGCCTTTGAATGTAAATGCTACAGAAGTCCTTCAAATATCATGGACACAAAAAAAAAAGAAGAAATATATCCATACTACAAAAACTTAATATTGAAGAAAGTTGACTAGTAAATAAGATTAAAAAGAGAAAACTTAAATATTTTGGACATATATAAACATCATGAGAATTTAGATAAAACAGTCTTGAGAGGGTATATAACGGGAAAAAAAGAAAGAGAGAAAGACCAAGGCGAAGATGGCTGCAAGACATCATTTATAATCTGTGAATGAATGCATCAGCAGCAGGGCATCTTGCTTACAATCAAGAGGCCTAAAGGAGAGTTGTTAGGGAGGTAAAATTCCTCTAGGGACATGCAAATGATTGACTGACTGAGTGCTGTTTATGTTTTCTGTAAAGAAGGTTTCCAGCCAAAATATTTACTTCTCTTAGTTTTGTTCCAGTATTCTGGGACATTAGTAGTGGAGGTGGTAGTGAACTGTAATCTCATCTGAAAATATAAAGTTTTGTTTTCTCTGAAGAAGGCATCTGACCAAAATTTGACATTTCCCAAGTTTGTTCCAATCTTCTGAGTACATGAGTAGTGAAGCTGATAGTGTATATTGTCATCTGAAGGTTGTAGAGTGAGGACATGCTACTGGCACCTTCTGTTCACTTTACTATAAACCTCAGTGCCTGACATACTAGTGTAAGGGAAACTGTCCTTTAAAGTTGAGAAAACTCTGGAAAAGATACAGACCTCTTGAGAACCTCATGTTTAATCTCATACCCTTAATGATGTAAATTACAAAAACTTGCAGAATAAAACCTTTATGAGCCTTTATGATAATAAATAATGAAATTTTTTTTAGAAACTTGTACATAAAGTTTTGCTGTAATATTTATCATGAAAGTAGAAAAGTATTTTTAAGAAGTAACAGTTTGGTTTGATACACTGATGAAGAAATTCTGCTATTAATTTTTAAATAAGTTGTTGTAAAGGCTGTAAAGGTTTTGTCCTTGTCAATCACTTGCTTGCGGTCAGAATGTCCCCAGTTCAATTTTGCACTGGGGGGGGGGGGGGGGGGGGGGGAAGGGGTGTGTGTTTTCAGATTGGTTGGCACTGGGTTTTAGCCAGCCTCAAAAATTGGTTCCTGGGATTTCCCTAGGGAAACAAAGGCAGCGAGGACAGGTGCTGGCATCCCTAGTTCAAATGCTGCAGTGGCCTAGAAATGCACCAACACTTCACATCCCTACAGCGTGTAAATGCAGTAGGACTTAGAGAAAATACTTTTAGTGAAATTTTGCTGAGTGGGAAAAAAACAAGTTTAAGATCTAATAATTTCCTAGTGTTTGTTCATCCATGTGGATGCATGAACTCCTTTTTCAGTCAAAGAGAAATAACTATAAAACTGATTGTACTCACAATTTTTTTGAACAACAGTAAGTTATCTTCATTATCAGAGGGCAGCTAATACATTTTCCGATTAATTTGATTTCTTCTATTGTCATTTTTTATGGGTTTCACCTAGTATTTCTGAGCTGTGTAATATGTGATTTTGCATATGGATGAGGAAATGAGCATCATGCTTGAAGACTTGAGATGCAGGTTCGAAGATATGAAACCTTGCAATGCGCACATGGTGTACTATTACTTCAGTAAAATTAAAGTCAGTCAGATATTGGTAGCATCAATTGAGAGACGGAGTTGTTCAATTAAAAAGATGCTCAGTCAGATATTGGTAGAGTCAGTTGAAAGACAGAGTTGTTCAATTAAAAAAGGTGCTCTGTCAGATATTGGTAGAGTCATTTGAGAGACAGAGTTGTTCATTTAAAAAAAGGTGCGCTGTCAGATATTGGTAGAGTCAGTTGAGAAACAGAGTTGTTCAATTAAAAAAAGGTGTTCTGCAGCTTCAAAAACAACTGACATCTGCTTTTGAGCTTTTCTTCTAAGTTGAAAAGTGACATTAACTTGGAGATTGCATCTAAGTTTCTTTTTTTTTCACTGTTTTCAATATTTTTAATCCATTTCAGATATTAATGAATGTGCTGTTAATGCTTCAGCATATTGTCCAGGGGGTGATGTTTGCGAGAACTTTCCAGGTAGTTATAGATGTGTCTGCAGCCAAGGAAGGGTCTGGAATAGTTCAATCAAAGCTTGCGTCGGTAAGTATGTTGTGTATTGTGTTCCAAACCAGGTAGGGTTGGCAGCTAATTTCTCCTTTTTATGCCATCCTTGTTATTTCCAATTACTTTCATCATCATCATCATCATCATCATCATCATCATCATCATCATCATCATCGTCGTTGTCGTCGTCGAGAGCGTAGGCCATGGATAAAGGCTCTCCAGTCATCCTTGTTCTTGGAATTATTCTCTCATTCATTCCATGTGTATCACTTGACTCTGAGCACTATCATAACTTCTCTTCTCCAAGTAAGTCTAGGTCTTCCTCGTTTTCTATTTCCTTTAGGATTCCATGTCGGCGCCTGTCTTACTACAGTGGTGTTGGATTTTCTCTGAGTGTGGTCAGTCCATCTCCATTTCCTAGACATGATTTGTAGGTTCATAGGTTCTTGTCCTGCTCTTTCCCAGACCTCCTCGTTCCTGATCTTGTCCTGCCATTTAATGTTTAAAATCCTCCTCAAGCAGTAGTTCATGAATGTTTGTATATCCTCTGTTGTATTGTCTTGGTCATAACCCATGTCTCTGAACCATATAGTAGGACAGTCTTTAAGTTTGTATTGAAAAGCCTAATTTTGGTTCTTGTTTTGATGTTCTTAGAACATCATTTGTTACGCTGGATGAATGCTGTTCCAATTACTTTAGTTACCTTTATTTTCTTACAAGAAAAGTGTGATGACAGCTAAGGTAAAACTGGTTCCACTAGTGTAATGTTAAAGATGTATAGTGCAGTGAAATGGTTATGAAAAACAAAATGGGTCAGAGAGAATTATCCATTTGCAAAGTCTAGAGCAAAGTTTTTAAATGGGAACCATGTGACCCACATAAGGCAGTGCTAAATTTATGGGGGCAGTGACTAAAACACAAAAATGGCATTTTTGACAAGTTAAAAAAAAATTATAAACATAAAAGGAGATCATTAGCAGAAAAAAATATTGAGAAACCCTGTTGAGCTATGAGAACAAGTGAAAATAGGACCCTTTGGTCCAAATATACTGAAATGTTTGAAGAAGATGATGCAAGGAGGGACCCATGTTACGAGGTTACTAAGTAACTCGCAAATGCCTGTTACAAAAAAAAAAAAAAAACTAAATGCAACAGTAATTTGAAAACTTTTAATTTCTGAACCTACATTATTCCCCTATTTTTCAATGTAATCACCACCAACATTGATACATTTGTCCCATTGTGTAATCAGTGATGCATTACCCATGGCGTAAAAATCAGGAGTCCGATTTCGGAACCATTTTTTTACTTCTGTTTCTACCTCTTCGTCAGTCGAGAACCTTCTCCCACCAAGGTGGTTGGTGGTTTTTCAATGGACCAGACAGGTGAAAATCACTTGGAGCTAAGTCAGGACTATAGGGTGGATGTTCAAGAACTTCCCAACCCAACTGGCTAATTTTCTCTTGGGTTAACCTAGCCGTATGTGGTCTGGCATTGTCATGAAGGAGAAGCACACCTCTAGTCAGCAGACCAGGACGTTTTCTTCGAATTGCATCCCATAGCATTGACAGAACTTCACAGTACGATACAGAATTCACAGTCACTATACTTCTGGAACTTGGTTAACAACACTCCTTGATAATCCCAGAACACTGTCAGCATAACCTTCCCCGCAGAAGGCGTAATCTTGAATTTTTTTTGCGCATGACAATGACGGGTGTTTCCATTGCATTCAGGCACGTTTTGATTCAGGTTGGTAGTGGTGCTCCCAAGATTCATCTCCAGTAATAATCCTTTGGAGCATGTCTTCACCTTCATATGCTTAATGACAGAGATGCTGCAATGACAAACCAAATCAGTTCATTTTGTGTTCATTATTCAGATCTCTGGGTACCCAATGTGAGCAAACTTTCCGAAAATTCAGTTGCTCATGCATTATTCTGTAGGCTAAGCCATGTGAACTTCCAATTGCACTTGCTACACCGTTTATCGTTACTCGTCTATCAGCTTTGATAATCTCATTCACACGTTGCATGGTCGCTTCTGTTGCAATCTGAATAGGACAGCCAAGTCGGACTTTGTCAACAATTTTGGTGCATCCCTGAGAAAATTCTTTTATCCAGTTATAGACCGCTTTACGTGATAAACACTTTTCAGCATAAACTGTAATCATTTCCTTATGAATGTCCTCAACTGAATGTCCCTTAGCCCACAAAAATCGCACTACACTTCTCTGTTCTTCTTTGGTACACACTAACAGTTGAGTAGCCATTTTGTTATTGCTTTGCAACACCCAGCACCCCCTACATACAACTATTATAAAGTTGGATGATGGTACTATCTAAGGATATATTTAAATACTACCTAATAACTGCCACTGATAAACTATTTCAGTTTGCGAGTTACTTAGTGACTTCCCCTCGTACATCAGTATTTGAGATTCTATAGAACAGAAGTACAGTTTTAGGAAAGTTAGAAAATCGGGCGGTAATAAATCGGAAATTTGAAATTTTTTATTTGTAAATAACACTACAGACATAAATACAACTTAAACTGGATATGTACATGTCATTATAATAATATTTATTGCATTACAAATAATCGTGAGATTTTATGTTTCAAAAGCGAACAAATGCATGTCAAACCCATGCAAAAATGATGGCACTTGCTCTCTGACCAGTGACAATGAAGGCTTCATATGCAGGTATGTGAGCAGAGACAAAGTAATTTTGTTTATTGTACCTGGTCGTAGAAAGAAACGAATATCTGATTGCTGAAACGTCAAAAATATTGCATGTACATGTGCATGAGTGAGATGTTATTGATTGAAGAACTACTATACACTTGTGTATTTTGGTGTTATGAGACTGAAATAAAACTACATGAAAGCTATACATGAAAACTGAATGAAAAGTATGAAAAGTGTGAATAAATAAGAACATGAAAACATCCATGAAAAATAAATAAATAAAATACTAAAACATGATAATGAAAAAATTAACGAGAAGCACAAACATGAATGTGAAAGGAGAATGAAAAACATTGAAACAAATGAATGAAAAACAGATGAAAATATATTTAAATGTGATGAAAAATTAAAATGTGCCAAAAAATGAATGAAAACATTACAAAATGCCTGTCCTCTTTTTCTTCTTCTTCTGTGATCTGCAAGCTGGATTCTTTACAGCTGTTGCAGTGAAAGTGTTGAGGCAGGCATTGCATTTGATTGAAAGTAGGTTACAGTGAGTATTTTCTTCAGTTTCTGGGTGCAACTAAAAAGCAGGGGCTGCACATTACTTCTATAGCAGACTCCACCACCATGAAGACTGGTGATCCCTGTCCTGTTAGCTTGGCTAGGCCTGTTACTGGGGATATCAAAGCAGAGTTGGGACAGGGTCTTGGTCAGCTTTGTTTTGCCAACCTTGATACTAGCATGTCAGCTACAGGTCACTGGCTGCAAATTGGACAGCATCTTCACCACTAAAACTTGGTTATGAAAAGTGGCTGGTTACTGTTATGTACAGATATCCCATCCTTGATTTTAATTATTCATCATCACAGCATAACTAGTAAATCAGAAATACATTTTATCTGTGACTTGATTTTGATATTGCCTTTCATCATCTTCTTCAGCTGTACATATGGCTGGAATGGACCTGACTGCGGCAATGAAGACACAGATGCCAGACGTAGGTTCAGTCCATCATTTTTAGGAATCATTATCATTATTGTTGTGTTCTTCTGTCTAGTCGTTTTTTGTTGTTGTCCATCCATCATCGATTTCATCAACCTTGGTATTATTTATCTTTTATTTTAGCTGTTTAGTTGGTTCAGTCTCACATTTTCTCTGTGCTGTTTAGTTAGTGCAGTGCCATATTTGGTTTGTGCTATTTAGTTAGTGCAGTCTCACTTTTGTTCTGTACTGTTTAGTCAGTGCAGTACCACATTTGTTCTGTGCTGTTTAGTTAGTGCATACTCACATTTGTTATGTGCTGTTTAGTTAGTGCCAGTCTCACTTTTGTTCTGTACTGTTTAGTTAGTGCAGTACCACATTTATGTTTTACAGCTTAGTTAATGATGCCTCATATTTGTCCTGTACTAATAATTAAAGACCTCTCACATTAATGCTGCTCTATTTAATTACTACATTCTCAAGTATTTCTATTTAATTATAATGTAGTGTCAGTTTGACTTATTTCATTTTAATACTTACATCTTTCATTCTTCCCATGCCATTAAACTTCACATAGGGCTCACATGGTAGTTTGCCAAGTTTTCATGTTTTTGGCGAGCTTTTAAACTTCATCAAGGGATGTTGTCCCCACTAAATTGGCCTCTCTTAATAATGTCCTCTTTAGAGTTTCATGTGGTCAATAATTTTAATACTGCAGTTTAACAACTGTACTATTTTGTTTTATGATTATTTCAGTTTGTCCTATTCTGCTTTGTTACTGAAATTCCATTTTTGTTCTATAGTTCTTAGTTATTACAATGCCATATTTGTTTTAAATCAGATCTCAGACTATTTTTAAAAAATTGTTTCTTTAAAACATTTTGTATTTTTTCTTTTTAACTTTCCAGAAATGAAGATTGCTGTGATTTGTGTCAGTGTCGTCTTGGGCTTCTGTTGCTTTACTCTCTTTATCGTTGTCGCAGTGCTTTGCTTGAGGCAGCGCAAGTAAGTCATCTGAGCTATTTCTATATATATGCATTTCAAAGGTAAATTATTTTAATAACAGCTATGCCTATCTGTCATCATGACAGATGAGCAAACAACAACCTGCCTCATGGTTGATCAAAAAAAGAAGATGGACATATGTCGGTCATGTGATGAGAAGAAACAATCAGAGAATCCCCAAACAAGCTATCAAATGGAACACAACAGGCCGAAGAAAAAAGAGGTCGACCACGTGAAACTCTAAAGAGGACATTGTTAAGAGAAGCCAATTCAATGGGCATAACTTCCCTTGATGAGATTAAAAAAAACTCATCGAAGACAGGACATCTTGCCAAACTACCATGCAGGCCCTATGTGACGTTTAACGGCACGGGAAGAATGTAAGATGTAAGATGCATAAGGGCGCAGAATCATTTGAAAAAATGAGGACCAGACCTGAAGTTAAAAGATATGAGAAAAATAGACCCTGCAACACAAATATTTCTTTCCATTACTGTGACCAGTTACGTAAGTTCAACATTGGTAGAGTCAACAATGAGAGTACTGTTACTGTGACCAGTTATGCAAGTTCAACATTGGTAGAGTCAACAATGAGAGTACTGTTACTGTGATCAGTTATGCAAGTTCAACATTGGTAGAGTCAGCAATGAGAGGTAGCTGTTACTGTGACCAGTTATGCAAGTTCAATATTGGTAGAGTCAACAATGAGAGGTAGCTGTTCAGCAAGATGTTTGGCAAAAACCCACAACAGTTGATATCCACCTGCTTCAAGACTGTCTTCTGAGATTGAAAAACAAAATATAATCCTACATAGGCCATATAAGCACTTTTGCTCATGGCTGGTGTTGGTCCCTTTATTTTCCTTGACCTGATGGCATATAAGAGGGCAATGTGGTCAGTATCATGCCAGGCTGCCATTCTTTCCTCAACACTTACTTACATCTTACATCTTTCCTGTGCCGTTAAATGTCACACAGGACACGCATTGTTGTTTGCCAAGTTTTCCTGTTCTCGGCGAGTCTTTCAACCTCATCAATGGATGTTATGCCACTAAACTGGCTTCTCTTAACAATGTCCTCTTTAGAGTTTCACGTGGTCAACCTCAGTACTGGGAGGTGCCAACTACCTATTTTAACAGCTGGGTAACTGGGACACATCTGCCTAGCCTTGAAGAACCACTGACCTCTGCACAAGAGCTGAGAACATTAACCCACTGCTTACTCAAGCACAAATGTACACTCTAAGCTGTGCTACTATGCAGTGGTGCACAAAACATATTTTTGGCTAAGCACAGGAGCATGTGATATAATGACAAGATCTGTTATTGATTCATGCACTACTATAATGCTAGTAGTTGTTTTAGCTTACAAATTAGAATTTTTGCTCGCAGCAGTCCACTTCTACATGAAACATTGTCATGCTAGATGAAAAGTGCCAGTTTTTCAGAGGAGTTATAAGATAGCATATTTGACTGCGTGACTGTTTAGACATGTCTGTCACTCTTCAAAAAAGTAAAACAACTAAAGAAGCTGTGGAGAGGTACAGACAGAACTACAAAAATAAGATTTTTAAGGCAGGCATCTTTCCCATTGCAACATATGCCTGTGAGACCTGGACACTTAACAAAACAGCTGAGAAACACATAAATGCCTTTGAATGTAAATGCTACAGAAGAGTTCTTCAAATATCATGGACACAGAAAAAGAACAAATATATCCATACTACAAGAATTTAATATTGAAGAAGGTTGGCTAGTAAAGAAGATTAAACAGAGAAAACTTAAATATTTTAGACACATTAAACATCTTGATAAACTAGAGAAGATCATCTTGGAAGGGTACATAATGGGAAAAAGAAAGAGAGGAAGACCAAGGCGAAGATGGCTACAAGACATCTTTGATAATCTGCAAATGGATGCATCATCAGCAGGGCATCTTGCTTACAACTGAGAGGCCTACAGGAGAGCTGTTAGGGAGATAAATTTCTGCAAGGGACATGCAAACGACTGACTGACTGACTGACTGACTGACTGTTTAGAGGGATGCTTCAGTTTATCAGTATTAACAGACAAGAACTGTTCAGAACCCTACCACACCACCTTCTTGTGCATTAAGAAACAGGACACTGTGCCCATTCAGCCTAAGCTAATGGGAGAGGGTTCAGCTTATTCCACTGGGGTAATGGAGTCTGGTAAGAAGAAGTCAACTTCTTGGATCCATTCCAAGAATCAATATGAACAACTACATACTACTCCCCATCCAGCTTAATCCTGTGCTTCAAGATTATTTTTTTTAGTGTTGGTTACAGATGGTTCATATAATTCACAATTTTTGTCTTCATGTTCTTCATAAACCTCAGTGTCTTATAAGAACATAACAATAGAAATTGACAACTATCAGTCATTCAGTCAGTCATTTGCATCCTTTGTGGAACTTTGCCTCCCTAACAGCTCTCTCGTGGGCCTCTCGAGTGTAAACAAGATGCTCTGCTGCTGATGCATCCATTTGCAGATCATCAATGATGTCTTCCAGCCATCTTCACCTTGGTCTTCCTCTCTTTCTTTTTCTCATTATGTACCCTTCCAAGACGGTCTTCTCTAAATTCTCATGATGTTTAATGTGTCCAAAATATTTAATTTTCCTCTGTTTAATCCTCTTTACTAGCCAGCCTTCTTCAATATTGAGTTCTTGAGTATAGACATATTCGTTCTTTTTTGTGTCCAAAATATTTAATTTTTCTCTGTTTAATCCTCTTTACAAGCCAACATTCTTCAATATTAAGTTCTTGTAGTGCGGATATATACTGTCCAAAAAAAAAAGAAATGCATAGCTTATATAAGCTTCATTTTTTTGTATGTTATGACAGAAATTTTTTCCCAGGTATCTCAAACCAAACCAAAAATTGTCACCAAGATATCAGGTCCATGATTTAGTGTGAATTTTGCTATTCTTATGTATAGCCAGAATGCAGTAGCTGCCCTTGCTAATCACACATTTTTTCTTACCATAACTCATGTCGCGTTTATGGAAAAGTCGTGATTTTTGTGGTGAGCACAATTTGCTTCCCACACAAATAAAACCCTATAAGATGATGAGGTTGCACAAACAAATTCAGTTAATTCTCAAGCAGACAGTTATGGTGCGTCTATCGCAAAATGTACGAAACATTGCTATTGGTCGTCTGCAAGCAGGCAAACGTCAGGTTGCCAGGCATTTAAACATGCAGCAGAGTACCATCAGTCGACTTTGGCACCGTTTCCAAGCCACTGGCTCAGGTGAAGACCAGCACCGCAGTGGAAGACCCAGGGTGACAACAGCAGCTGATGATTGCTTTATTCTAGTTCATCATCTCAGAACAGGTTTACAACAGCTTCCTCAAGTGCCCAGTCATTGCTTACAGTATGTAGTGTGTCTGATTAAATTGTCTGGAATAGACTGCATGAAGCTGGACTGATGGAATGATGACCTCACCGAGGTCCTGTCTTAACAAGATGCCATCACCAAAATTGATTTGTTTGGGCCAACCAGCATTGACCCTGGACAACTGACAACCAATGGAGACGTGTCTGGTTTAGTGACGAATCTTCATTTTTGTTGCATCGCCATGATATGCAGAGAAGGGTCTACAGTAGGCCAAATGAACGTTTTGCCCAAAATTGCGTTGATGAAGCTTCACCGCATGGTGGTGGAAGTGTAATGGTATAGAAAATGATCAATTTCAATGGAAGGAGTCCATTGGTGCAGAATGAAGGAGGCTTGAATGCGCAATGATACGTCAATGAAATTCTTCGACCCCATGTCCTTCCATTTTTGGTTGCGCAAAGGTCTGTGTTTCACCAGGACAATGCCAGACCCCATTCTGCACGGTTCACCACACAGTTCCTGACTGCCAACAACATTCTCACCCTTCCCTGCCCATCCCTGTCTCCAGACATGAATCCGATTGAGCACCTATGGGATGAGCTGCAAAGATGTGTTTGTCACCGAAACGTTTCTCCAGCCAATCATCGTGATATGTGGCAGGCACTCCAGGAAGAGTGGGCAGCCATCTCACAGGTGCACATCAGACATCTGATTGCATCTATGCCCAGGAGATGCCAGTCGCTGATCGATGCAAGTGGAGGTCACACACCATACTAACTTGAGAACCCCTGGGACTAACAAATTCTCGTCACATAGATGCAAGAAACTGTCAAGTGAGTGTTTAAACCCTTAGGTATTATTGTGTGCATTTTGAAAATTTTATTCATTCAATTTAAAAAGCCATAGAATATCAGAGTATGGCTAAAATTGGGTCATCAGTAGTTAATGCCTTTCTTTTTTTTGGACAGTATATTTTTTTTCTTTTCTTGTGTCCATGATATTTGAAGAACTCTTCTGTAGCATTTACATCCAAAGGCATTTATGTGTTTCTCAGCTGTTTTGTTGAGTGTCCAGGTCTCACAGATTTATATATATATATATTGACAACTGTATTCAATGTAAAACAAGAAACCAAAATTTTATCCCCTACAATAGTAATTTTCAGGGGGGGGGGGGGGTCTAAATTCTTCGCTTAAACTGCTAAAAATTTTGTAAATAGTAATTTAAAATATGAAGGTTTGAGTAGGGCTAAGCTTAAAAATCCAGACAAATCACACAGATGTGAAATAAATAAAAGCACATAAGATTATGTAACTCTAAGCATGCTGAGTGCAAGTCTAGTTGTGAGAGGATAGAGACTCATAACTCATACTCTTTACATTCACAGACTCATCAACAAAGTCATTTACCCTACTCTTTACATTCACAGACTCATCAACAAAACCATTTACTCTACTCATTATATTCTCAACAGTCATTTACATTACTCTTTTGATTCACAGACTCATCAACAAAACCATTTACTCTACTCATTACATTCACAGTCTTATCAATAAAGTCATTTATCCTACTCTTTACATTCACATTATTAGGTGTTCATAAATATTTTTAGGTATTATTTGGCATTCATAAATTATTATGAATAAGCATTCCTGAAAAGACTTTGTGACACTTATCTTTCATATCCCATGATACCTGGCATAGAAGCAAGGCTTTGTGGACTGACAAATTTTTCACAAGAAATACTTACAGTGGGATTTTCGTATGCTAAGTCACACACTATGTGAACTTGTACAGTGAAGGAGATTACCTATGAATTTGTGATCTTTGTATAAAAATGTTGGTTTAGTCGAATCCTTGGTTGGCAGTATAGTCTGTTAAGAAACTTGATGCTTGAGTCCACTTTAAAAAGTCTTCAAGAAAGCTACTATGACCATTTTGATCACTTGATCAAATACTTGAATCAAACGAGCAAGGCAAATCTCAGCAATGGTTAAAACAATACATTTTAAAAGTGGTTAAAAAAGAAAACTTAAGTATCAGTTATTGTTTCAAATTCTTTGATTTCTATTATTAAATTTGAAAAAACAATATGTGTAATTATTGCGTATAATTTTTCACTGTAACAGTCCTAAACATAACAAAATGTTCAGTTTTTCTTGTAAATGAAACTGTCAGCCAGTTGCATTAATTTTTTTTCACTTTCTGGAGTGTAAAAAATGGTGGCTATAACTACATCGGTGAGGATAAAACAGCATCACAAACCAGCACCTTAAATAGACCAAATTCGGAGATGGCAGAAAACCATCAGGGCAATATGTACAGCCAGCTCGGTGAAGTAAGTTTTTGTTTTTGTTTTCGCTCATCTAAATCTAGAAAAACCTATCACTGTCAGAGTCATTTAAAGTATGGCTTGATTTTTTTTAATACTGTTTTTCTATAAATTTGGATAACTATATATATATATATATATATATATATATATATATATATATAAAAATATAGTTAGATTTTGGATTGAGTTCATGGATAAGAGTGAAAGGTGAATGTTTTATTCTGTTTTATTTTCCTCAGTTTTTTAAATGTTAATTATGTTTGTTATATATGCAGCATATTTGTAGAATGTCTAGATCAGAGAGAAAATTGTGTGATAAAGGGAAAAATGTCAGATGGACCTGCATGCCCAATTCTTAAGCCTTTGGAAATAAAGATCAGTCAACTTCTGTCTCTCTGCTCTTTTACTTTTTTACATGCAAGTTCATCACTAGCTGGTGCTGTGATAATAATATAGCACAGGTATTATTTGGAAGAAGGCTGGTCTGGGGAGGTGAAGGCCTAAAGTAGATGTTTGGAGAGGTGAAGACTTGGAGTAGAACTGAGCAGCAGCAAGTTTCTCTTGTCTGGGGAGTTGAAGGCCTAAAATAGACCTGAGCAAGTTTCTCTTGTCTGGGAAGAAGAAGGCTTGGAGTAGAACTGAGCAGTAGCAAGTTTCTCTTGTCTGGGGAGAAGAAGGCTTGGAGTAGAACTGAGCAGCAGCAAGTTTCTCTTGTCTGGGGAGATGAAGGCTTGGAGTAGAACTGAGCAGCAGCAAGTTTCTCTTGTCTGGGGAGATGAAGGCATGGAGTAGAACTGAACAGCAGCAAGTTTCTCTTATCTGGGGAGATGAAGGCTTGGAGTAGAACTGAACAGCAGCAAGTTTCTCTTGTCTGGGGAGATGAAGGCTTGGAGTAGAACTGAGCAGCAGCAAGTTTCTCTTGTCTGGGGAGATGAAGGCTTGGAGTAGAACTGAGCAGCAGCAAGTTTCTCTTATCTGGGGAGATGAAGGCTTGGAGTAGAACTGAACAGCAGCAAGTTTCTCTTATCTGGGGAGATGAAGGCTTGGAGTAGAACTGAACAGCAGCAAGTTTCTCTTATCTGGGGAGATGAAGGCTTGGAGTAGAACTGAACAGCAGCAAGTTTCTCTTATCTGGGGAGATGAAGGCTTGGAGTAGAACTGAACAGCAGCAAGTTTCTCTTATCTGGGGAGATGAAGGCTTGGAGTAGAACTGAACAGCAGCAAGTTTCTCTTATCTGGGGAGATGAAGGCTTGGAGTAGAACTTAACAGCAGCAAGTTTCTCTTATCTGGGGAGAAGAAGGTTTGGAGTAGAACTGAGCAGCAGGAAGTTTCTCTTGTCTGGGGAGAAGAAGGCTTGGAGTAGAACTGAGCAGCAGCAAGTTTCTCTTGTCTGGGGAGATGAAGGCTTGGAGTAGAACTGAGCAACAGCAAGTTTCTCTTGTTTGGGGAGATGAAGGCTTGGAGTAGAACTGAACAGCAGCAAGTTTCTCTTATCTGGGGAGATGAAGGCTTGGAGTAGAACTGAGCAGCAGCAAGTTTCTCTTGTCTGGGGAGATGAAGGCTTGGAGTAGAACTGAACAGCAGCAAGTTTCTCTTATCTGGGGAGATGAAGGCTTGGAGTAGAACTGAACAGCAGCAAGTTTCTCTTATCTGGGGAGATGAAGGCTTGGAGTAGAACTGAACAGCAGCAAGTTTCTCTTATCTGGGGAGATGAAGGCTTGGAGTAGAACTTAACAGCAGCAAGTTTCTCTTATCTGGGGAGAAGAAGGTTTGGAGTAGAACTGAGCAGCAGGAAGTTTCTCTTGTCTGGGGAGAAGAAGGCTTGGAGTAGAACTGAGCAGCAGCAAGTTTCTCTTGTCTGGGGAGATGAAGGCTTGGAGTAGAACTGAGCAACAGCAAGTTTCTCTTGTTTGGGGAGATGAAGGGCTAGAGTAGACCTGAACAGTAGCAAGTTTCTCTTATCTGGGGAGATGAAGGCTTGGAGTAGAACTGAGCAGCAGCAAGTTTCTCTTGTCTGGGGAGATGAAGGCTTGGAGTAGAACTGAGCAGCATCAAAGTTTCTCTTGTCTGGGGAGATGAAGGCTTGGAGTAGAACTGAGCAGCAGCAAGTTTCTCTGGATATCTATAATAAATGTAATATATGTGAAGAATGCAAAATGTTATATGAAGATTATAACATTCTGATGTGAAGATTGTAACATTGTAATTTGAAGATTTAAACACCAATATGAAGATTGTAACACTGAAAGGTTAAGACTGCAACACTCCGACCAGAATAATTAAATGAAGATTTTACACTGAAAGGTTAAGACTGCAACACTCCGACCAGAATAATTAAATGTTTTAATGTGAATATATTAACACACTGATAAGAAGATTTCAGTAAGTGAAAACTGAGACACAATGATTTGATGAGATTATTACAGTTTTTATTTCTGCAGGAACGAGGCAGTGAAAAACGTACATCATTTGCGCGTCGCTCTTCCACTCCTGATAGTAAGAAAACTGGAACCACAACAGCCTACTACAATAAAGTTTATGATGAAGATGATGAAGAAGTTCAAGTGCGGTTATAAAAACAAACAATGAGACAAAATTTACAGAAAGAGCAAGAGCATCTGCAATGGTCATTGTGAAGTTTAGTAGAAGTTAAGAGTGAAAAAAAAAATTGTAAACTGTGGTTCTCAAACTGGATAGTGCTGTCCCCTGGGGGCATTGGGAAGATCTAGGGGGAGGGGGGGGTGAGGGAAAATGGAGTTGCAGGAGGCATCAGAACCAATTGAGCAAACAATTTTTTTTGGTGGGGGGGGGGGGGAAGGGTGTGGGGTGGGGTGTTGAAGATCAGGTTTGGGAGGACAGGGAGCAGTAGTCTGAAAAGTTTTGGAACCACTGTTATAAAGTCTCTGTGCCTGTATAATAATAACAATCAGTTTCTAATGAGTGGACTCTGACAACAATCAGATTAGGAATTTATTGTCAGAACAGAAAATTTACATCCAAAATCAGAAAGTTCTTTAGAATTTAAGCAGTAAAATCATTTTTCATATATTTATACATGATTATTTTAGAATAAAGTGAACTGAAATGAATTTGAAAATTACCCTTTTGCTGTATTAGACATGCCATGATGTCTTTATATCATTCTCTTGTATCACTGGTATGGACAGCATGTATTTTGTTCTTTTTTGGGGTCAAATACATTCACATATTGTTATCAGATTTTGCTGTAGATTAGCAGTCTGTTTTGAGTGAGTGAAAATACAGATGTATATTTAGAACCATGAGGTCATCATTCACAGGAGCTTACAGCAACGAATTTCTGTAAATACTTCTGCATGTAAGATGTAAACAGATGTTCACATGAATAAATAACATACTTATGAGACTGTGCGTGACTTGAAATGGATGAATGGAGGAAAAACAACAAGAATATATTTTTCATAGGTTTGGACACATGTATGTTTCAAGTTGCTGAAACAATATTAGAAGTTTCAATGTCTGGAGTTAATTATTTGTATTTAAGGTTTTTTTTTAACTGGTTTCAGCAAATATTATTTTTACTGGTTTCAGCAAATGTTAGGCTTGATAATAAGAGTAATACAGGATCATTTCTTAGTTAGAAATATAATAGCGCAGTATTATCTCTTAGCTGAATGTAGAATATAGAATAATTTATTGGGTAGAAACTGAATAATGGAGCAATATTTCTTTGCTAGAAATAGAATAAATGTCACTTTTTTGACAGAGAAATAGAATAACACTGTATCATAGTCTACAAATGAAATAATGTAGTGTCAATTCTTGGCCTAGAAATAGGATAACAGTTTTAATTCTTGGTTTAGAAAAAAAAATAATGTAGCATTATTTCTTAGCCCAGAAATAGGATAACAATGTCATTTCTTGGTGTAGAAATACAATAGTATCATTTCTCACTGAATGTTTTGTTTAGATGATTGTTTGCATTATGATGTCATTCAAGAATAAATCACCAAAACTTGAAGTTTAAACTGCAGTGTTCTTGATTTAATTAAATCTTGCATTTGTATATACCAAATATACCAAAAAAAAAAAAAAAAACTCATTGATTTGCATCATGTATCACATTACAAAGAAACTGCATTTAGCATCAAGCTGTGTTAGAAGGTTTATATGTTTTCCACGAGCTTTTCTTTTCTAATGTGCTTCACATAAACAGTTTGTTACATCCATATAACCAGTTGATGTTTAACTTTATGTTGTCATACATTGCTAATCAAATAATTCTAATTCCAAATTGTGGTTGTGAGTGAATAATTTATGATTAATTTATGTTGTATTAATGTGCATGAACAGTATTACATTGTTTGTCACTATTTTGAAAAAACTTTGTCTCTAACTTAACTACAGCCTAACTGTGATTGTTTTCTGGTTCAAGTTTTTAAAATTAGCAGAAAAATATTTTAAGTTTATTTAATGCTTCCACTGCTAAACACAAATCACAAAACTACACCAAAAAAAACTGTAATATACCAAGAGGCCTACATTTGGATAATTTAAATTTGAATCTGCAAAGCAGAGAACAAAACAAGATTATTTTTAAGTGTTAGTTAAAAAAGTTGATAAAAAGTACAAAGATGGAACACTTTTTAATCACTTTCAGTGTGGTGATTAAAAACTTCAAACACATTCAATGCAGAGAGCAAGGTTCGCGTTAATATGGAATTCAGTGACTTATAAAAATCATTTTTATGTTTTTTCCTGGGCATTCAATTACTTGTAAATTTATTTGGAAAGGAAGTAATGTAATATTAGCTAATTAAATGCAGTGGTAACAGAGCTGCGTGAATGGACAAAATGGATGCAACTGTTCTGAGCATTAATAAACTTTTTTGTTCTCTGCAAGCAAACAAATTTTTTTTTTTTAAATTCATTTAAAATATGTGTTTGTAAGATGATAATTATTATTATTTGGTTGTAAATTTTTTTATCTTGTCAATCAGAAGCAAGAATGATGTCCTCTTATGTTTGATATCCACTATTATATTTATGAATTTATATGTTTGTGTTCTCACATAATGCCTAAAGCTGAATTTTTTTGTTCTTCTTTACATCAAAGTAGAGGTCCGTTTAAATTAAAAATTAGCATATGTCATTTGAAATAGTTGTCAGCTTGTTACATTAATATATCAGCCAGAAAAATGTGGTTTCTTTTTTTAGATTTGCATTATCGCAACCATCAAGTGTCTAGCAGCCATTATCAGTTTCATGTATATAGTTCCTGCCATACTAGAATTGTCATAGTAAACACTCCACAAATTCGTACATTCTGGGACATTTTATCATCATCTTTCATGCAGCAGTCAGTATCATTCTTGACTTTACACATTTATTATAATCCTTATCCTTCATATGTCAGTTATTTATCTTCTTATCTGTATCAGTAAATGCTCAAAATTACACTGGACCATCAAGAGCTTAAGAATGTAGATTTGAATATCTAGGTTCAGTCATCACTACAAATGGTGACTGCACAGTGGAAATCAAAAGAAGAATAGCAGTTGCATCACAAAAACTAGCACAAATGAAGAGTGTGTGCCAAAGTACCAACAAGAGAAGAAAGTTATGTGTACTAAGAGCTTACATATTCCCAGTGGCAACATGTAGATGTGAAGCATGGACACTTAGAAGATTACCAGAAAAGAGAAAATGTTACAGAAGGGTACTTGGAATATCATGGACAGAATGAAAATCAAATACAGAGATATTAATGAGAACAAGTGTCGCAAAAAACTGGCTCGTTAACAGCATAAAAATTTTAAAGCTGAGATGCTTCGGCCACATCAAGAGAGACAATAGCTTGGAGAGGTCGATAGTAGAAGGCATAGTGCCAGGCAATGAGAAAAGGGACGACCTTGCCGCAGGTGGACTTGGGACATCACGGAAAGTCTGAATATGTCATTGTGAGATGCTGGTCAACTTGCACAAGACCGTGTTGCATACAGGGAGGCTGTGAAAGAGACAACGTTCTGGAAAGGACATGTCACATGAATGAATCTGTATCACTGACTATGATTTTTACCTTTCATATGCAGATATTATCTCCCTTATCCTTCATACCCTAGCTATTGTCATCTTATTCATATCTCAGCCGTTATAATAATTTACTCTTATTATCTTGATCAATATCATTCTTATCCTTCATATATATATATATATATATTATCATTATTACTCTTAGCATCCAGTTTATTATCTTCTTATTCTTTATATCCAAGCTATTATATTCTTATCTTTCATATCCCACACATTTATTCATTACATTCTATAACAGAGGTCCATGCAGTTCCCTTTTGGCAGTGGTTCTCAGCCTTTTTCAGATCATGGACACCGGAAGCCGATGATAATTTAGACCACCTATTCCTGTCTTTTACATTCACCCATCATTTGGTATTGAATTAAAAACCTTCATATATTTCTAGTATTCTACATAAACTTGCCGTATAGAAAGCTATATAAACTCATACGACCTTTCATGGTTCACTCAGATGAGCTATATAGACTCTCATATGACCTTTCAGGGTTCCCATGTTGGGAAATGATGCCCTACAGGTTTTATTGGGCATCATTATCAACTCATATAGTAGTGGAGCTTGCCAGGAAAACTGCCTTTTAGCTCTACTCTGGATTATATTGGAAGCCAGGGTAATGTATTCCCAGATTGCTGTGTGTTTTATCTCTACAGTTCAGCTAACAGGATCACTTTAAAGAAGCTTCGTAATAGTGATGATAACATCATGTATTTGAGATACGGGAAATGTTTGCACTCCTACCCGTGTTTCACAGTTTATTCTTAACTTTGCGTGTTGGTTAAAAGATACAGGACATTTTTCACTCCCGCCACCGTCTTAAATTGTTAATCCATCTACTTTGTTAATTAGTCACAGTTTTGTCTCAATTTCCATTCCATATTTTTTTTGCCTTTTAATTAGAAGTAAAAACTGGAAGTTTGTGAATGATAAGAGTGGCAGGAAAGAGATGCGGCCTAAGCAGGTGATGGATGGAGGAAGTAAATGAAACCTGAAATATCCACTTATTTGAAGCAAACTGCTGAGCCTCAAGAAGTCAGAACACTTAAATACACATAAGGAAGGAGGCATGACAACATTTTATATATGTATATAAATATGCAGGAAACTCTCTACTGTAGAGAGCGGAACAACAACACAACTCCTTCAGATCATCAGAGGAAGTACCCCCCCTCAGACAAGTGTTTCGGCCCTTTAAACTCCTGACACTCTAAGGGGGGTGGGCCCCTCTGGGTCATGACTCCCAGAGGTCTTGTGAGTTGTTGCTTTTTTTTTAGTCCCGGGATTCAACCCATGATCTGTCAGCTCACGTTATTAATAAGCAATGAGACAACACAAATTGTTTTATATACAGTATATAACTTATAGTTGCCGAGTTTTCTAAGCCATCCTTTACCGCTGCTGTTTCATCCCTGCAAAGATTGTTTCATTTGAGGAAGGAAAGATCAGACATCAAGACAGAAGACTCAAGCACAGAGACACTGAATATTGCAAGAAAAACATAGGAAGTGGTTCAAAAGGAGTGACAGAGATGTAACGGAGTGAAAAATCAAAGATGGAAGTTCAGTGAAGCGACATAGATTTGTGTACAATTTATGTAATCTGATTTTGTCAAGGTATCATCAATGAGATAGGTTTAGGACTTTGGTAGTTATCAAGTCCCTGAAAGAACAGATCAAGACAGAATGATCTGGTTTTTAATTCTGAAATATTTTTTTAAATAAGCATGTATAACTGTCACTTCTTTATTGTCGAAAACATTTCAAGCAGTTTTCACTCATTATCATCGATGATTTTTTTTTTTTTTTTAAAACGGCAACTCAGTGGGGTTTGATTGTTTGAATAAAACTCACAAATGAGATTCCACTTTTTTGCTGTCCAAAATAAAACCATGGGTTTTTTTTTTTTAATATACCTGTATATTGTAGTTAACATTTTCTAGTGCATATTTTCAGTTGTAGAAAACTAGTTATGATATACATGCAAAATGTTACATTTATCACTTATTTACAATAAAAATTTTGATGTTTGTTGGCAAGAAATCAGCCTTGTGTTATTCATCACCTTGTACAGATGATTTTTTCCCTACTTTTATATTGGATAACAATGAGTTGCATTTGCATGCTGTAGATGTGTGAGGTGTTAGTACCTTCATATTTCAAGGCTAGCACTTGTCCTTGCACTACCAGAGAAACCCCAAAAACTGGGTAGACCCGGATGATGGTTGGTTGGAGAAAATATTCCACCCAAGGGGAAATCAAATTCAGGATCTCAAAGATAAAGGTATTAAAAGAATCAAGTTACGCCACTCCATCAAAAAAAAAATCTACACTGTGATAACTGAACTGCCTTGTATATTATGATACTGTTATAATAAAGTATTTTGATTACTATTAAAATTATTATAACAAAGTATTTTGATTATTATTGAAGTATATTTGTTATTATAAGTGTTTTTATGCTATGTTATTAAAAAGAGCTTAACTACGTGAAACTCTAAAGAGGACATTGTTAAGAGGCCAAATTACTAGGCATAAATTCCCTTGATGAGGTTGAAAAGCTTGCCGAAAACAGGAAAACTTGGCAAACCACCATGCGAGCCCTATGTGATGTTCAACAGCATGGGAAGAATGTAAGATAAGTGTTTTTGTTGCTATTATAATAATGTATTATAAATGGGATTTCCAACATGTGATACAATTAATATCACTGCTGCATCTAGACCAATAGGCAGCAGTAAGAATAAATGGTGAAACTTGGTTTGACATACTGTCGCCTTACTTATTTAACTTGTATACTAAAAATATAACAAGGAATGTTATGATGCCATAAAAATTGGAGCTTATGAAATGCCAGAGATTAGATATGCTGATGATATAGTATTACTGTCCACAACACAAAAAGGAAGGGAAAAACTAATTATGTCAGTCTATAAGAATAGTGAAGACCAAAATCTTTACCTTAATGCAAAAAAAACAAACTAAAATGATAACTGACAAAACAAATAAGGCATCTGAAACATATATCGATGAGGAAAAACTGGGAGAGGTGGAGAGTTTTGAATATCTTGGATCATTACTGGAGAGTTTTGAATATCTTGGATCATTACTAACTAATAATGGAGATAGAATGAGGGAATTTAGAATGAGAGAAATTAAAAGGAGGACATCTATCACTCTTCAAAAAATAAAATAACTAAAGAAGCTGTGGAGAGGAACAGACAGAACTACAAAAACAAGATTTTTAAAGGTATACAACTTTCCCATTGCAACATATGCCTGTGAGACCTGGACACTTAACAAAACAGCTGAGAAACACATAAATGGCTTTGAATGTAAATGGTACAGAAGAGTCCTTCATATATCATGGACACAAAAAAGAACAAATATATCCATACTACAAGAACTTAATAATGAAGAAGGCTGGCCAATAAAGAAGATTAAACAGAGAAAACTTAAATATTTTGGACATATTAAACATCATGATAATTTAGAGAAGACAGTCCTGGAAGGGTACATACTGGGAAGGAAAGAAAGGAAGACGAAGGTGAAGATGTCTGCAAGACATCGTTTATGATCTGCGAATGTTTAAGAATACAGCAGGTTTATGTCAATAAATGGATGAGAAATGTGAAATCAGTGGTTTCATGTAATTTAAATCTAGTGCAATGACTTATGGCTCAAAAAATGTGGTGCATTTTTAATGGCAGTTAGCATACAATAGAAAGTGAAAATAAAGGAAAGGAGGCAGAACAATTTCTCCTCAGTTTGGTGTTTGTTGTCTGGCGAAGCCACAAGCTGAAATACTGCTTGCTTGCCTTGTTACTGGATAAATCTTGCTCCCACAATTTTAACTTTCTTAAAACTGCCATAAAAAATAACAAGGACTTTCAAAATACTCACAGACAAAGGTGGTTATCTGCAATTACCTAGACCAGTTTCTGATTGTGTATATAGATGGACAGAAGAACAGTTAGTATGAGTGGATCAAAAACAGACATGAGGATATCTCAAAGCCCACAACTGAAATGAAATGGCAAAAGACTACACCAAGTGGAGAGTAACTGTTATCTGATGGAGAAACACTCTAAAAACTGAACAATAAAGATGCAAGCATAAATAAAGTAAATTGCACATCACATCACACACACAGTTTGTTACTGACTGTGGCAGATTATTAGCAGACTCCACCATGACAGAATGCTTTTTCTATTCAGTTGCTTTACAAATAATACAGCAGATTCCATCATGAAAGAACATTCCTTCATTCAGTCACTTTACAAGTAATAAAGCAGATTCCATCATAAAAGAACATTCCTTCATTCAGTCACTTTACAAGTAATACAAACTTCAACAATTTTACTTTTTTTTTTTTTAATTTGTTGTGTTCTGACCGAAAAAAAAAAAAAAAAATTACACTCAAATAAAATAAAACCATGACAATGGCTTCATTTTCACATCCCAAAAAAAAAAAAATCACACACTACTTTCACATGTTTTCTACTATCACAATCGTCTGATAATGCTAAGTCCGAAAGAAATATTTCATTTACATAAATGTACATAGAATATGGACAACAGATTGATTGCTGGACATACGTTATCAGGAAATGTGAGATATTTAAGAGTGGTGCAAATGGAAAAAAATTTTCACAGACAGGAGAGAGAGAAAAAAAAAATGACACCAAGCAATTTCACATTTCTGCAACAAGTTGAGATTAAAACAACGAAGTGAAAGAAATTGTGTTTAAAATAATAATCAGCAGATCTATCTTGACCTGGAATATTCACGGGTTGCTCACACAAACACCCACTCACACACACACACATCCATACAGGACATAAAGTATGCAGAGATCCTGAAGGGCTTTGAACAAGTGGCTCATGAACATTGGTATCATCTAGCAATGAGAAAATTAGCACTGGCATCATCTAGCAAATGAAAACAGCTACAGAACAAAATGGAATACAATGAAGGACACAACTAGGAAACCTGGATTTTGTAGAAGACTTGGCACTGCTATCACATAATCAACAACAGCTGCAAGAAAAGATCAACAGGGTGTCCAAGATATTGGCCCAAGTTGGACTAAAAAGATATGGAGGAAAAACAAAAATTCTCAGAATAAACATTTCTTCAGCTTTCCGAGGCATTAAGTCTCACTGCTGCAGATAAAGTTCGCCTCCATTCCTCTCTATTCCTAATCTCTCTCGAGTTGGTGACACCAATTTCTTTTATATCCTCTTTTACACTGTCTTTCCATCTCTGTCTTGGTCTACCTCTGGGTCTTGTTTCCCTCACTCTTGTGCATACATCATTTTCATTTGTCTGTTCTGTTCTATTCTTTCTACATGGCCCAGCCAGCATAGTCAGAATAAACACAACCAACACAAATTCAAAGAAGGAAAGAAATTAAAAGTAGACACTTCCATATCTCAGCAGAATTAAAGACAGAGAGAAGCAAATGACACTTAAACTGAGAAGGCTGGAGTAGCTTTTCTACAGCTGAGAAACATATGGAAGTACAAGGGAATATCCTTAACAACAAAACTTAGACTGTTCAATACAAATGTCAAATTGGTCCTGTTGTATAGATCAGAGGCATGGACAGCATCAGCCAAAAGTACCAAGAGAATGCAGACTTTCGTTAACACCTGCCTAAGGAAGATCCTTCATATTAGATTGACAGGTAAACATCAGCAATGAAGAGCTATGGCAGAAAACGAACCAACCCACAGTGAAAGAAATGATAATGCAAATGACGTTGGAGATGGATAGGATACACACTTCGAAAGCCTACCACTAACATAACCAGACAGGGTCTCACCTGGAATCCCCGGGGTAAGAGGAAACAAGGAAGACATAGAAACACCTGAGGAAGGAGTCTTGAAGCAGAGATAAAAAAAACTACACCTGGAGATGAACAGAAGCAGAAATAAACGGACGGCCTTTGTTGATGGCCAATGCCCCAGAGAGGGGTAAAAAAAAATTGAGGATGGATGAACCACCTAGCAATGAGAAATGAGCACTGGTATCATCCAGCAATGAGAAATGGCCAAATAAGGGAACAAAATTGAGAAACTTCATTTTAAGTAGTGCCACAGGAATGAAAAGTTTTTGAGCTGATTGGAAACGCCAAGGATCAAGTATAAATGGAAAAGTGTGGTCATGAACCTGTCCAGCACGCTACATAATGAAAAAATACTTGTCTATGGAAGTGAATCACAAATACCCTCATTTTTTAAGATCAGGAATTGCTCAAGCTGAGATTTTTTTTTCTCTATCCTTAAACCTCAGTGCCACAAACTTTGATAATAACTAAGAACTATTTATACACCACATTTCAGACCCTGTGTCAGAGTTGGCTAAATACAGCTGCCCAGGACCCTCTTCTACTTTCAAGTGATGCCCCTGGAAATATATGTCTGGCTAAGTGAATAGGGATCACAATGGAAAAGGTAAACCAGTTCCAAAAATGCATGAAGCCGAGGTTGCGCGCAGAATTGTGACAGTGCAACCAATGCCCTTTCTTCACTAAGAAGAAGAAGTTGCTTTGAAGGTAACAATGTTCATGATATCCATACTAAATACTACTACAGATAATGGCACAGGTGCAAAATTTTTGTACATAAAATAAAAACTGCTGCCTACTGAAGCTAAATGAACAACACAAAAGAGCACCAACACCATGAAATGCATATCTCTGAGTACCAAGAAATCTGTTTTTGTGGAATCGTTTCGAGGCATTTTGACGCAAAAAAAACCAAAAAAAGACAAAAAAAACTCCTCCCTTTCTGAAGACTGGGGTCTTCAGTTTTTTTAAATGTGACACATGAATGTAAATTTAGGGTCTAGCAAAGTTTGCTACATTCATGCTCCATACAAACTCACTATAAAATTTCACTACAAGTACATCTGCTACCAGTTAACAATTGCTACGATGAATTTTCAAAGTTGACCAGTGTTAAGTCCTGCCAAAAAAGGTCAGTTCTACAGTTTTTTTAATGGTGTTTTTTTTTGCTGCTTCATCATCATCATGTGCTCTTCCCCAAGGAAGGCTGGCTGCAATGGTCCTTCAATCTGTTCTATTCTTTGTTTTCATAATGTACATGGCCAAGGCCAAACTCAAGCCAAGCCTGTTTAGTTTTTATACAAGGGTGTTACATGGCTTTGAATCTAGCTTTATATTACAGAACTGCATTCATCAGGCACAAATAAATCTAAAACTGATGTAATACCAGTTCAACAAAGATGTCACCATTTGTGAAGAATGAAGTTTTTTTTTTTAGTTATTTTTCATGAAAACAGGCATCTGTCTTTGTTCATACGTCCCAAATTATCAGTCATTACCATCATAACCATCTAGGCATGTCACACCTGTGACAACATCTAATTGGATATGCCAGTTAAGTCTGCTGTTTAAATCTCACAACTGGACAATGTTGTCTGTGTGACAATTTTGTTTCTTATTTTATTATTATTCATATCAGGTGTCAGAAACCTGGCTCAGTTGTGTGCGGTCACACCAATGACAACAGCCACTGATTTTGAAATCAGGCTTCGGAAAGATTTTAATGACGTATGTAGGTGGTCATTGTCAAAGCAGCAAATATTCACTGTAGCAACTTTACTTGTAGCAAGTTTTATATAGTGAGTTTGGCTGCAGTGCATAATATTTCCACAGTAAGTTTATGTAACAAGTTTTCATAATCTCATAAATTTGTGCAAAAAAAAAAAAAAAACCATCATGCTTGATGTTTATATATCTATACAGCATGTCCACAAAAATATAAAAGACCTATCATCATACAATGTACGTATGTCACTTTCACAAGACAACATCCACTATGTAAATGAATGACTATCCTCATAAAATGTTAACAATAAAACATCCACCATAAAACTGGCTGACATATCTTCATAAACATTCTTACAATAAAACATCCACCATAAAACTGGCTGACCTACTGTCGTAAAACATTCTTACAATAAAACATCTACCTATAAACTGAATGACATATCTTCATAAATCAACAAAACACCCCCACATTACACCAATCATCCAAAATGAAAGTTTTTATTCACGTTCACCTTCACAAACCACTTCAACAGCAAAGTAGTATAACAAAACAAACCACTATACACAGAAGGGAGCATAGAGCATTCATATATTATTTAACTTTCACTAATTATCTCAATAACAAAACATTTTAAAATTTAATTAAATAAAAACAACAACAAAAAATTCTTTGGGATTTTGTTTTTCTGATTTTTTTTTTTTTGTCTGAAAACCTCTCCTAGTTTGTTCAATGTTCTATAGTACAAATACCACATCACAAAAGGCCTCTTTTAAACCTATTCTATTTTGTTAAATGTCCACAGTACATTTACTACATGCTGAAAGACCTCTTCTGAATGTCTTCTATTTTGTTAAATGTTCCACAAACTACACGCCAAAAGACCTCTTCTGTTTTGTTCAATGTTCTATACAGCACTTGCTACATGCCACAAGGCTTGATCTTAAATCAGTAAAACAAATCAGTATTTAAAAATAAAAGCCATAAAATATATTCGTTAAGAAAATATTCCTGAATGCCTGTCTATTCTATTATTTACAGCATTGGTCTTGTTTTGTAAAAATTAATTAAAAAAAAAAACAACCTGTTCAACTGATTGTATTAATCAACAACAATTATCAAGAGTGGAATCATCATGTCTCAGACTGAACAATGATTGAAGCAACATCTGGACAAGTATGTTAACACAGACGGAAAGCATGCACAGCAAAATGAAACACGTTTCTAGACTGTACGATTATGAAGCGTATGTTGAATGAAACAGATAAGATTATTTCCATATGAGTGAATATTTTATACTATTTGTTGTAGACTCAAGCAGGCCAACATCTTACCCTTCAAAGCACAATTTGCCAGATTTTTACGAAAGAAAAAACTGAAAAACAATATTTTTTTGGAACCAAAATTAAAAATGGCAGGGAAAAAAAATCTCTGTCCTTTTAGTATTTGGAACTCAAAATTCATGAAGATGTAAAAAGGTTAAAAACTAAAACAGGTTTTACTGAACTGATCAAGACTTATAATAACCTTATGTACACCAACTTCTTGAAAACCTAAGACTTTCTACCTCCATTCTTTTCATGCTCTACACCACTTTTCTACAACTTTAATCTTATTCTTCTTCTTATATTCTCAGACATCAAACTAGACATCTTTGAAAAAAAACAGCAATCTTGCTGACATCACAATACAGTTTGGTCTAGATACCAACTGGTCATGGCTGGATGTTCCTTCTTTGCCTCCCATATACAGAACAGTCTTGCAGTGGATACTTCTTACATCCTCCCCATGCCGCTAAACATCACATAGGGCTTGCATGGTAGTTTGCCAAGTTTTCCTGTTTTAAGCGAGCTTTTCAACATCATTAAGGGATTTTATGCCCACCAACCTGGCCTCTCTTAACAGTGTCCTCTTTAGAGTTTCACGTGGTCAACTTATTTTTCTTCAGCCTGCTGTGTTTTACCTGATAGCTTGTTTTGGGATTCTCTGACTGTTTCTTCACATCACATGACCAATATATGTCCGTATCCCTTTTTCTGATCACCTATGGAGACAGGTTGTTCACCCTTCCGCTTTATCTCTGTGTTGTTCTTGAATTCGTTCCATTTTATACAGAATATTTTCCTTAGGCATTTGTTTTAAAAAGAGTCTAATTTGTTGTCTATTTCTTTAGTTGTTTTCCAGCTTTTGCATGAGGGTGAATATTATATTTTAATTGAATAATCTTGGCTTGGTTTTTTTATATATATAAAACTTTTGAGTGCCATATGTTCTCAAGATTCTTAAAGGTCAGTGCTGCTTTTTACAATTCTAACTTCCTTTCTGGTGTTACCATCCTGGTCTATGTAGCTGCCGAGGTACACGAATTGAGTGGATACTAGGCTACCTTTCTGCAGTGCCACAGGTGCATCCATCAGTTGTGCCTTATCTTCAGCTTGTTATACACGTGATATCTCAACCTACAGTGGCTTGTGTGGAGTCTGAAGACCTTCTTCTCTGCTATTCTCTATCCAGTTGGTGATAGGGGTCATTCCTTTGGTAACTTTGATGTTCTTTCCCAAATGATTCATGGTGACACTGATAAACCATATCATATCCTCACATTTTGAAAAGCCCTCCCAAACTGCTAAAAATGTAAAGCAGTATCATTTCTAATAGCTTTCAAACCCTTTCAATATTTACCCTTTCATAATTTATATGCCTCCTTTAAACACCTACTATCATTATAATTTGCTTTTTTTTAAACTTATTTTGTGGTCAATTTCTTATTGAACAGATGTAACTTTTTGCAATTTGATTGCAATTAGTTCACAAGAATGTGAAAATAAACTGTACACATGTACTTAGTCACACTGTTAAACATCTTGAGACAAAGTCAATATTAAATTTTATTCGAGTACAGAGTATACTTAGACTAAATCAATGCTGAATATTTAAGACAGAGTGAAAGATAAAGTGCAGAGTACTAGTTGGATTAGCATGCTTAATTACTCACCCTTTGAAAACAAAGTTCATTCATCCATTCAGACCATGACAAATATTCAGGAATATGCGTAAACTATACACGTATTACCCAAGCTAATATTCACACATTTATGAGATTCAATCTAATTAGAACAATGAGAAAAGTCTATTAAACAACTGCAACATTAATAATTATATTATGCCTTCCAAGTTTCCTTTCTCGTATTAATGCACCAAGAAAAAAGCTGGTACAGAGAATGTAGGACAAGGGCAACAACTGATAAATTATTCAGCTTACAGTAAAAAAAAATCAAAAAGATAAACTAGCGGATATTTTTGCCAACAGTAACCTGTTAACCGTTCAAGGTATTGCTAACAACCCAGTCTGAGTGACAATTATTTGAGCTCCAGGTAACATTATTAGCCTGCACATCTATAATGATACTATGAACTGCTAAAAACAGGTCTGGAATATCATTTACCGTGGAACAAGTATGTAACTGAGATTAATGAAGATACATGCCAGTATCTCTTAGATCGATAGCATATAGTGCATGACATCCTAACACTTCCACTGCAGTGACACAGAAGAATGATAATCAAGACAACCTATCTCTGGCAGCAAAAGGGGTCAATGGCTCCAGCTTTACGGACAATTTGTGCTGAGTTCATGAGCTCTCTACCTTCTGATATGCTATCAAGTTAAACCAGTGGTTCCCAAAAGTGGGCTGTACAACCCCTCTGGAGGTGTTGGGAGAGAATTGGGGGGGGGGGGGTGGGGTGGGGTGCAGAGGGGTTGTGTGTGTATGCATGTGACATCAGAACCAACTGTGAGGGGAGGGTTTGGATTGCATGGAGGCTGCAGCCCTGAAGAGTTTGGGAACCACTGAGCTAAACAGACTTATAAAACATTTAACACTGTCATTGGTTTTCTTACACCGTCTGGGCCTCCAATCAAGAGTGATCTCTTACGGCAATTTTTTCACCACACGATGTCCATTAACTCATCACAAAAAATGTAATCTGTAATGTCTGGCTTTCAGTCTGATATCACATGCTGCACATTACAAATAAACAACAGTGGGTGCCTGCTGTATAAAGAATATGCCCAGAGACAAAGAAAGATAACTCTGAAAAATTTTGTTTTTTTTTCCCTAAAGGTCGAACTTTCTTGTGAAAGAAAACCATAGAACAAAATTATTGCACAATCTGATAAGACAAAGATCTACAGGGTCTTCACCACAGGACTAGATTTACTTTATTCTCTTTTTAGACACACTAATTCACCACAACTGTGCATAAACTATACAATTTTATTTCTCAATGGTCTTTATTTTCCATCAACTATCCATCTGCAGTGCAAATACATTTAGCACTGGCTGCGGAAAAGAAATCTTGATTTTCTGTTTCCTTAAAAATAGACCAAGTATTGCTTAAAATGTGTAAATCTAAAAATGTAAAGACGTGATTTCACATCTCTATGCAATTACATGAAGCAAAGTTGAATAAAGAAGTTAAATGTTACAAATTTTCACTGTTCAGTGATGCTTTTAAACTGCTTTATCACAAAAAGATATATCAAACTTAAAATAACTCAAATTTATACAACGTATAATACTTTCAAATCTCACAGGTTTTTGTCAGTTATGTACCCATCAAAACTGAACGCTATATACCCTTATTTGTTAGAATCAGGTCAGGTATGCCTTGTCATACAATGGTAAACAGTACTACATGGAGGTGTTCAACCCACTATCATGCGTGGCTGTGGAGAATAACAGTCAGGGGGGACAAAACATTTAATACAAAACTCTAAAACAGCGTTTCCCAAAGTGGGCGATAATGCCCCCTCCTGTGGGCGTTGACGGAAAATAAAGCAGCAGACGGAGGCAGTAGTACCATCCTGCTAGCACTTTTCAATCTGATATTGAGAAACTTGTGTCCCTACATGAAACTCATCCATCACACTAAAAGGTGAGAAAATAATGCAGTAGGTGGAGTTATAAATGTACTCCTCCATACTGTTAAATTGGTCTGTTTTCTGAAATTTTTAGCTGCGCTATGCTTATACTAGTTTAATAGGCCACTGTACAAATAGTACATAACGTACGTGCATGTGTGAGGGTGGAGAGCAGACAGCAGCAGCGGAGGTTGAAGATGTGGCCTGAGAGAAAAGGGGCCGGTAGCCCGAACAACCCTGGGAAACACTGCTCTAAAAGGAGGAAGTCAAAGGAAGTTCATGATGAGGTTCTTTTCTACCCAACTTCCCCATCAACTGTTAAGACCTCCCGATGACTGAACCTGTTCTTCCTTTGGAGCTGACTGACAGAACTGACAGGTGATTTCTGCAACATGAACACAGTGCTTTCTCCATGTCTGTTGCCCAGGTAACGGCATTAAACATGAGACTTGACATGGTTTGCTGTTACTGAGGTCAATTATACCAATGAAATATTGGTAGAATCAGCCATGGAAAATCTGCCCCACAAATATGGCTAGCAGCCATGCATCCACCTATGCTTCAGAATTGAGAGATGAAAGGCAGGATGTCAGATGGGCCTGTGTGTCCGATCCTTTACCCTTCAAAAAATTAAGCTGGTTTATTTGTTCGTTCACCTTCTACAACGAAAAGAGCCAATGAGTTTACTAATCAACATTAAGTGTTGTGGCCTGGCTTCCAGGCTCTCTTTCGTGCACATGAAAGTCCAAGACTCAATATTACCAAGGATACTTCAGTCCAAATGGACTCCAGCTTTTTTAATTTAATGAAGTACACAACCACTGATGTAATTCATCTCTCATTCAAACCTTCTTTGTCGTACGAGCCCACACTAATACACAATTTTTTAAAAAACTTATATGACACTAGCAGGCAATTTATCAAATACATCATTCTTCCCTGGCTGCGCACTGCCTCGTCGTCTGGGCAGAGTTGGATACTCAGGGCATCCATTTGCTGTAAGCAATTCAGTACATTCAGTTGATCCTGAGCTTCTAGCGTACCACAGTGCATTGCGGTTTTCGTGGTCTACAACTTTAACATTGGCATTATACTGCAGAGACAAAAGCAAAAATTATTTACTTTGATTAAAAATACTATGGATATTTTCCAAGGAAATAAATATAATGTGAATATTTTCAATGTCATGTGAATAAGATATTAAAATCTTGAATATCATATGAATATGATATAAAGATCTTCAAAATCACCTATCTTTAAATTTACTAGGAATGCCAACAGATGGTGTGATAACATGTATCACTGATAACAAACATTTTTCATTATCAGCAGCAATGAATGTAAATTTGTTGCAGAAATTTGGCTGTGGTACCTCTGTATGGTATCTAACTGAAGAATATGTTTTAGGAACCGCTGTAATACGCGACTTAAATACACATAAAAACAAAACAATATGTTCAAGTTCACAGTCCATCATCAAATGTCCTATAGCAGTAACAGAATGAACATAAGTTATGAATTTTTTTGTGGTTCATCACCAGGTGTCCTACATCTTACATCCTTCCTGTGCCGCCAAACATTACATAGGGCCCGCATGGTACTTCACCAAGATTTCCTGTCCTCGGCAAGTTTTTCAATCTCATCAAGGGATATTATGCCCACTGAACTGGCCTCTCTTAGCAATGTCCTCTTTAGAGGTTCACGTGGTCGACCTCTTTTAGGTGTCCTACACAGTATGGTTATTCAGCAGTAACACACTGAATGTAAGTTACGAACTGTTCATGGTGCATCAACGGGTGTCTTACTCCAAACTGATGATAACATTTGTGACATCTCAGCTTCACAATCCTGAACCACGATACAGAGTAGTTCCCCTTCATGTGAATGGTAAATCCCTTAAGATTTGTCTGCACCTGTATTTTAAGTTTTACTTAATAATAAAAATGCTAGTTTTTATGATTCACATTTTATCCCTTTAACTCTTCCCATGCTTTTCATTGCCTGGACAATGGTTATGGTTTCTCACATGGTGCCTTTAGTTGCCCTAGCGACATTTGGTTTGTTTCATTAAAAACCCAGTGTAACGTTTAGATTGTAAAAATTTAGTGCACAGGCCCCGTGACCTTTTTCAGAATGGCCAAAGAGTGCTTAGTTACAAGGGAGAAAATTGAAAATTTCTGTGAGAAACTTCAATTTTTTGTGATGTAGATGGGTATGGACATGTCTTGTGACCAGACCACTGTTCCTGAATGTATCCCAGGTAGATCTAGACATATTAGATGACTGGAGAAGTAGTTAGAAGGTTATTTCAGACATTATTCTACTGATACTGCAACACTGAATCACAAAACGACGTCAACAGTAGATCTACGCATCTCAGATGGTACGTATTGTACCTCTAGACCTTTCCGATGGTAAGTTGGACACAATCATTGTCTAAAAACATCACATTACTTCTTTTTTCCTAAAAAACTCTGCATTTATGAAATCTTCATACATTTAGTTATATTTTGAAACATAATAAATATATGGAAGTACATGGAAATAGTGTGTTTCATTCAATTTTACAACTATACCCCCTATACATATCAAGACCCATGCTTTTAATCCGGCACCCAACTGAACGTCAGCATTTCTTCCTGAGGCACAGAAAGAGTTAATTCCATAATATAAACCACTGGCACTGTATAATACAATTGTTTTAAAATCCAGACAGTTCTCAAATCTGAGAACGCGCCTGATCCTTGGATTTCTGTATAAAGGATTGTGGATTTGTGCCTACTGTGTTTTCTCAAACTAATAAAACAAGAAAAACTTAAATGTTGTCTTTCATATGTATGACGAGGAAATAAAGACTCATTAAAAAGCAGCCGCCCGAACCCCCTGCAAAAAAATTAGGGAAACACTGTCTATAACCTCATAACTGATTACCTAGCATAACTATACGATGCTCTATTGTTATTTAATGTACAGATTAGACAAAAGACAAATTGCAAAATGATCTGCCACTCAATGTTTAGGACTCTGTCTTGATGAGAACTTATGCTCCCAATAACTCACCCATAATAACAGCTGAACAAAAACAACATTGCCAAGAGCTGCTGCAATGTGAAGAGCTGTTCGCCCATCATCTTTGCTGTATGGTGCGTTGATGTCTTCAGCTTCGGCACGGCCCAGTATTATGATGATGTTCCGAATGTCCTCTCGAACAAGGGCGTCAATTAGTTGCTAGAAGAGACAAAAAGAAAAAAAAATGCTCGTAAGGTGAAGGCTACTTATCAGAAAATTCTCATAAATTCTTATTTCACAAGCTGTAAGGGGAGACAACTTCCATTTCCCTGAAACTATGAGCTGGTGGTCTTTATATCTGAAGATGCTGAGCCAAAGCTCTGTGTCCGACTGGAATCAGGCTACGAAAGCCATTTTCTTCAGTTCCTGAACGGAGATTAAAAAAAAAAGTGGGCAGTGTGCAAATCTTTTTTAGCAGACTCCACCGCCATGGGAACTACCACAACCCTTGTTCTATAAGTCAAGCTAGGCCTGTTACTTGGGAGTAAAGGTATGACAGTTAATCCTGACGCTAGTATATCAATTGAACTATTACATTTTACCATCCCTCCAAGAACAAGATGAACTAAAAACACGCTACGCAAGTGATTGGAAATCCTCAGAATCTGGTGACACATTGTCTGAATGTCTCCCACTAAAATCTTGCACCTGGGACAACTACCTACTAACCTTGGCTTACTATATGACCTACTGAATGCTGCAAGTTGGACAAGTCAATTTAGAATCTGATATATGCACAGGAAGGAAAGAATTCACTTCAGGTCACACAGACCTTTGCAAACCAAATATTTGAAAACGACTGAAATCACAGCGACTTAATCATTTGGTTTATTTATGAGCAAAAGCGCACTCACTCTGCTGCAAGGGCAGGAGAACCAAGTCTGGTGAAAACCCTTACCTCCCTTGTCTGACGAGTTCCCTAGAAATGGACTCTGCTATTAAAGCCATTAACCATTACTCTGAAACCTGGCACTGCAACTTCCTGGAAGGGCATCACTAACCTTCTTTTCCTCCAGCCATACACATGGCCCGGGGGGGGGGGGGAGGATATACACATAAAATTACTCTTATCTACATGTTTTTGTACCATTTTGGGAAGATTCAGATTCTTAAGCCAAATATACATCTCATGTCATTTCTTAGACCAAAAAAAAAAAAAAAAAACATGGCAGCTGTGTGTATCAGAAATTTTTAGCACGGTTTTGAAATCCCTGTTTGGTGGTATATATACACCCTGGTTATCTAATGGAGGTCTGCTATTTTGGAAAAACTAATAAATAAGTAAATGCAGTCATGTGGTTTTGTTTCATAGTCTGGAGTTTGTAATTTTAAACTGTCATACACACTAGAAAACCAAGAACCAACACAAACAAAACAAAAGAAACCTGTAGATCTTAAGAGCATCCCGAGTAAAGGAAATGAACAGTTTTAAATTACCCTAAAATGAAACAGAACAAATGAGCTACTAACTCTAAAATGGAAAAGACCAAATGAACAGTTCTAAATTACTCTAAAATGAAGCAGACCAAATGAACAATTCTAAATTACTCTAAAATGAAAAAAACATAAACAATTTAGTAAGTGAAAAAAAAAAGGGAAATTTACTGTAAAATTACCTGATTTACTGGAATATCTACATAAGGTAAAGGAGGCAGAAATTCTTTTATTTCATATTTTGTTCTAATCCACCTTTCCTTTTCATCTCTGAAAAAAAGAAAAAATTAAGAAGAGTTGCAAATGTTTTTTAAAAAAAAAAAAAAAGGTATAAGGAAATTTCAAAGGACTGACGCACAATATCTGGACTATAAACTGCAATGTCATATGCAACATATCAGCCTGTATTCTATCAACTGTGTGGAACATCCTTATGAAACAGGTATCCAGCACCTACTGGACCATACATCCCTTTATGATGAAAACACTGCTCTTCTAACCAACATCCTGATATATATATTACATCCTGATATATTATATTATCCTGATACATTATACACAGCATCAACTTGAAAACAGGTGCCTGTACAATGCATGGCACTGGCATTAAAACCACAGACAACCGGATCCATAATAAATAACAACAACAAACCCAAGATAAACAAAAATATGAAGGAAATGAAGGTAATCCCCAGCTCCTGTGCTGATGCATACAAGAAAAGAACTAATCAACTGAATCAGACTAGACCTTTTAATGGAAATGACATAAGCAACAATAATTCTACCCCAAATAACTGTCTTGATCATGCAGGATGCAAGAAGTTCATAAAGTTCATACACTTTAACAAAAGATGATGCACAAGAAAGGTCTATTTAAGATGAATGAAGTAAAAAATAACTGAATCAAAGATCTTACATCCTTCTCGTGCCGCTGAATGTCACATAGAGCTCGCATGGTAGTTTGCCAAGTTTTCCTGTCTTTGGCGAGGTTTTCAACCTCAACAAGGGATTTTATGCCTACTAATTTGGCCTCATTAGAGGTTCACATGGCCGACCTCCTTTTCTTCTGCCTGTTGTGTACCACTTGATAGCTTGCTTTGGGATTCTCCGATTATTTCTTCTCAAGACATGACTGACATATGTCCATCTTCTTTTTCCTGATCACCTATGAGACAGGTTGTTGTTCGCTCATTTGCCTTATCTCTACACTGTTCTTGAATTCGTTCCACTTTATACCAAGTATTTTCCTTAAGCATTTGTTTTCAAGAGAAAATTTGTTGTCTATTTCTTTAGTTGTTTTCCAACTTTCGCATGCATAAATGAGGGTGGATATTACATTTGAACTGAATAGTCTTAACTTGGTTTTTGTGCTTATAACTTTTGAGTGTCATATGTTCTCAAGATTCTTGAAGGTCAATGCTGCTTTTGCAATTCAATTTCTAACTTCCTTTCTGGTGTCGCTATCCTGGTCTATGTAGCTGCTAAGATATGCAGATTGGTTGACTTCTTCAACAGCTGTTCCTTCTACATATATTTTTTTTTGCTCAATTAATAGGAAGTTTCATTATTTGTGTTTTTTAGTTGTTAATATAAAGTCCTATTTTGGTAGAAAGGGTATCTGTTTTTTCTCGCACTGAGTTCATATTGCCACTGATAAGAGTTATGTCATCAGCAAAATCAAGATCTTCTAGTTGGGTCTCATGTACCTAGACAATACCCGTGTTACCTGTGCAGCATTTTTTCATTATGAAGTCTATTGCAATTCCAAAAAGCAAAGGAGATAATATACATCCTTGTTTCACGCCTGTTTCAATCTGGAACCATTCGCTCATTCCTTCTTCTGTGTTGACTGCACAAACGTATCTGTTGTAGAGATCCTTAATGATGTTGACAATTTCAGATGGTATTCCAAACAGTCTTAAAATTCTCCACAATGAATCTCTGTGTATACTATCAAATGCCTTTTAAAGTCTATGAAGTTCAGGATTAATGGTTTTTGCTTTTCAATATGTTCTTCAAGTATTATTTTTAGAGTGAAGATTTGGTTGAGACAACAACTCCCTTTTCGGAATCCTGCTCGTTCTTCTCTCACTGCAGCATCCACTATATCTTTGAGCCTATTGAGAATGAATAACTATGCAAAATATTTTTGACACAACTGATAGTAAGGTTACTCCTCTCCACTTACTGCAGTCACTAAGACTGCCTTTTTTTTTTTTGCCATTTCAACAATGATTCCTTTTTTCCATTCAGAATCAAAGACAGTAACAATTAAATCACACTACAATGTCACATTCATTTTCCAAATCCTCGCAATTTATGATACAAAACAACAACCTACTCTTATGTGAGCTGCAAAATGACATGACATCCAAACTGCTACTGGAATACTATATCGATATCAGCAACATGTCAGATCTCGAAGATATCCAAACAAACAAAAAAAATTGCCCAGACCTTCAATTTCCACAAAAATGAGAGTAAAACAATGCAAAACACCCTTCATGACTCTGCATTTTCTTACATTTGGAATAAAAACCATTAAACCAAGTGATCAGCAAACTAAACCAGAGAAGATGAAACTAGTTTAGTCACTGCAGCAAAATGAATAGCACTAAACAAACCAAACCAAACAACAAAAAAAAAAAGAAGCCAAATACATCACTGATGCATCACTCCATATATACATCACTCCATACTGCCAGACACAAGAGTTGAGCAAACCACTCACTTCTGCACTCAAAAAAGCATGTGTACATAATCTTAAAATCAACAAAAAAAATGTCATGTTTAGATGTTTAAAATGATTAACAAACATCACCATACTGTTCTGAACAAGACCAACATTTGCTCCGAACAACATCTCATTAAATGCACTATTAAATGCACATCACACACATCTGATGTCAATTTCAGTGCAAAAATACAAACAAAATCTTATATATAAAAACCATTTTTCATTTGCACTGTTATTATTATATTACTGGATGCATCAGCAGCAGGCCATCTTGCTCACAACCGAGAGGCCTACAAGAATGCTGTTAGGGAGGCAAAGTTCCGCAAGGGACATGCAAATGAACGAACGAATTAATGAACTGTTATTATCCAGTGTTTTCTTATAGATCTAGAAGAAACAGCCTCACTGCAGACATGATATATTCAAAAGTGAAACTTACAAAGTCATATTATAGCCACAACATCCATTCTGTAAACAGGTTACGAATGCCAAAACTGACTTTGAGAACAAAAATAAAAAAGCTGATAAACATTAGGTGCATGTACCTTGGTGAACTTGATGAAGGTTTAGGTCGACCTTTGGTGTTGGCCTCCCATATGCTGTTTACTGTGCCATTACCTACAGACACCATCACCTTGACCACATCATTTCTGCAAATGGTTATTTGAAAATGCACTGTTCAGTGTGTAAAAATTTATGACAGATATTTTTTCAGTCTTTCTAATCTTAATCTTAACCAGAGACTGGCATCCCTGTACTTGGGGCACTCTAATAGGTGCTCTGTCTTCTGCTTCTACATCCACTGAAGATACACCTGCTGATGTAACTGGTCACACACTGGTTGTGGGTAACACATGCTATACCATTCACTTTAGAATGATGTCCACTTCCCCTCTACTCTCCCAACCTGGCCATTATCTTGATGTGCATGTTGTCCCCCCCCCCACCCCAATCTCATCGTCCATGTGCAGCTTATCCAAGGTAGCTCTTGCAATCTCCTCTTTGTCCATTCTTAGACTGCCCTGGATTGATGCCTTGCCTGCTAGTCCTCCTGCTTTTATGTTACCTTTGAACCCTGCACATCCTGACAGTAGATCCATGTCAGGCTTGATACTTGTGAACTTTCTAGCAGCTGGATCCACTTTATGAGGGAAAGATTCATCTCAAATTTTCTGTAGCATGCTGTGGGAGTTGAGACAGCGTAACTGCTCCCTAATCTATCTTCACTGCAATCAGCATATTAGCTTTTATCCCTGCATCTTCAATGCTATCAACATGGTATCTTTCCTCTATTCTATCATCAATGCAATCACAACATCACGTAATTATTTCATCCTCAACAACAAAACATCTTCAGATTAGCTACTAAGAGAGCAATGTTCAGAGATGGCAGTGCCTCTTGAAGAATAAGATTTCATCCTTGACATCAAGAATTTAAAAAAAAAAAAACACCCTCAGGTAATAACATGCCTCATATACTAGACATGACAGACACAAAATATGGTTGAAATAGAATATAAAATGGCACTTACGGCCACTCATCTAGATCAAGGGAGCGAACCCTGGAGATGTGTGTTCCTAGATTGCGATGAATGCCGGAACACTCAATGCAAACCAAAGCACCCAAGTTTATACTTGCCCAATCAGGATCTGTGAACATTAGGAAATCTTGCAATTAATTTACAAACACAGAACTGTGGAAACAAACTATAACATAAAACTTTCAATTACTGCAATACATTCATGACTGCATCAAAAACTCAGAAGTTACAACAAACAAACCAACAGACACAGGACAACAGATACTGCAGCAAACTCACAACTCTGGCAACAAATCTCAACTGTAGGAACCAGTCTGACAGTGGAGCCTTATAGTTGGTAAGAAACAAAGTGAACGTAAAACCCCACTTCCATGCCATTAAGGTATATCCGAGATAAAGTGTTAGGACTGTACTCCAAAGACCTTCAGCACATGAACGTGTTACGGGGGGCAGTAACATGGTTGGTGGCATTTAGCTTCCCAGACTCCTCTGGTACCCATTTCTTTGAGGCTGAGTGGACCCTGGGTCCTTTTATGGTGTGGTGGTACCAGGAAAAAAAATCCCTATCTATGGGACTTGAACCCAATACCACCAGATTAGTAGACTGAGCACCTAACCACTCAGCCAAACAGGCAGAGAAACAGTATTACAAAATTATATAACACCATTTTAAGCTGGTAGATGTTTGTTAACTATTCTGTTTCCCCTGGACACGTTGGTATGGAGAAAGTGTCTTGTCCTTATTGTACTTTCTCCTTCTTGACTCTGCCAGTCAACAGTAGAAGAAAGACAAGATCTTGCCACTTTACAATTTACTCAAGCTTGTGATGTATTTACCATACTTATGTCTGCAGAACTGAAACAATTATGAGGGGGAGAAATGTCTCATGGGACTGCACGGCCAATTCTTCACTCTTCGAACATAACATTTATTTGTTCTTTCCTTAAATTCTATCCTCGCCTTTCTATTTAAACTTGTCTCCTCGGTCTATTTTAAAGTCTTTTCATCCCTCTGCCTGGATTCCATAGGCTTTCTCATCTCTGTTGAAATTTATCATCTCGGTCCTTTCTATCTTCCCATCTTACAGTTCAAAATTATTTCCACATTTTATTTTTTAGATCCTTCCACCCCCCTGCCTAGACTATCATCCTATCTCCATTCACTGACCTGCCATATCTGGCACAAATGAAGAAGTTCTATATGCAACTGTTCTATGTAAAAGAATAATTTTTTTTAAAAAAACGGATTCAAAGAAAAATACTCACTTGGTGCCCCACAGTCTGCACAAGCATTATTGCCTGCTGTACATCGTATGGCTTGAATTCCTGCCCGATCTGAATTATTTTGTTTCTGAGGGCAGCAACAAACAATACACATTAATGGCATGAAACAATGCTTACAATTTTACTTGAAAATAAATCAGCACATTTTAAATGACGCAACACATACAACTAAAATAAAGCACAGAACTACAAATAAATAAAACATAGCTATAAATTAACACAATAAATAGAAGAAAAAAAAAAGAAATTGCAACTTCATTATACATTTATAAAACTGAATAAAGCAACATAAAGCTCAATGACATCACAAATAAACGATCACTTCACTGGCCTCAGTATCTTAAAACACATGGGGGAAAAAAAAAGATAAAACTCAGTAATCTGATTTTTCTGTCTGCATGACAAGTAACACAAACCACATCTTACTTTATTTTTGCCGGCATCATTTGCCTGAAGACTAGAAAGAATTTGTTGTTCTATTGCATCGACCCAATCATCTCGGTCCTGTAAGAGGAGGGAGCGAAGGTAGGGTTAATTGTTTCAGTTTCATTTTTCACATGGTGAGCAAAACTACCATTCCTAAGCCTTGTATAGTTTTATGTTTATCACAAGGACTGTATAGTTTATCTGTTTATCACAAGCATTGTATAGTTTTATCTGTTTATCACAAGGATTTCACAATCTTTCTAGAAAATTATGAATTAGAGCAAAATTAATGCAGCATCATTTACATATCATATGTTTTATATCTGTTATCCTGAGAAGTGAAATGATTAGCGTACTTGTCTCTCATGGCTAAGGACAGTGGTTCAGTTCTGGCCATGTGTTCCTATCAATCCAGCACCATAAAATGTATGCCCAGCACCTCATGGATGTAGGGGAGGAAAGATGATTACATGTGAGACTGACCAAATCATCCTTTAGAGAGCCAATAGGTCCAAGAAAAACACAAGCACTAACACTGTGTCCTCTACATTGGTGGTTTCCAATATCTTCTACAATACTGCTCTCATGCCTTCTAGGTCACACTGCTAAGTCTTTTGCTCAAACTGGTTATAATGTTCCCTGCCACTCCCTTTTCCCTCATCCTCATTCCCCCTCCCCAAAGCTTTCTATGCCCCTAAAGGGACAGAACTGGCCACTGTGGGAATTACAAGGTCCGATGATTAAGTAATGAGACTAATTACATAACAAGAAAATAAACAGTTGAAGATATAACCTGTGTTTTATTCAAAGTAAGCCCCTTGTGCACTGATACAGCAAGTGGCATGATCTAACAAACACTGGAACGACCTCTGCAGTTCTTCTGTTAGCATGGCCCTTAAACTCGATGTTATGGCCCTTTGGATGTCATCAGTATTGTCAAAGAAGCGTACTTTCAATGGTAACTTTAATTTTACGAATAGAAAATAATCACAGGGAAACTTCTTCTTCTTCTTCTTCGTTTGCCCTGTCTGTCTATATCTGCAGTCCTGTCTCTTGGATAAATTTCACTGTTTTTTGTAATTCATGTATGGAACCATAGAGCTTATCTTCTTTAGTGGTTTCACTGGGCCAGTAACTATTTCTCAGTGTCTCGTAGTTGATGCAGCTCTGGAGGATATGTTCCACAGTTTGGGGCACCTGGGCACATGTACATAGATTAGTAGTACCAACCTTAAACTTTGTATACATATGACTTCGGAGTCGGCTGTAATAAATCGGCTTTGTCGGCTTTGTAAATGAAATACCCTTAAGGATGGACAACCAACCCACTTACTTAGGAGTGACTCTTGACTCAAAACTGACGTGGAAGCAACACATCAACAGTGCAGAAGCAAAAGCCAGAAGAAAACTAGCCATATTAAGAAAATTGAGTGGAACCACATGGGGAGCTAGTGAAAGAATCCTCAAGAATGTATATCAGCAAAGTATTCTACCACATTTAGAATACGGCTCAACATCTTGGTGCACAGCATCAAACACTACGCTGCATAATCTAGACAAGGTTCAAAATCAGTCACTACGGATTATCACAGGTGCCATGAGGTCCACACCAATAGTAGAAATGCAGAAAATAGTTGGTGTTCAACCGCTAAAGGAATGTAGAGACACAAAGGTCATGACCATGGGAGAAAAATTCCTTAGCTCTGTAAGCCATCCCCTGAAGGAGAGATTCAATAACTTGGCATTAGGACGGCTTAAAAGAAGCAGCTTCATTCATCAGGCCAAGCGTATGCGTAAGCTGATACCTGACCTTCCAACTGTAGTCGCTCCATTATCATCTGTACCAGAGCATACACCATGGAAAGAAGCAGATTATACACAAATAACTATTCAGACTGAAGTGAAAGGTGTGCAGAATGGTGAGATGCAGAGCAGTCTTGTAAGATCAACAGCCACACTTAGTGTTCTAGATGACAGATATCCATGTGACACCTGGATACGTGTGTATACAGATGGATCTGCACATAATGCCATAAAGAATGGAGGGGCAGGAGCATATATTGAATATCCAAACAACACCATTGACAAGATTTCCATACCCACTGGTAAATACTGCAACAACTTTGATGCAGAAGTTAGGGCAATTATTGCTGCAGTTGAAAAACTATCAGACTCCAGAATTGATACATGTCCTGTAGTAATTCTCACAGATGCAAGATCAGTACTGGAGGCTCTTCAGTGCAACAAACTACCAGACCTTAAGGATGCCTTGTCAAAAATTGGCTTACAACATGGAGTCACTTTGCAATGGATTCCCTCCCACTGTGGGATACCAGGCAATGAGAAAGCTGACCATCTGGCCAAAGAGGGCACTGAAATGGAGCAACCAGACATACCAATCACTTATAATCAGAAGAAAAGCATAATAAAAACCTACAGGAAGCCACAAACACCACATGATGACTATCACATGTTAAACAGAAAGGAACAAGTCACCATCTTCCGTCTCCGAACAGGACACAGCCGACAGGGAAACAAATCTGGGGAATAGGGTGGATGGTTGAGAAAGCACACTTGTTTTTGGGCCAAAAATTCCTGTACAACTACCACCCAGTGAGCCGGTTTTTTCCTTCTTGAAGAAGGAAAAAACTGGCAGGTGCTGAATACTCAGGTCGGATTCAGAGAATCCCTTTCAAAAGGCGTTTCAAAATACTTAAATAAACTTTGGTAGTGACAGTCTGTCCCTCTGGATTAAATTCTTTGTGAATAACTCCTTTGCTGTCATAGAAGCACACCAACACTGTCTTCACTTTCAACTTCTGAAGATGAAATTTTTTGCCTTTTGGTGATGATGATGACTTCCAATGAGCACTCTGGCGTTTAGTTGTGGGATCATAGCAGAAAATCCATGTTTCATCCTCTGCAACAATCAGATTTAAGAAATGTTTATTTCTGCAATACGTTTTGATGATGTGTTTTGCGTACTCAACACCTTGATGTTTTTGGTCATCAGACAACAAATGTGGCACAAACCAGCAAGCAACTTTTTTCTTGCTCATATCTTCCACTAAAATTTGATGAATAGTCTCTCGGTTAACACCAGATTCATCTGCCATCATCCTCACAGTCAAACAACGGTCTTCTTGTATCCGTTCTTTGACTTTTGCAATGAGTTCTCAGAAATCGGGTGTCCATGTCTAGTTGCATTTGTAATTGTTTCCACGCCACTTTTTCTGAGTTTTAAACATAATTTAATGCTAGCTTTTTGCTCCATGCTGGTTATGTAACAATGCACCTCTGACTAGATCAACAAAATGGTGGCTTGTTTGTTGTCTGCTTATTGGGCGGTGATGAAAAGTTGCCAGATCATAGATGAAGGTTGCCGCTTTGATTTTCATGCTTTGCTTCATAGATGGCATCAGTCTCATTACTTAATTGCCAGACCTTGTATTACTTTTTTATGTACATGCCTCAGTAAAATGAAACAGGTCATGGAAAATATGGGAGCTAACACCTTACTCCTTAGTAATATGTACAGTGAAAGAGAATGGTGTTGTGTGGCTATTCTCTTGCTACTAGGTGGCTGCTCATCCTACCAGAGTCTGTAGTTCAAGTCATGGTTACCATCTTACCATTTTCCTTTCTCCCACGTCTAAACTGCTTCTCATTTTTTTTAACCTAGCTATGTAAAGCCACGTCAGTGAAATGTGTGGGTGCTGGTCTTTCCTTCAGTTTCAAAGCTGGTAATGAAAGAATCTGATTGCAGCAAATTTGTTCTGAAGATCTTCCAGCACTGGTAAGTCTAGCAGTTTGTGCTGCATGATTGTTTCTTTTTTGTATGCTATATATATATTGTAGATGGTGCATGACCACTGCTTCTTTCTTGTATGCTATAGAGATTGTAGATGGTGTGTGACTACTGTATTTGTATGTTACAGAGATTGTAGATGTGTAACTACTGTTTTTGTACACTACAGAGATTGTAGATGGTGTGTGACTACTGCATTTGTATGTTATAGAGACTGTAGGAGAAATGAGAGAAATTAAAAGGAGAACATCTATTGCTCTTCAGAAAGTAAAACAAATAAAGAATCTGTGGAGAGGAGCAGACAGAACTACAAAAATAAGATTTTTAAGGTCATGCATCTTTCCCATCGCAACATATGCCTGTGAGACGTGGACATTTAACAAAACAGCTGAGAAATACATAAATGCCTTTGAATGTAAATGCTACAGAAGAGCTCCAAATATCGTGGACACAAAAAAGAACAAATATATCTATACTACAAGAGCTTAATATTGAAGAAGGCTGGCTAGTAAAGAGGATTAAAGAGAGAAAACTTAAATATTTTGGACACATTAAACGTCATGATAATTTAGAGAAGACCATATTGGAAGGATACATAATGGGAAAAAGAAAAAGAGGAAGACCAAAACGGAGATGGCTGCAAGAAATCGCTGACGATCTGCAAATTGGACGCAGCTGCAGCAGGCCATCTTGCTCACAACCGAGAGGCCTACAGGAGTGCTGTTTGGGAGGCAAAGTTCCGCAAGCGACATGCAAATGAATGAATGCGAGATTGTAGATGTGTGACTACTGTTTCTGTACACTACAGAGATTGTAAATGGTGTGTGACTACTAGAGATTGTAGATGGTGGGTGACTACACTAATCAATCCTAGTAAAATGCAGCAACTTTTAAACCTAATTAGTTTCAATCTATGACTTTTTAAAAAATATCAAGGCAGATGGATGTATAGTTTGACCAAATTTTTTTTTGTACAATGCTTTGCTGGTACTCAGACCAAGAGAAGAAAGAAAGACCCAGAAAATTCAAACACAGATGTAAGAGAAAAGAAAACTGCATACTTTTCTTTTAACCATCAGCTTCACGTTCTCCGCAGCCGACTGATGTGGTGAAGATGTTGAGGCAAAGCACTGTCTTGGTATGGGAGCGGGTAACAATAGCTATTTTTTTTTTCAGTCCTCGAGAACAGGAGAAAAGCAGGGAGTGTTCATTGCTTCTTTATTTATTAGACTCACTGCCATGGGGGAACTATGGCGAGCTAGGTCTGTTACTGGAAATACAACGGAGAGATGGGACAGGGTCTTGGTCAGCTGTGGTTCACCAACCTTGACATTATTATGTCATATATGGGTTGTTAACTGCCAAATTGGAAAGTGTCTTTGTAAGACTTCATACACTAGAAGGACCAGCAACTTTCCTGCCACTGGAGGGATGTTCTTTAACTGCTCAGTCATGAAGCATGTCTTAAAAAAGCTGCTTGCTGAACAAAGTGATCCACACCTAAAACCCCAAAAAATCATTGCCAGAAATCAAACTCTCACAAAGACCGAACTCATTCGCAGAAGTCACGTAAGCCAATCTTACCTCACCACTCTGAGCCTCAAAGTGCCACTGTTTGTTCTCCAATGAAACGATAACAAACTCATAACCATCTGAATCTGAAAACAGATTTTTGAACATGTAAAATAAACTGCTATTCTCTAATATGTCAGCTCTGCAACTAGGCCTTCAAGACAATTCATTTTTAAAGTGTTATTCTCTAATATGTCAGTTCTGCAACTAGTCCTTCAAAACATTCATTTTAAAGTGTTATTCTAATATGTTACCTCTGTAACTAGTCCATCAAAACAATCATTTTTAAAGTGTTATTCTCTGTCAGCTTTGCAACTAGTCCTCCAAAACACTCATTTTACAGTGTTATTCTAATATGTCAGCTCTGTAACTAGTCCTTCAAAACATTCATTTTAACTCTTTCCGTGCCAGGCGTCAATTTTTTTACGCTTCCGGTACCCCCGTTGCTTACCAAGCATCAATTTTTTTACGCTTGGTTTGTTTCAATAAAACAACCGGTGTAACATTTAGATTGTACATATTTAATCCGTGTTTCCAGTGACACTTTTCAAAATGGTGAAAGAGTCCTTAGATACGAGCGATGCCGAGCAAGAAAAAAGGACGAGAAACAGAAATTTTTCAATTTTTGACGACACAGATAGGGGTATGGACATGGCCTGTGACCATCCCGCTGCTCTTGAATGTATCCTAAGTAGACCTAGACATATTTAAACAACGTAGTTAGGAGGTTATTTCAGACATTAATTTAGCTAGAATGCAAACACAGAATCACAATACGAGATTGACAAGTAGATCTAGACATCTCAGATGGTAAGTAGTGCATATCTAGACCTAGCCGATGGTGAGCTGGTCACAATCATTGTCTAAAAACATCACATTACTTCTTTTCCCTAAAAAACTCTGCATTTATGAAATTTTCATTCATTTAGTTATACTTTGAAACATAATGAGTATATGGAAGTACATGGAAATACTGTTTTCCATTCCATTTTATAACTATACCCACTTACAGACCAAGACCCGCGTTTTTATTCTGGCACTCCACTACACGTCCGTGTTTCTTCCTGCGGCACGGAAAGAGTTAAAGTGTTATTCTAATATGTCACCTCTGTAACTAGTCCATCAAAACATTCATTTTTAAAGTGCTATTCTAATGTCAGTTCTGTAACCAGTCCTTCTAAACATTCATTTTAAAGTGTTATTCTAATATGTCAGCTCTGTAACTAGTCCTTCAAAACATTCATTCTTAAAGTGTTATTCTAATATGTCAGCTCTGTAATAGTCCGTCAAGACAAACAGAACCAGCCACATAAATACAATGTTATCAGGACCGATATTTTACTACACAGATCTCAGCAACATATCCAAATTAGAAACAACTCACTGAAAAATTTTTTTTAAAATGAAACCTATACTAATAATTTAAAAAGCCAAAGTTAAAAAAAAGAAAGTCCTACTAAACACATTTTAACATTTAACACTGAGCAGCAATTAGGCTAGTCAGCAATTACTGACAAGTTCATGATCTGCCTCTGGCACTCTTCAGTCAACCTGACCATAAGTAAAATGGCACCCAACATATCAGTACTGAGGAAAATGACTTCCTAAAATGGAGAATATATGCACACAAAATTGAACACAATGCACGCATGGCTGCCGACGAATGACGGCTAGGTCCACAAATAATGGACCAAAGTGGGTGTTGACAAAAAAAAAAAAAAAGTGCAAGCATCTTTTCCAAGAAAGTTCTATTTCAGCTCCTTGTTCCAACTCTTGTACAGGACTGACATATAAATTTATTCATGCCAAAATTTTCTGCTTCGCAATGCAATACTGAAAGACATGTCATGAGTCATGAAGTAACTTTTATTTGTTATCATTAACGTACCATCACCGTCACCAGGGTTTGAGTTTTTAACACCGCCACTTTTGGCTCTCCGATGCCTCTTTTTCACATTTGGAGTGTCTCGACTGGAACTGTTGATGCCTAATTTTGGCAGCATGGAAGATCTCTCTGAACGTGGATGAGGCTGATCAGGTATAACTGAAGAAGAAAAAATGTCTTACTGAAGAATGAAAAAAAAATGGCTCCAATGAACAAAATTATTACATGTCTAAAACCACAGAGTTAAACTGGTCACAATTTGCTACTTGTGGCAGGTTTTCTTTTCAAAAATATTTAAGGGATTTTCTTCTTCTTCATCTGCCTCCCTGGAACTGTGTGCAGTGTTCTTTGTACCCAATGTGGGAACTTGCAGCCAATGTAGGAACTTGCAGCCAATGTGGGAACTGTCTGCTGTGTTTTTGCAGCCAATGTGGGAACTTGCAGCCAATGTGGGAACTGTGTGCTGTGTTCTTTGCAGCCAATGTGGGAACTGTCTGCTGTGTTCTTTGAAGCCAATGTGGGAACTTGTAGCCAATGTGGGAACTGTCTGCTGTGTTCTTTGCAGCCAATGTGGGAACTGTGTGCTGTGTTCTTTTCAGCCAATGTAGGAACTGTGTGCAGTGTTCTTTGCAGCCAATGTGGGAAATGTGTGCTATGTTCTTTTCAGCCAATGTGGGAACTGTTCAGTGTTTTTTGTAGCCAATATGGGAACTGTGTGCAGTGTTCTTTGCAGCCAATGTGGGAACTGTGTACAGTGTTCTTTGCAGCCAATGTGGGAACTTGCAGCCAATGTGGGAACTATGTGCTGTGTTCTTTGCAGCCAATGTGGGAAATGTGTGCTGTGTTCTTTTCGGCCAATGTGGGAACTGTTCAGCGTTCTTTGTAGCCAATGTAGGAACTGTGTGCTGTGTTCTTTGCAGCCAATGTGGGAAATGTGTGCTGTGTTCTTTTCAGCCAATGTGGGAACTGTTCAGCGTTCTTTGTAGCCAATGTGGGAACTGTGTGCTGTGTTCTTTGCAGCCAATGTAGTGAAGGTGTTGAGACACAGCATCATATCAGACTGGGAGAGAGTTATTTTTTCAGTAACTGTAGAGCTAATAAAAAAAAAAAAAACAAAGCAGAGGGGCATGCAGTGCTTCTTTAGCAGACTCCACCACCATGGGAACTATGGCAATCCCTACCCTACTTGCTGGGCTAGACCTGTTACTGGGGGGCTGGAGGGTACCAATGGAAAGGTAGCACAGGGTCTTGGTCAGTTATGGTTTGCCAAGCCTGATATAAGCATGTCAGGTATGGACTGCTAATTGCCAAATCTAACAGCATCTTCACCCCTAAAATTTTGCCAGAATTTCTACAGATCTTCATTGAAATACTCTCAGATTTCACTTTCATGACTTTTCCACCAAGCCATTATGTAATATTTAATATTCAATTACTGGTGCTCAGAGCTAAGGAAGCTTTAGAACCACTGGACTGAAGTGAGTTTTTCCTTTCTCTGTTAATTTTTTTTGGTCCTTTTTTTTCTGTTGACTCTGAAGGTTTGCCACCAAAATACAACTGGCTGTTCTGCATTTTCATTTTGGTTTTCTTTCCTTTCTTTTCATCTGATCTATCAAACTTCGGTAACACTGCACTAAAACACCTTCACACATCTCTGCATTGGTAAAACTCATTCAACAGATTTTACTGCAGTTATTAAGTTCTGCACAGTTCCAATATGCTAAACTGACCTGGTGTGATGGAGGAGTTAGGTATAACCAAAGAGTTGTCTATCTGACCATCAGAGGGGACATCAAATGCTGGCAGAACAAAAAACATACAGAAGAAAATGTTCATACTTGCAAACAGCAAAGAATTAAAAATCATATAAAATACATGACACTGCAGGTAGATGATACACCATTTAAAAACTTTTAATAACTTTTTGTTTACACCATTTCAGTGAAACACTGTCCTACAAGATACAGGAAATGAGAATGGCAAGGAAGATACTTTAATATAACATGAAAAAGGCAAGGAAGATACTTTAATACAACATGAAAAAGGCAAGGAAGATACTTTAATACAACATGAAAGTTTTTCCACTCACATAGAACCGGAGAAAAATATTAAGATTATCAAGCTGTGCATACAAATATTTACAACACCCATTAATATTTTCTGTTAGAATAAAGAAATCAATCCATGTTTTATTACCAAATTTGATTCTGCATTCATAGAAAAAAAATTTATGATTTATAATTGACATTTACCAAGATAAACACTTGACACAATAACAAAGTTTACCAAGACATAAACTCTTGACACAGTAACAAAATTTGCCAAGATATAGACTACTGACACAGTAACAAAATTTACCAAAATAATCTCCTGACAAAGTAACAAATTTTACCAAGATATAAACTCCTGATACAGTAACAAAATTTACCAAGATAATCTCCTGACACAGTAAAAAAATTTACCAAGATAATCTCCTGACACAGTAAAAAAATTTACCAACATAATCCCCTGACATGGTAACAAAGTTTACTAAGATATAACTCCTGATGCGGTAACAAAGTTTACCAAGATATAAACTCCTGACATGGTAACAAAATTTACCAACATAATCTGACACAGTAACAAAATTTACCAAGACATAAACTCCTGAGGCAGTAACAAAATTTACCAACACAATATCCTGACACAGTAATCAAATTTACCAACATAATCTGACACAGTAACAAAAATCACCAACATAATCTGACACAATAACAAAATTTATCAAGATATAAACTCCTGACACAGTAACAAAGTTTACCAAGATAATCAGCAACAAAGAAATTTACTAATGGTACAATAACAAAATTTACCAACATAATCTCCTGATCTATCCTTCTCTGATATTCACTTATGATCACACGTAGTCTTGAACATGGATATATCATGCCAAAGAGGCACACAGAGGATATGACGTTAGTGCTCCTATTTTCCCTGCCCCATCGGCAAATAACAAGCTCCGAAAGAAAGTGTGTACACATCTCTACAGCTGGGTCACTGGGGCACCTCCAGTCTAAACTAAACCACTGACTTCAAAATGAAAGACAACCAATGTTACGTTAGTACTCATGTGGTCTTGACAAAAAAAAATATATGTCATATCCATGATGTAAAAGATATCCAACATACAAATACAGAACATATGGTACAGAAATAGATAACTGTAGACATATTCACGAAAACATGTAAACAGAATATTTCTGTTAGATAACTGGTCCAATGACCAGGATGGGCAAAGTAGAGTAAAAAAACACCTGATCTCACCTATTGAATTATTCATGTCACCATTGGGGGCGTTTCCCGAGGAGACTGCCCTTGAACCACGAGGTCGCATTCCTGGGATTTTGACTGTAGTTCTAACAAGGGGAATCTCTTTGGCATGTATGTCCTCCATATAATCCTAAAACAGCAAAACTCTGCATTAGTATCATTTATGAATGTAATCTAACATATGTGTTATATATGTGTGTGTCTATCTATATATATATACACACACACACACATGCACTCACTCACTCTGTAAAGGTCTGTACACTCTATTCTCTGTGCACCTGCTTGCCTTGTCACAATTCTGCTACAGTACTATCGAAACTATGTGATAAAAGACCAGTTGAAACATCCAATCAGAAAGAACCAGCAGTACAGGAAAAACATGTTAACGTCATTGCATTTTTCTTGATCACAATTATAGCATGGAGTAACATCTGGAAACTGGAAAATAAAATCAGCAGTTTCATTTTTTTGGTTTTTTTTTGCGTGGCTCCAAAAATTTTGTGCTGTATGAGTTTTTTCTGTGCATGGCCGTGCAGGCACGCAGTTTAGAGGGAACAGTGGTTGGCACAAAATACACACTTTTTCCCCCATAAAAGTTGTCTCAAAAACTGCAGTAAAACTGGTCCTAGTAATGAAGTATATAGAGATGTAAGGTTCAGTTTTACAAAAAGATTGAAAGAGTGAGGAATACTGACAGAAGCAAGAATGGCAGAAAGTAATATGAGCATGTATACATGAAGAACATACAATAATCCAACACTTTGGTTATAAGCTTTCAGCAAAGACATGCCCATCTTTCTTACAAGTAAGAGAGAGAAAAAAAAACTAACTGTAATTATTCATCTAATTTCCGTGTTTTTATCTAATGTGCAGTTTCTGTATGTGATCCTTGAAAAAAAAAGATGCAACACATACCCTGGACAGAAAGAGAAACGGAGGTCCTCAAAGAAGTTAGAAGAAAAAAAGACAATCAAAATTCCTTGGACGTGTCATGAAAAGACAAAAGTTGGAGAACCTGTAAAGACTGGAAAATTTAAGAGTCACAGAGGAAAAGAAAGCCAAGAAAAAATATCTCAGTGGACTAATCAAGTGACATGAAAAAAGAAAAGCATCAGAATTAATCAGACACCAAGGACCGCACAAGATGGAGAAGCATGAGCACTAACACTACCCACCGCGGCACATAATAGTAACAAATGAAAATTGTTGGATGAGTGCATAAAATACACGAATATTTCAGTGATAAATGAAATAATGAACTGAATGTCTAAGCAATAAACTAAATGCTGAAGTGAATATTCGAGTGATAAACTCAGTACTTACGTGAATGTTTGAGTGATAAACTAATCTTCCATCATCATTCAAGGCAACGTACTTCTTCTTCCACTCCTTATTGAGGCCATGACTTTTTTTATATAACCAACCCTGAAAGAAGATGACATTTTTAAGACATGCTCTAGGGTGTAGATAAAGGTGGTCCTATTAGGATCTCCCGACATCAGTCATCTGCCCCCGGGGTGGGCCAATCTTAATATTTTGGGGGGGGGGGGGCAGTTAGAATATATTTATACTTTTTTCTGAACACAATTGACTATTATGCTGCAGCAGGGTGGAGATGGTGGGGCTGGGAGAAGCATCAAAATCTTTGAGGCAATGAGTTGGGGTATGATTAAAAAAAGGTTTGGAAACACTGACCTAAGGGGGAAATGGTGTTAAGTGTCTACATTTTACTTGAACCTTTGGCACAATAGGTCATGCGGTCTGCATCGCACATGGGCGCCTTTCCTTCCCAAGCTCCAGAAGTTACCAGGCACCCTTTTCTACACCTTGGCAACTGGGGTACCTCTTGCATATTCAAATCTTTGACCTTTGAAGAATATTTTACAATGTTTCATGGAGTTATTTTATTGAAATATTTTCTTCACCAAACTGGGTTTACAACTTGATGCCGTTTAGTCTGACATTAAAAAAAAAAAAAACACATGCAAAAAAAAAAAACTTCCAAAACTGTTCAGTGAGTGAAATTATGATCATTATTAACCTGAAAGAGCATTTATCATTCTTCAAGAAAAGCTCAGACAACTGGAAAAGCAAAAACTTGAAAATGTATAAATGGCAAACCTGCTTAATGGGGATTGTTCGCCCACTTCCAACTTTCTCTCCATCTACCGCCTGCTTCTTGTCCTCCTCTTTTGACTTTGGCTGCATGCAGAGAAGAAAGGGAAGGAATTACTTGGTAGTAAAGAGTTAACAATTTTCTGCAATATATACAGCATAATTATTACAATATATCAAGCATGAGAAAGCCAAATTGCACAGGAAAAGAAGTTTTAACTCAGATTACTGAAAATACCCATGGCACACCAATATTTTTTGTAATTATTCATCACGAATACTATGTTTTAGTGGGAAAACAGTTAACCCTGTTATGCCATGAAGCCACCTGGGGGGTATGGTGTTAGTGCCTATATTTTCTTTGGCCTGTTGGCACACACATCACACCCGGCCAGATTTGTTAGTGCCTATATTTTCTTTGACCTGTTGGCACACACATCACACCCGGCCAGATTTGAACCACCAACCTTCATCATGAGAGACTAATGCTCTAATCACTCTGCCACCCAGACACTCAAAGGAAATCATGTAATGTCTATTTTTAACACTTCCAGCAGTTTAAAATTATGAATTCTCACCAATGGAACAATATAATGGGAAAAAGAATGAGAGGAAGACCAAGGCGAAGATGGCTGCATGACATCATTGATAATCTGCAAATGGATGCATCAGCAAAAGGGCACCACCTTGCTTACAACCAAGCAGCCTACAGGAGAGTTGTTAGGGAAGCAAAGTTCCGCATGGGATATGCACATGACTGACTGACACCAATGGAACAAAACCATATGACTGTTATCAAGATTAAAATTTAAAAAAAAAAAACAGTTTTAATGACTCACAGCAGCCTATGAGTTAAGAGCAGATCAGCCCACTGTCAACAATGACTGAATAAGTCAACACAATTATTTCATTTGGCAGACACACCATTTAAAAAAAAACTGATGATGTAACTTTTTTATGCATAAAAAAGCTGGTGTAATCAATAATTCACATAATGATACTAACATCCATATGCTAGTTACCTACTGCTGTAGATAATAAAATATTATCATTACATGTAAAAGGAAAACACAGGTTAAGAAAAAAAAAAAAGTAAGAAAAACTTTCCCTTATAAAAATGCAGAATGATCAACATGTCCTGCTGTGATGAAGATGACTACACCAGTTACATAAGAGAAATGATTACTGCAGTAGAATTGGCACTAGTAATAAAGGAAGTCAGAGATGTATGGTTCTGTATTAGGAAAAAAAAAAAAGAAGACAGAATCTATCTAGATGTTAAAACTACTGTATTTAAAACAAAAGTAGGAAAAGCTTTAATTAATGAGCACACAGTTATCAGTTTACAAGTTAATCATACAAAAAACATACAGTACAAAGAAATATGGAAAGAAAATAAAATATAAATTCACATGAATCTTACATCTTTCCTTTGCCGTTAAACGTCACATAAGACTCGCATGGTAGCTCATCAAGTTTCCCGTTTTTAGCGAGCTTTTCAACCTCATCAAGGGATTTTATGGCTACTAATTTGACCTCTCTTAACAATGTTCTCTTTAGAGTTTTACATGGTCAACCTCTTTTTCTTCAGCCTGTTGTGTTCCACTTGATAGCTTGTTTTGGGATTCTCTGATTGTTTCTTCTCATCACATGACCAATATATGTCCATCTCATTTTCCTGATCACCAGTGAGACAGGTTGTTGTTCACTTATCTGCCTTATCTCTGTGTTGGTCTTGAATTAGTTCCACTTTACACCTAGTATTTTCCTTAGGTTTTCAAGAGAGTCTAATTTGTTGTTTACTTCTTTAATGTTTTCCAGCTTTCACATGCATAAACGAGATTGGATATTACATTTGAATTAAATAATCTTAGCTCGGTTTTTGTGCTTATAACTTTTGAGTGCCATATGTTCTCAAGATTCTTGAAGGTCAATGATGGTTTTGCAAATGTAACTTCCTTTCTGGTGTCACCATCCTGGTCTATGTAGCTGCTGAGGTATGCAAATTGCTGTACTTCTTCAACAGGATTAATGGGAAGTTTCATTATTTTTGTTTTTTTCTTGTTAATTTCAAGTCCTATTTTGCTAGCCACTGAAGACATCATGGTATCTTTTCTTGCATCGAATTCACATTGTCACTGATAAGAGTTATATCATCTGCAAAATCAAGATCTTCTAGTTAGGTCTCATGTACCAAATCAATGCCCGTTTTACCTGTGCAACATTTTTTCATTATGAAGTCTATGGCAATTCCGAAAAAGCAAGGGAGATAGCATACATCTTTGTTTCATGGCTGTTTCAATCTCGAACCATTTGCTCATTCCTTCTTCTGTCTTGACTACACAAACATATCCCGTTGTAAAGATCCTTAATGATGTTGACAATTTTAGATGGCATTTCATATAGTCCTAAAATTCTCCACAATGAATCTCAAATGCCTTTTTAAAGTTTATGAAGGGACCTTTTCTTCTTCTCAAACTTTTATTAAACATTCTCTGTAGTTGCCTCATGTTGTCACTGTTATTAGCTTTTAACACTTCGGCTGTTATTTCATCTTCACCTGCAGCTTTGTTATTAGTCAACAGATTCACTGCTGTTTCAATTTTGTTCAATGTAATTTCATCTAGGTTGACATTTAGTTGTGAGATTGGTAAGGCAGTTTCAAGGTTTTATCATTCTTTTGGGTGTGGTCGATTAAGTACTTCTTGGTAGCGTTCGGCCCATCTTTGTTTTTTATCTTTACTTGATTTTAACAGGGTGTTTTGCTAAAGACTGGTCTTTTTCTTTTTTATTTAGTACCTGTTAGTCGCTTTTGTACATTATAAAGAGTTTTGCCGTCTCCTGTTTTTGCTGCCTTCTCTCTCTCTCTGAACCTTAAATGCCCAGGGCACATGGGATTTCCGCAAGGGTTTTCCACAAATGTTTGTCCTTTGCCTTTTTTTCTCTGCCTCTTTTGGTCTACCCTTACTTCTGTTCCCCTGTGGTTTCTATCTTAGTGCTATTGTTGGTAATGAGTTGTCAGTCATTCGGAGCACATGTCCCAACCATCGCCAGCATCTTTCCTCAATAATTGCTGTCAGTGGCTTCATCTGCATCTCTGCCAACAAGATGTTATTTCTTATAGTGTTTGGCCAAAATATTTTTCTAATTCTTCGTAAATGTTTAGTCTGGAAAGAATTCAGCTTGTTTTCTATGGTTTTAGTGATTTTCCAGCATTTTGCCTGTGTGGTTGAAACCAATGAAATGATCAGAGACTGACTGACTGATTGATCTTTATTTCAAAAGGGTTAAGAATTGGGCATGCAGGCCCGTCTGACATTCTGTTCTTTATCACACATCTTTCATTCTATTCTAGACATTCTACATATATGCTGTTCATGTAACAAACATAATTAACACTGAAGCTGAGAGACATAAAATAAAATATAACATTTACGTTTCGCTCTTATCCATTCACTCAGTACAGAAGTAACTACATAAATATATAAATGACTATCTACTAAACAAAAATTTCAGGACTATTCAGAATAAACAATTAACTGCATTCGGTGTCTGTAAGAGCAGTCTAAAATAACTTTTAAGTTTTATGATTCATGGAGGCATGTAGTCGACATCAAATAGATATTGAGAAAGTTTGTAGTTGTAGGAAGAAGTATAATTTATATTTGTTACACATGATGGGAGGGTATTCCAAAGATGAGCAGCAGAATAACTAAAGCTTTTCTTGTAAAGATCAAGTCTAGGTTTTGGAAGACATATGTTGTTCAAGTGTTGGCTGCACTTTGGGCTAAATTTAAACAGGTTCCACAGATAAGGCGGGGCATGCCATGAAAGAATTTGATGTACTAACTTGGCTTTGTTGAAGAGGAACTTGTTCTTAAGAGGCAGTATTTTGATGCGTTTGTGCTGGTTAGTTGTTTGTGCTTGATCTTTGTCACTAATAAGCTTTACTGCTCGCTTTTGGAGTGAGCAAAGCCTCTTTGTATTTGACACTGAGCAACCATCCCAGACTGTTCAGCAATAGTCTACATGTGTTTGTATATGTGATATGTAGTATGTCTTCCTTGTGTCTTGATCGATGAAGTGCTTAATTTTGGCTCACTGGTATACTTTTTTGTGCAAAGAATTTTATTAGACCTTGCACATGAGAGTTCCAGGTCAGATGTTGGTCAATAATAAGACCTAGTGTTTTGTGCTCGGTAACGTTTTCTATATGTGATGTTTCCGTGCTGAGCCGAAGTGTTGTTTTTGTTTTGTTTTGTAGTTTCTGTCCTGTTATGAGCACTGATTTTGTTTTATCAGTATTTATAATCATGCCATTGTTTTTGCTCCATCTAATTAAATTGTATAACTCGATCTGAAGAGTTGATTCTAGATTAATACAATCATAGTCACTGGTGTGAGACTGAATTAAAAGCATGCCAGGAGATGTCTTATAAGGATGTTTCTGCATGTGGTCAACTATGTGAGACTGGTCTCTCCAGTATAAATTATCCTACATGTTTTGCACACAGTGGCAAACACACTGCAGGACTTGCAAATTCCTCATAGTGTGTGAGGACAGTTTAGGGAAAGTGACTGATTTCATTCCCCAGACTACATGGCAGGTCACACACCAAGGGCGGTTAGATTTTCCAGTGCCGATTCCATGCCATACTGTCAGCTTCTGTCTTCACTGCCTATGCCAGGATGACTTTATGGACCCCAATCCAACAAATTATTGTTAAACTTTTTTCATCACTCCCACTATCCAGAAAATGTCCTTCAGAAAGCCTTCAACCGTATCCAGAAAGTGAGCCATGAAGAGCCATTTAGAAAAAAAACTGTGACTTCATCAGAGTGAGTTCATCTAGTGCTTCCTTTCTATCCACATGGCCAGTGCTTAAGAAAATACTCTGTCACCACCTACCACTACTACAGCTCGACCCTGACATTCACAATGTTTTATCTGATCGCCCCCTATTAAACCACAAATGGGAACCAAATATGAAAGACATCCTTGTCCACAGCCACCTTAATTGGGACCCTGCACTCATCAGTATTTTTGTTCTGTTTGTGTATGATTAAGGTGTAAACCAAAACATCACAACTGCTCGTTAATTAATAAAGCTGTTCCTACTTTTGTTTTAAATAGTTTTAACATTTTGTTATCACAGATTTACTACAGCAGCTTCATATATATTTAGTTTTATATATACTTATACCCAAACTATTCATGTGTTACAGAATCTATACAGACCTAGGGTCTCCAATTTCAGTGGTCTTAAGGGGCACAACTGAATGCAGAAATCAAATTGTGAGCTGCATTTAAATCAACTAGTTTTTGCTAACTTACATAAAAACTGGATAAAGTTTAGCTAAAGGTGAACTGACCATTTTTTTTTTTCAATTAACTTCTTTCAAAATTAATTTCAGTTAAATAAATTACATTTTCATAACAACTTCATTGGCCGCAAAAAATGTCTCATGGACTGCATCTAGCCCACCAGATAGACACACTTGATCTAAACAGACGCTGCAGTGGCCAAAACCCTGTCGTCAATCAGCATATCAGAACACGCATTACACCATCAACGTACCAGAACATACCGTTATATCATTCTCTCTCTCTCTCTCTCTCTCACACACACACACACACACAAAATCAACTGAGAAGACAGGGAGAGGAAGGCCAAGAGAGAAGATCATAGTCTAGCATGATGGATGGCAGAAAGTAACTAAGATGATTTGGGGTTGGGGGGGGGGGGGGGCGCATCAAGAATCAAAATCTGTGGAGCGGCATAACCATTCTCAGCATGGAACACGATGATGATGATGAAAAAAAAACAATGAACCGTAAAATATTTTTCACTTCACTCAAAACAGAAGATCCAATTTTTTAAACAAATCATAATATCTGTCTACAAGCACTATCTCAGAATTTACATCTCACAATGAACACACACAAACATTTAACAAAACTGAATCAGGTTAACAAAGCTAAAGTTGGGTCAGGTGGTAGGAAAACAGAGAAGTTAAAGCTGAAGACTTGACAACCCATCTGTAATCTATAATCAGAGACTGGCAATCACGAACTCCGGGCATTCCCATATGTGCTCCGCTTTCCTTTCCAACACCCACTGAAGTGTGCACCTGCTGGTTGTGGATAATGCACGCCAAACCATTTCAGTCAGAAAAACATCTACTTCCCCTCTCCTCCCCCAATTCCATCGTCCTCCTGGTCTGATTATTGTCAATCAACCCAATATCATCCTCCATATGCAGCCTATTCAAGGTGAGTCTCGCAATCTCCTCCTTGTCCATTTTTTGGGTGCCCTAAAACACAAGCTTGGGACAAAAGCTTTGGGGCTCCTATCAGGATCTGGAGAGGATTGTGGGTTTTGCCATGTCAACAGGGATCAGGATCTGAAGTGACCAACAACCTTGAATGCAGAAGAAGAAGGGTGCCCTGAACTGATACCATGCCAGCCAACATGTCATTGCGTCTGACTCCTGCATTACCTGGGCAATAGATTCATGTCAAACTGGATAACTAAAAGCCTGGTAGAATCTGGACCCACCCTGACAATCCAGTTTCTGTTCAAACAGCCAATAATAGTTGAATCATTTTCTACAATGCATACACCTCAAATATTCAGTGCACAAAACAGTAAGAAACTATATCCACCAAATTTATATTTCATTTAAACATTCAGGAAACAACTAAACAATTATCGTATAAACAGTGATACAAATCTAACAGTTATTTTTCCAAAATTTATTTCCAATATAAACAATATAAAAACATCTTAGAAAATACTCATGCTTTCCTAAACAACTAGCTTTGACATTATAGATATAGACATATATACCCGTCAGCTTTCTGCCCATAAACCCAATTCCCATGAAAAAATACAGACATATCTTACACCAACTTCCCATGCAAAAAATACAAACAGACAAATCCTACACCAACTTCTTGTGAAAAAATACAAACACAGATAAATCCTGAACCCAATTCCCACGAAAAAGCACAAATACAGACAAACTTTGAACAAATCTCCCATGAAAAATAGAAACACAGACAAACCTTGAACCCAATTCCTGTGCAAAATATTACTCCATTGTAACCAAACACTGGCATTTCATAACTTGGGTGAACATTTGCAATCTGAATGCGACAAGCTTTTTTTTACACATATATGTGTGCTGTGTGCTCAGCAACCTGAACAAACAACACATCCATCAAAGCTTCCTGCTGGCACACATACATCGGAGCTGAACATTTACTGATAAGATTAACTTCACATTGATATTTTGTCACAAAAGTTAGCAGTGTTTTTTTTGAGACAACTGTCAGTAAAAACTATGACACACTCTTGTTGGTAAACATTTAAAACTACACTGTCTTGATTTCTTCAAAAAGAGGAATTAAACCTTATTTTATATAGTGCGGAAAAAAAAATGTTACTACAAACCCTACTGTTTAAAAAAAGGTAAACTATATGTACACTAGCCAGCAAAAATCTATCACTTTTCAGCAAAATCTATCACTTCTCAGGAAAGTGTATAGAATGATTCAGAAAATGATAAAACTGTGCCACAAGCTGGAAAGAATGTTTCAGATTACCGATTAAAAACTACACATAACATGAGCTGCGGACAATCTGCAAGCTGGCGACAACCACAAACGGTCACAGCTGTGCATACACCACCCATGACTATGCTACACATATAAATGTGTGGCCCGAATGCAGTCTATTAGAATAAACTTCTCCTCTTTCCTTCAGCAAACAGAAGAAACCGCCAACTATTTCCTGTGATCACGATTTAAAAATCAATTCTAGCGTGAAGGATGTCAAACATTTGCATTTATTAAAAAGTAGAAGGGAAAAAAAAGTAAGAAAATGTAACAGAGAGAGACACACAGAGGCAGGTGGGAGTTAGTGAGAAAGTTTCTACTTTCAGACTGGTAATTTTAAACCTTAAAAAACTTCTGGCAATGACTTCAGTCAACACGGTGAAAGCTTATGAGGGTTAAGGGTCCCAAACTTGGGAGAATTGGGTGAACTGGGCGAACGCCAAGAGATTAAGGGTCCCCTTAGTCAAACAATGTGGTCTGACTAAATGAAATGGCTGATAAGAGATTTAACATATAATCTCTTTCGCCTTAAGTACCCTTATAAAACACATACTACTTTTTCTGGTCACGTGTTATCCAAGTTTTTTGCCATGCTATCTCGTCTTAGTGCCAATGTTTATTTTCTTTACCTTGGGTTTTTTTTTTTATAATTTACTTGTTAGGCATATTTTTTTTTTAATTTTACTTTTTATTTTGCCAGGTTTACTTTTCTAAATTGTGTTTATATTTTTCTTTTGTTATGTTTATTTTTAAAATTGTACTTTTATCCTTAATTTTCCAGGTTTATTTTTCTAAACTGTATTTATATTTTTCTTTCATTATGTTTATATTTTTAAAATTATATTTATATATTTCTTTTGCTATGTTTATTTTCTTTAAAAATGATCTTTCTATTCTAGTAAATTTTCCTGTTCCCTCTTCAGTTAAACATACTGTTTCTTCATCTTTAATTCTACTCCTCCTATCCTCTTTCTTTCACACTCTTCTGTTCTGCTACCTTGAACTCTTCCTCCTCTTCCGTGATCCTTGTTTCCCCTATAGTACATATTATTGTAGAACTTTTTTCTTATTCATCATGATCCAGCTCTCGTCACACTCATGATCTGGCTCTTGTCACTGTCACAGATGACCTCTTATCACATTCAAGAAGAAGCTCTTGTCATACATGACCTGGCTCCTGTCACATTCGAGATCTCAGGTCGCACATGAGCTGGCTCTTGTCACACTTCATAATCTGGCTTTTATCATGCTCATGGATCTGGCTCTTATCACATTCATGAACAGGCTCTTGTCACCTCTCATGAATTGTCTATTTTAACCCTCTGGTGGTTTACACATTTTATTCTGTTTCACAATCTTGTCTCTGTGCATTGCTGCTTTTCAGTACATTTCTGCCTTCCGTCATTCCATCAAACAAAAACTCAAACATCTACTACTAGGTGTTATGATCATAAATGAGACATTTTTAATAAAATATGCAAAAACTTATATCCAAATAATTCTTACATTCATTAGCTGTCATGCTGATAAGTGTTATATCTTATGCTGTAAAGTACTGCCTATTGGCAAGTGTTACATGTTATGCTGAAAAGTATTGGCTACTGATAAGTGTTACAAGTTATGATGAAATGTAGTGGCTACTGATAAGCGTTATATGTTATGCTGAAAGGTATTAGCTATTGATAAGTGTTTTATCTCTCGCTGAAATGTACTGGCTACTGATAAGTGTTATAACAAAAAGCACTGGTTACTGATAAGAGTTACATGTTATGCTTAATAGTACTGGCTACTGACAAGTTCAAAGATTCAAAATTCAGACTCTGGCTTCACTGTTCTCGGGACAACCCCATATACGCTCCGCCACGTGCCGCAGCATCCATCCAAGAGTATGTTTGCTAATAGTTTGTCAAATGTCGGTTGCATTTTCTGCCACACCATTCAGATTTCCTGCCAGCACCTTTAATTTGTACTACCTCCACCAATCTCTTCAGATCTACATTGTTCTTCCATTACTGCCCTTCATTTTCTCAGTCTGTCCAATACAGCTTTAGCAATGTTCCCCTCATCCATTGTCAGTCTGCCATTTATTTTAGCTTGTCCAGCAAGTCTGTCTGCCACATCAGTGCCATGTACTCCCCCATGCCCTGGACAGTAAAGTCACGTTAGGCTTGTCACAGGTGACTGGCTTAATAGATGAACCCATTCTTTTTGAAGCAATTTCTTCTCAATCTTACGAAGCATACTCTGAATCCGTCATAATGACACCATTGGCCACATCATGAACAAATAACCACTCCAATGCAGCAGACAGACTCAATTTCCATTCGCATGCTCAATGTGGTGGCTTCAAAGGCTCCCAAACCCTGTGCCACTATTCTTCCATTTCGGTAGACAACAAAACCCCAACCATTTCTGCTGTTCCAAATCGATAAGCCATCTGTATACATTACCATGTCAGAAGACCCACAGTAATGATGGATGAGATCTTGAACCCAAAGTTCAACTGCTCCCAGTGGCCCATCTCAACATTCACAGCCTTTCTAACCTTTGTTAGCTGATGATGGTCATGTACCTGTAACTATTCATCACCTTTAGGCGACTCATCTAGATTGCAGATTGACTTTATTGTATTCTCAGCCTCAGGCTATTGACAAATCTTGTCTTGGTTATTGACAAGTGTTATATGGACTGGGTATTATGCTTCATCTCTCTTTGGTCCAGTGATTCTCAAATGGGAGGTTGGTGGCTCTCCAGGGGTGGATTTTCAAGTCTAAGGGAAGGAATTTTACACTGTGAAAGACTGTATTAATGGTGTGAATTCTTTCTGGATGATTATTTAATATATAGTGGATGATTCTGGGTCTCCTGGCTTGAAAATGGAGGACTGGAATGGTAAAAGCTGAGAACCACTAATCAATCAACTGTGTTTCTTTTCCAATGCCACTTGGTCAGCCTAATCTGATTTCTCTCAATCTCTCTCTCTCTCTCTCTCTCTCTCTCACACACACACAAATCTCATTTAAAGTTTATATGAGTAAGGAAATCTAATTCATAATTCTTACTCATGTGACATTTAAAGAGGTTGTTTTATTTTTGTAATGTGAAATTAAAAAAAACAAAACAAGCTAAAATTATAAGAAAACTTTCTTGGACATGTCATGAGACAACAGAATTACAGAACAAGGCAATGACTTGAAAGTGGAAGGGGAAAAAAAAAACAGAGACAGACAGGACAAGAGAAAAATATCTCAGTGGACTGACCTAGCGACATGGACAAAAAGAAAAGCATCTGAACTGATAGGAAACACCAAGAATAAATAAGCTAGATCAACAACGCTGAAGAGCACAGCATGTAAAGAATGAACAATGACAAAAATTTTTAAATAAATTTTTAAAAAAAGGTCTGCCAGAAAACCCGCACACTGGGCTGCTAGGTATCCAAAACAGCTTTTCACATTTGGTTCTCAAAATTTACAACCAAACCTGTTTAGTATCTGCCATCAAGCTAGTCTTCACAAACACTGATAATAAAGAGAGCAAAATGCAACCGTTGCACAGACAAACTATATATGTAGCTTGCTATGCTACAAATCATTGATCCAGGCTTGTGAATGCAAGCAAAAAACATACCAAAGTTATTACTCATAATTCAGGGAAAACCCAATCAGGTATTTTAAAAACTGATAGAATGAATATTCATACACACACAGCTCCGAATGCCTAAAAACTTAACTCCTGTTATTTTCCAAACAACATAAATCAGTGGTTTCTAACTTTTGTAGACCATGGAGTCTATTGAGCTGTGGCCTCTCTACACTCCCTATCACTTGGTATTCTATAGCTAAGCCTTCTCACATTTCTAACATTCTTCTTAATCTAAACTTACTAAGCAGACCCCCACATGTGACACTTCATGAATCTCAGGTTGGCAGCCAATTGCATAAGGTTATAACATTGTTATGAATCAATATTTTTCATTCACATATTACAAAGACACAACAGTTTCCTGGGCAACTAAAATCACCAGCAAGTAATGTATGAGGAATGTTAGTGAATGGATGAAAACAGTTAAACAGCACAAACTAAAATCAAAATTTACCATAATGTAATGAGAAGACAAACTTTAAAAGTACAACAAGAAAAAAAAACCAAAAAACAAAGATAAATTATTGAGAAGGTGCAGAAAAAAATCTAAAATAAAGGTCTAGGTAAAAGTAAACTTCCTGTCTCCATGGGGATACAGTGTTAGGCCTGTATTGCCACGACCTTAGGCACATGAAATTGTGATGTGATCAATATCATACTTGGTCACATTTACCTTCCCAAGTTTCTTTGGTACCCATTTTTGGAGGCCGGGTAGAATCCAGGGCCTTTTTGGTGTGATGACACCAGAAAAAAATCCCAGTGTTGGGTGCTGGAGAACTTGATATAAAGATGACAGGAGGTTAAAAACAGAAGGATATACAGCATATGTTAAATCATGTTTAGATGGAAATTAACCTAGTCAACACAGTACATGATGATGATGAAACCAAAGAAAGAACTAAATAATATTAAAAAGAAAGAACATCAACAGCAACAAAAGAAAGAAACAAGAATAAATGATAGCTTATAACTTAGAGAAAATGAAAGAAAAACACAAAGAAACAATAACCTTCCGAGTGCTCCTACAATGTGGAAAATCTGAAGCCGTAAAATGTGAAAAGATTATCTTCTTACATTGAACAGGTTGGATCTTCGTCGGTTTTTCCTGCTCTGGGTCGGAGTGGAACTAGGAGTAGGCAGATCTTTCCCTTCAGGGGGCTTATCCTAGTAAAAAAAAAAAGATGAGAAAAATTGTATGCAATATTTGAAATATAACGAGTAAACAATATTCATAACCATAACAAGTGTGTTCAACATTTGAAAAATACGCCAGCTCTCCAAACTTCTCACTACAGCCTCTTATTACAATAAAAATCCAGAACGTTAAATCTTTGAAAGGCTGGTACCAAATAATAGCATAAGTACGAAGGTCATACAGAAAGTTGTGAGCAAAAATTTTTTTAAATCATAATTTATAGAGAGAAAATATAAATGTATCACATTAACCTGTACTTTTGCATTTTATGTAGAGGTCACATGATGTCACCATCATGTGTCACAACACCACACTGAGCATAAACAGAATGGCGGGTGCTGAAGTTTCGTTTCATCAATGTACTGTTATTGAGTTCCTCGTTAAAGAGGAAATCCCCACTGCTGCAATTCACCAAAGACTTCAATTTGCTTATGAAGATGTGTTGTGTGTATGAGTGCTAGCAGTGTTAGGAGGTGGGTGAAACATTTCAAAGATGGAAACACAAGAATCCAAGATATGCCTTGCACCGTCGCCCTCGAACTGCCCCAACTGAACGCAATGTGGAAAGGGTTGATGACATCATTAAAGACAGATGTGTCACAGTATCTGAAATCGCTGTAAATCTTGGAACAGGACACAATGCAGTACAGGAAATGACTGAAACCCTAGGCTATAGAAAAGTTTGTGCCTGCTAGGTTCCACAGGAGAGAATGTCCAGAAAGCAGTGCATCTGTGCCGTCGGTCAGCTGGAACAGAATTCTACAGGGAGGGCATTTTCAAACATGGGGAGGGTATTTTCAAACTTGCAGAGCAATGGGAAAAATGTGTGCAGAGAAAAGGAGATTATGTTGAAAAGCAAAGAAAAGAATGCAAATTAAGGTGATAGATTTATATTTTCTCTATCTATAAATTCTGATTTTTAAAAAATTTTTTATCACGACTTTCAGTATGATCCTCGTAATTTTACAAACATCTCTTTAAATTCAGAAGATCCAAATAAAACCTGTCCAACGTTTCTTGGGCAAACGTAAAACTTTAAATTAAACTATATAGGGGGCTTGGTTTTTAAATGCAAACTGTACAATGTGGAAAAACTCCTTTCACTTTCACTAGTCAGTTTCAAATGTTGCAACTGGCAACCTATGACTAAACAATAGCAAGCAAACTTATAATGGCAGGGTATTTGGAATATTTCAGAATGGGCAAACAAAAGCCAAAAGCACTAAATCAAATATTTCAAGAGTCAGTTTTCACAATAGTTTATACATAATATACCTTTAAAATAATCATAGAGTTTTTACTTTATCAGAATTATGACATAAATCTGAGAAAAGTATGTATTTTACTATTTAAATTACTGCCATTATAAGAGTTGAAAGATAACATTTCTGGCAAAATATTGATAGATAACAATTCTGGCAAAATGTGACTTCCAAAATATGAATCATTGCAGTCAGTGATATGTTTACTTAATGACTAAATTTCCAAAAACAATATCAAAGTCAGTAAAATGTTCATGATAAATTCCATCTAGTTTCACAACGTTCATGAAATATTTATCGGCAGCTTATTTAGAATACATGCTAACATCCACAAAAAGTTAACAGGCATCCATTAAGCTGGATTCTAATTTAGAGGGGGAAAAAAAACCAAAACATTTATTTCAAAGAGATGAATGCCATTTCATGGAACAACTTTTGTATAGCAATTTTTTTATAAAAGTGTAATATGTTAACCAAATAAATCTGTTACACAAATGTTTTTAACACAAACGTAACATTTCAAATTTAAAAGAGAAAAAAAAAATACATGCTAACATTTGCACACACGTACAAAAACAAATGCCAGCACATTAAGACAACCATATGATGACATGCAGGTCTAAATAACATCACACACATTCATGCATGTGAAACCAAGACTACCAGCATCACAAAAAATATACGTTAAACATAAGATTCACATTCTGTAGTTGTAAACATATAACAATGTGTATATATAATATATATATTTTTTTTGGGGGGGGGGTTTTAATATATAAAGAAGAAACATTGAACAGATGTATACAGAATGGTTAAAGAATAGATGTACAAAGCAAGAATAGCATGCATGCACATATAAACAAAATATAAGATGTATTTCCAGCTGCAGACGCTGACATACACACTTTCTCAGTGTCTTCCAAACAGTGAACTCTCTTTTTTTTTGGAACCGACACTGCAATGGTGTTGAAGTTTCATCAGCCACCGTTTCTGATGCAGACTGGATTGCGACTGTTTCCCTCAAAAACAAAAATAAAAGTGAACCAAAGAAACAAGCTATTTAGCAGAACTCGCCGCCATGGAGGCTGATAGCAGAAGGCACAGTGCCTGGCAAAACAGAAAAGGACCACCTCAGCCCAGATGGACTCGGGGGAAATTCATGGAAAAGTCGGAAGGCATCAATGCAAGATGCTGGTCAACTTGTATTCAGGGAAGCTGTGAGAAGGACAGTATTCTGGAAAAAGGACATGTCACATGAGTGAACGAACCATCAGGGAGATCACAGCGAGACCTACACTGCTGGGCAGGGAGGAGAAGCACATGTAGAAGCACCAACAAAAAGAGAAGTGAGTCTGCATCTTTGCCAGTTCTAGTTCTGCCAGTCATCTTTCTAGCACAGTCAACTCTGCCTCAGGCCCCCTCATTAAATAAATCATATCTATCACTTTTCTGTTGCACACAGAATAAACAAAAAAAAAGCATAAATCATAGGGGGCCCCTCCCCATAATCATATTATTCTCTTTTCCCTCAACAGTAAAAATACCTTGGAGTTAGAGGTTATTCTGTCCTACCAAAACAACAGGAGAGGACCATTTCACAATCCCTTTCATCTTCTACGAAAAAAAAAAGTACACATGAAACCACAAAACTGCTTGACCCTGGGTGATAAGGCAGATTATCCTGAGTAGTTTTTTGATACGCTTGCATGTGCAAGTTATGGCTTAAACTAATTTTCAAATGCACAGTACTGACAATGAATAATGATAACATAAATCTAAAATACCTAAAATCCCTAAAATTATAAAACTAAAATTTAGAAGCAGTTTATGTAACGAAATAAACATTCATATTTATATAAAGCATGTGAAACAAAACAAAGTAGAAGGAAGACACAAGATAAAATTATGTGTCAATTAAAAACATAGGACAAAGAAAAGGATAAAATTAACCATTTCTGGTGTTCACCAATACCGTGTCGCTACCAAGCTACCAAAAACCTATATCACCGACTCGAATTATCACTTTGTTGTTAACTTCAAAATATAAAATACTCGGACCTTACAACAATGAAATAATTCCTCTAAATAAAGTCTGTAATACAATGCTACCATGCCTATTAATATGTAATGTCTATGAGTGCTTGGTACATACAAAGATATAACTATCACTGATTAAAACGAAATAACAAGTTTTCAGTTGCACAGTGGTTCTCAACATCATCTTTTCATGTCCAAAACAGTTTAAACTAAAGATAATTCACACCAGCTGCCCTACACTCCCCACAATTATAAACCTTTATATATTTCTGGTATTCTACATCATCTTCACTCACACAGACCCTCTGAAGACCCATCACAGACCCTCAGCTTGGAACCAACAATTTTACAGAACTTATGCGCATATGAACAATAGCCTAAACAATCTAAAAAACAAAAAGTACATTAAATATTTATTCTGTTTCCTGTAACAAAGCAAGGATCTATGAACAAAAGAACGAAAAAAAATCTTGTGAAGTTTATTTTTTTCACTTCAAGCTCTAACAACCTTATCCAATTTGGCCAGAAAGCTAATTTTCTAAAATAATGTCCTTTGATGCAGCAACAATCTTTACTGCAGGCTTGTGACAAAAAATTCTGTGCCTGTAGCAATCATCGCTACATTAATTGTAAAGGGAAAGATGGGTGGAGAAATTCTCGCAAGATGTTGGGTTTTATATATATTTAACTACTGAGGTTGAAACAACTATACAACTTAGATCATCAGAGGTAGTTACCTCGACCCACAATTTCAGCCCTTTAAACTTCTGACACTTGGGTGGGGGTGGGGGGCCTCTGGGTTATGACTCCCCACAGGTAAACTGCTTATGATATCTTGACATCATAAGTTGCTAATTATATACATAAACAAAGAGCATGATCATCTTAAGGTGTATGGTGTAGTTTTACAAGGCGGCAGAGGGAGTGAGTAAGTGAGAAAAAAAAACTAATAGAAAGTATGAGAGTAAGGTGAGAATGTATAAATGAGAAACATAGATCATCCAATATTTTGCCATGAGCCTTTTTCGAGGATTACATAAACAAACAAGACATGACATATAACTAATAGAAAATGAGAAACTTACCTTTGTGGCATCCTACTATGTAGGAAATATAAGAATGCGTATCCCACTGACGAGCCATAGAGACCATGAAGGATAGCAGATGAAGCCGATCGGAAATAAGACGCTATCAAAAGATGATTTTTTTTTGGGGGGGGGGGATACACGACCTTCCCATTTTTTCTCTGAGATTTTTACTCTGCTTTCTAGTTTTTCTCCTAGCTTCCCACTCCCACCTTCTCTTCTTCTCTGGCATCCTATAGGTGTTTATTGCCCCTCCGGGTCTTGTCCTTCATTCACCAGTTTCATATTATCTCCCTGCTTCCCTTGCTTCCCCACACCACAATTTGCATCTCCAGTGACTTATAGGTGTTTATGCCCCCTTCTGTTCATTCTTCATTTGTTATCTCTCCGCTTCCCCTTCCCCTGAACACCTGCTTCTTAGCAGCCTACGTGTGTCTATTGCCCTTCCTCCCCACCCATTGTCTTTCAATAGCTTCTTATTTCCAATCGGCTTCATCTGCTATCTTCTGTGCCCCGCCCCGGTCTCTATGCCTCTTCAATGGGATACACATTCCTGTGTTTCTGACAAAGGAGGATGCCACTAAGATAAGTTTCTCATTTTCTGTTATATGTCGTGTCTTGTTTGTGTATGTAATCCCCGAAAAAGGCTCACGCTGAAATATTGGATGTTGTATGTTTTTCATTTATACATTCTCATCTTACTCTCATACTTTCTATTCATTTTTTCTCACTTACTCACTACCTCTGCCACCTTGTAAAACTGCACCATACACCTCTATCTACCTTTATTATATGAACCAGTTTTACTGCACTCGGCATCCCTTTTATATGATCATCTTGACTTCTCTAGGTTCTAAAGCATAGATAATTGTCTTCCAAATCTTTAAAACAAATTGAGAAACAATGAGAACCTATATGGTGCACGTACATTAGCTTGATATATATATACCATAAACAGAATATATGTGTATATAGGACATATATAAGAAAATCTGACGTCATGCTTTGAATTATCCCGATACACAATCGACCGACAATTTCCAGGGGAGGATATTAACATAAAGATTTACACCTGCCTTTGAAAAGCAAAGGTTATGCCCCCTTTTTTATTCCCACAAAGTCTAGAATATTCAAAACTCTCTTTACTCCACTATAAATGTAATACAACTTGCATAAATTCTCATGCTACATTTAAGCCAGTATCACATTAAATTCAAGCCAATAGAATGATGGTCATCAATGAAAAACTAGTTTAGAATTTCTAAGCAAAAGCTGAAAGTGTGCCAGAGAGGGCAAACAAAAAAAAATAATAAGAAGAGCTTGAAAAATCCATGTGGGATTTTAATTTTAAGCAGAAAAACCACAAAATGAAATGTCATTTTGCCAAAAAGAAGAAAAGCAATCAGCAACTGGATAGACACAAGTCTTGGAAATGAATTAAGAGGAAATATGACAATAAGAAACTTGTATCTCTGGTAACATACATAGAGGCAAATTCTTAATGCAACAGTTATGTTAGAGATTGCAATTTACGGAAGGCACAAAGCAAATATCTTCAAAGAGGATAGATATCAAGTCATTGAAGCAATATGGAATATACTGGTTACAGATAATGAAATACATGGTATATTGACAGAACAATAAGAATACATCCTCCCTGTCTTATAGTTTGGGAGAATTAAGCTTACTGAAAGGATTAATCTTGTATATCTGAACAAATTTATTATAAAGATTAAGCTTATTGGAAGCCAGGAAGCGCTTTGAGAGGGACGGATACACAAACCTACTCCTGAACTTACTAGAGCCAGACTGGACCTGACTCGAGTTAGCCGGGGTAGAACCGGCGATACAGGTTTCGTAAATGAATGACCTGAGGTGTGTGACTGAAGCTCGGAGAGATATCTGGTTAGTTTTTCCTAAGAAAAGTACAAAAATAACCACAATGTAAAATAGTTACACTTCTTTCAAGAGGAAGTATGTGTCACTGCATATACATATGAACTGCCCGGCTCAGGTATAGTCCCGTATTAATAGGACTGAATTTTACATGATAACCTATATTTCCTTTATGCAACGATGGCCTTCCAGTGTGTTTTGCCCTGCAGACAGACATTCTCTAGAACTGACAGCCTTCCAGTGTGTTTTGCTCTGCAGACAGACATTCTCTAGATTTCAGAATCAGTTTTCCCCAAACCAGTTCCTGATGCTTCTGATATTCAGCTGGTCTCACTGAATGGAGCCAGTAGACAGTGACTGTGAAGACAGTTCATTAACAACTGCTCTACCCATGCTCCATGTTAACTCATGCTCCATTTTTGGAACTGCTATTTCTATGCTTGCATTTTGACGATATCTTGATATCACTGAACTGACATGGCAACATGTGCTTAATACAACGGGTACCATAAAGACACAAATACTTCAGATCTTAATGTAGTAGCTACAGTTCAAGCAGAAACTGAGTTGAACATATATACAAATAAGAATACACACATCATATATACAACACATATTTTATATTTAAGAACCAGAAATAACATTGTGGAATCATCAACATGTCCCATATGAGAATTTTTTCAAAAACTGTCAATAGTTGTAATGTTTAAATAAATGGTGACATTCAGAATGCAAGTGGAAACCAATGTACAAGTAAAACATGCAGAGACTATGTATGAAGAGGTGTCTAAGCTTTTAACCATTTAACAATCATGAACTGGTAGGTCATGCATAAATACACACTGTATGGATGTACGAGTTCCCTGCTTTCCTCTACCTTATCAACAAATTCTTTCTGGAACTTTGAAGTTTTTCATATACATTCACCAGAACTAAAAGCTAACAGCAAGCTCTTTGCCCACAGCAACAGATATTAACTAAACAAAAGAACAAAGTGAAGCAAGCCACTGTCAGAAGCACTAAATAAATGAACAAAGCTCAATACTGGAGCAAGCCACTTTAAGCAGCACTAGCTACTTGCATATAAATAAAAATATTCAAGGAAGCCACTTTCAGCAGCATCTGGCAAAAGCTACAAGCACATATACTATGTATGCACTGCTAGTTTCTTCATTCCTAAACAGCTTAGAGAGCGAGTTGTGTGAGGTCAACTGTATGAAGACAAACAATAACAAGTGTTATGGTAAATGAACTATCATTCATACTGTGAGGTATCTCTATCTCTCTGTTCAGTGACTTCAGTTCACACATCACAAAAATATCTTGACAGCCAATCTAAAGACATGTTGCATAGCCATGATGTCTGCTTCAGTGAGAGTAGTGTTATCTTATCTTATCTTATATCTTATATCCTTCCCGTGCCGTTAAACGTCACATAGGGCTCGCAAAGTAGTTCGCCAATTTTTCCTGTCTTCGGCGAGTCTTTCAACCTCATCAAAGGATTTTATGCCTGTTAACTTGGCCTCTCTTAATAATGTCCTCTTCAGAGTTTCCCGCAGTCTGCCCCTTTTTCTTCGGTCTGTTGTGTTCCACTTGATAGCTTGTTTTGGGATTCTCTGATCATTTCTTCTCATCAAGTGACCAACATATGTCCATCTCCTTTTCCTGATCACCCATGAGACTGGTTGTTGTTCAGTCATCTGTCTTATCTCTGCATTGTTCTTGAATTCATTCCACTTGATGCAGAGTATTTTCCTTAGGCATTCATTTTCAAAAGAGTCTAATTTCTTTTCTATTTCTTTAGTTGTTTTCCAGCTTTCGCATGCATAAATGAGGGTGGATATTACATTTGAATTGAACAGTCTTAACTTGGTTTTTGTGCTTAACTTTTGAATTCCATATGTTCTCAAGATTCTTGAAGATTGATGTTGCTTTTGCAATTCTGATCCTAACTTCCTTTCTAGTGTCACCATCCTGGTCTATGTAGCTGCCAAGGTATGCAAATTGATTGACTTCTTCAACATCTGTCCCTTCTATGTGTATTTTTCCATTTTGATTGATGGGAATTTTCATTATTTTTGTTTTGTCCTTGTTAATTTCAAGTCCTATTTTGCTAGCCAGTGAAGACAGGCTATCTGTTTTTTCTTGCATGGAATTCACATTATTACTGATAAGAGTTATGTCATCAGCAAAATCAAGATCTTCTAGTTGGGTCCCATGTACCCAGTCAATACCTGTGTTACCTGTGCAGCATTTTTTCATTATGAAGTCTATTGTAATCCCAAAAAGTAAAGGAGACAGTATACATCCTTGTTTCACGCCTGTTTCAATCTGGAACCATTCACTCAACCCTTCTTCTGTCTTGACTGCACAACCATATCCATTGTATAAGTCCTTAATGATGTTGACAATTTTAGATGGTATTCCATATAGACATAAAATTCTCCATAATGAATCTCTGTGTATGCTATCAAATGCCTTTTTAAAATCTATGAAGTTCAGTATTAATGGTTTCTGCTTTTCAATATGTTCTTCAAGTATTATTCTGAGAGTAAAGATCTGGTTGAGACAGCTTCTCCCTTTTCGAAATCCTGCTTGTTCTTCTCTCATTGCGGTATCCACTATATCTTTGAGTCTATTCAAAATGACCTTGCAAAATACTTTTGACACAACTGATATTAAGGTTACTCCTCTCCAGTTGTTACAGTCACTAAGGTTGCCCTTTTTTGGTATTTTAACAATGATTCCTTTCTTCCAATTAGAAGGGACCTTTTCTTCTTTCCAAATCTCGTTAAACATTCTCTGTAGTTGTCTCATGTTGTCACTATTGATAGCTTTTAGCATCTCGGCTGTTATTTCATCTTCACCTGCAGCTTTGTTGTTAGCCATTAAATTCACTGCTGTTTCAATTTCATGCAATTTAATTTCATCTAGGTTGACATTTAGTTGTGGGGCTGGTAAGTCAGTTTCAAGGTTTAACAATTCTTTTGGGTGTGGTCGATTGAGTATTTCTTGGAAGTGTTCAGCCCATCTTTGCTTTTGGTCTTTATTTGATGTTAATAGTGTTCCAGTTTTGCTAAAGATTGGTCTTTCTTTAGATGTAATAGTACCTGTTAGCCTCTTTTGTATGTTATATAAAATTTTGCTGTCTCCTGTTTTTGCTGCTTTTTCTGCCTCTTTCGCCATATTGTCTATGTATTCCCTTTTATCCCTTCTAGCTGAACTTTTTACTTTCTTGTCTATGTCTTTGTATTTTGCTTTTGCCGAATCTCTTTCATGATCTGCTTTTGCATTCAACATGTCTAATTTGAGTGCTCGTCTTTCATGTATATACTTCCATGTTTTATCTGATATCCATGCTTTTCTATTTGGTTTTTCCAATCCAGCGCTTACTTTTGCTGCTGTGATTATGGCTGTGCTGTAAGAATTCCATAACTCATCTATACCTATCTCCTCTACTTCACTGGTTGTTTTGGAATGATTGGCAAGTTCCTGATTGAAATTAATGTTAGTATTTTCTTCTTGTAGGCTGTGGCTGTTTATCTTTCTGTGTACTGATTTCTTGTGTTGACTTTTCAATTTTAGTTTTATCTTCCCTATGCACAGGTTGTGATCACTGTTGACATCTGCACCCCTATAAGCCCTTACATCCATGAGAGATGTTCTGTATTGCTTTCTAACACAAAAATGGTCTATCTGGTTTCTAGTTCTATCATCTGGAGATATCCACGTTGTTTTATGTATCTCATTGTGTGGGAATATTGTGCCTCCAATGACCATGCCCTCAGTTAGACATACTTCAATTAATCTTTCTGAGTAGTGTTATGCTATCAGTGATATCCATGGCCCAACATCTCCTCTGCTGGCCCTCTAATTTCTCAGGAATCACACCCTTCGTTATTGTTCTCTCTAGGCCACCTGTCATTTATAATTTCAGCATATATGCTAGTTTCCCAGCATCTGTGTTGCACATGCTGAGCGGGTTACTCTGAGATGAAGAGGTTATGGCTGCTTACCTAGAGCAGTAGCCACAGAGTGGGTTCTTAGAATATCATGAAATCTTGTAAAACTTGAATATCCACTGATCTGAGCAGCATAGTCAGCAGATTCTTTAAATGTCTCCAACAACGGGATGATGATTTCTTCACGCAAGATAACTCTTCTATGTGTACCATGCCTGAAACTCCTTCCTTAATGTCCTTCATTGCCAAGTCTAATACAAAACTTTCTCCTAACCCTTTCTGAGTCAATGAATCAGGATGGATTCCCATCTGGGAAACTTTAGTATAGTTTCTCCCCCAAGATGATATACCGGTGTATATCCAATGACACTGTACAGACACACCTTTGAACTGCAATTACATTCTCTTCTTTGACTAATGCTACTTTAACCCTATGTACAAAAGGTAGGCTTTCACTTTAAACAAACTCTCAGCATTCTTTGGGGGCCTTAGAGAGTGTGTAGAACACTACCGATGCACTCTGCGATTGAGCTATAAGCTTACATTTTCAAATTTTCTACTTACAGTTATCCTCTCATAAATCAAGTGTATCACTTTACCAATTGTTCTCAGTGTTATGTTAGATTTAGTTGGTTCACACACTTGAAGAGATATTGTGGTTTTAGAAATGGGACCAATTTTCAATACAATTTTCATGAGAATTCAGGGTTATATGATTAATTTGTATTTGTTTTCAAATAATACTAACTACTTTTAACTCTTTAAAGTTCAAATGACTTTCTGAGGAATTAAAATTAAACTAACTACAGTTCTGTCCTTGGCTTGGAGTTTGCAATTTTAAACTGCAAATACTCACAATACACACCGCATCGTTTCTCAGTGAAATATGGCCCATATTTTTCTATAATAAAAAATGGTTGAGTGTAGTTTGTGTTGCTGGGTAGTCTAAAGAGTTCTAACTATGGACCATCTTTTAAAATTTAAGTGAGAATTTTATATCTACAAAAAATATCACAAAATATGCACGGTCGATTATTACCAAACTTTTTTTAAAAAATTAAAAATTAAAAAATATTGAAAAATTTGTCATTATTGGTACTGTACAGAAATTTCTATATGTGCCTATTTATATAATGCATATAATAGATCAGGTAAGAAAGACAGTAGAGGTAGAGATGTACAAGGGTTTGAATCTCTGCCTTATTTTGCTTCTGTGCATGGTGAAAACTGATGATATACGGTAATTATAATGTGTAAGTTAGGTTTATACAGTAAATCAGCCATGGCCGAAGACGGATTATTGTTATACGCAATTTAATCTTTTTAAAAATGTTTTAATAATAAGTAAGGAAGTTCATTAAGTGTTTACTGATCGGCTGAGTTAATGTTATGTGGAACTCACAAATGGCATGTTTACTGATCGGCTGAGTTAATGTTATGTGGAACTCACAAATGGTTAAGTCAGCACTGGACAAGCTGCAGTTTCCTGTTGGAAAACAAACTGTGGTACACGGCGATATTTTTACACACTGAAATTAATCTGAGGATATCTTGGGTTTATAATGGTGACTCCTGAATTTTTCAACGACAGTGCTTCAATCTGTACACGTGGAACTTACAGATGATAAGCAAGACATGTAAATCATGCCGTTGTAAATGAAATAATACTAAATACAAGAGCCCTGTTTTCAGAATACAGAGGCAGAGAAGAACAATCTTAAATTCTGTCCCATCTTTTATTTTTTTTTTCTGATAGTATTATTGCATTTGCTGTTTGCTGAATACTGTAACATGGTTTCTTCTGTTCGATGTGTCAAAATCTAAAAACTGTATCATATATTTTACTTATATATTATTCATTCATTCATTTGCATGTCCCTTGCGGAACTTTGCCTCCCTAACAGTACCCCTTGCAGCCATCTTCACATTGGTCTTCCTCTTTCTTTTTCCCATTATGTACCCTTCCAAGTCGGTCTTCTCAAGATTATCATGACTTTTAATTTTATATTATACATAATTATATACTATATTGTTCAATATTTAGCAAAGATGTTATATATAAAAGCTGCTCACCATTATTTATTATTGTTCTTTATACATATATATGATACTAGAAATAAACGGCAGTTGAATGACTGCATTAGACCTCATGCTGAAAGGTGAGAGACACACTGTCAGACAGGTCTGGATGATATATTCTTGATCGTCTGAAAATAAAGTTTATGCACTTTTTTTTCCTCGCCATTTGTTACTTTTTGAAGGGAAAAAAAAAAAAAAAGCCAAAATACCACATTATTCTGTCTTATTACTCTGGCAAAGGACTTCTCCTACCAATTTATATTATTAAAGTTACTTTTCGCGACATCATGACCTTGGTGTTTATTCATATAAACATTTGTGGGGTATAAATACACTAATATGCTACTCGTAAATACGTAGATTTCTCTGAGTGTTTGCAGGGGAACAGACGCATTTTATGGTGACATAAAAGGTGTTTTACAATAGGATCCTGTCGACTCTCTTCAACGACTATCACTCACGTATGCATTATGTAATGGTCTTCTATTACTCCTACTGACCTTTCCTCCATTTGTATGTGTGTCTGGCAGTGCAACATACAAGGTGTGAATAGATGGCACACTTATACATCTGTACACTGTACAACTTTCTGTGCTTTATAATACCACAGTGGACTTACACTGAGAAAGTTAGTTTTGAAAAACTGCTTGTTTTTCCATGCCAGGAAATTTGTTGCCGGGTGGCAGCTTTCTGTCTGGTTCTTCAGCTCACTGGCATTCTGCAGGTCGTCAAGGAGACATGCAGCAGAAGTTGAAATGACAAGCGGGGGATGCAGGAAATAAAAGTCAACGTCGGTGGGAGAAAGAAGAACAAAAACAACAAAAAAATAATAACACATAAAATCCACAGGAACAAGTTACCCATGCGCATATCCTTACAACACTGAGAAAAATTTGTATGATCACTCGCGTATTAGCAGAATTATTTTATAAAGCTCTTAATAAACTTGTCATCTATAACATTACATTCACAAAGATTCTTATTTCACAGTGCGGGTATAACAAAATGACTTCACGATTTTACTTTTACTTGCAAAAATGTTCAGAAGTATTTCAGAAGAAACTCATTATTCATTACTTTAATGAAGAAATTATGAGAAAAAGAAACCTAAGCAGCCATTATAAGAAAAAAAAAAAGAAACTTAAGCTGCCTACCATAAAAAAAAAAGTTTAAATTTAGTAATAAAAGGAAACTAAACTACCAGTTTTAAAATAATTTTCATTTCAGATGAAAGTCAAATGCTGAAAAGAGCTGGCAAACACTGCTGTGCACCTGGCAAAACCAAATATAATTCTTTCTGCAAACAGCTAACCTCTACTTGCAAACCAAAAATGCCTGTCAGTCTGCCACTATTTCTTAAAAATAATACACATCTTGTATGCAAACTAGCTGTAACTGTACCTGACAATAACATATCTTTTAGTGCAAAATAAAATGGATGCTGGTCTCCAAATGATGACCATAATGCTTTCAATCAAAATGACAACCTGTACAAAACAAACATCTTTCTGCCTGCGAAAGCATTGATACACCTACATTAGTAATGCAAGTGTGTATTCTTATCCCTGAAATCTGATATCATTATCTCACAGCTGAATAAAATCGTCCTTGACATCTTATCCTTTAGACATACAATGCTATCTCTTAAGATTAAATAGTTGTCCTACAGTCATGTCTTTGAAAATTGTTTAGCAACTGTACACATTATCCCCTAAAACCAATTATGTAGTGTATCTCACAGATGCACAAAATTATACCTGAAAATCAACAGACGTCTGCATGATAAATAAATCCATCATTCACAAAATAACTGCCATTCTGTTTACCAAATTCCACTGTTCTCATAAAGTAATGTGATTATCTGATAAAGTAAACTTGTCTGTTCTGATAAACTCAACTATTCTGACAATGTAAACTTGACTTTCCTGATCAAATAAAACCTGGCTATGTGAACCAGACTATTCTGATAAAGTAAACCTGACTATTCTGACAGAGTTAAACTTGACAATTTTGATCAAATAAAATTCACTATTCTGATAAAGTAAACCTGATGATTCTGACAATATAAACTTGATGGATCTGATAAAGCTGACAATTCTGATGAAATAAACTTGACTATTCTGATGAAGTAAATGTGATTATTCTGAAAATATCTGATAAAATAAACTTGGCTTTTCAAATAAAGTAAAAATGACAACTGTTCTGACAATGAACTTAACTGTTCTGATAAATTAAACTTGACTACTCTGATAAAGTAAACGTGACTATTCTGATAAAGTAAACTTGATTATTCTGATAAGTAAAGATAAATGTGATGATCAAACGTCCTTCCTCAGAATTAAGTTAAACTATCCTGTCTTTTAAAAAAAAAAAAAATGTGTTCTAGTTTTAGAGCGAACTCTTCGCTGTATATAAAATGTCAAAAATTAACAATCACATGCATTTTAACAAGCTATAAATATAAAAATACCAAAATAGGTCAAATTCAGTTTAGAAATGTAAAAAAAAAACTTGTTTTTAAAAACTAAGAAAGTAAGCAAACTACACTCGGCACCTTCTATCCCAGAATGTGGGAAAAAAAAATCCCACAAGCACTCAATTATTTCTAAGTCTAAAAGTTATGTTATGTGAATCAGCAAAGCTCTCAGGCAAGCATTTTATAAGGCCAAGCCATACTTCCCAGTTCTGCTAATGAAACCTTAGATATCTGACTATTTATAATGAGCGCTCCGCTGGCATTATCAAACACATTCATCCCAGAGTTTCATTCAAGGAAATGGACATGAGAAGTAGTAACAGAGAACTATATACATGATAAAGGATTCAAAACTCATAGGCTATCAACTGCCTTAAAATTTATCTCTTCTTGAATTAATAAAAAAAAAAGACTGATACATAAACATGCCTTCTTCTTTTTCCCTGTCTTATTCAAAGACAAATATATGAAAATATGCTGATTATTTAGCTATCTGCAAATAATTACTTTTTACAACAAAATTTATGAGATTTCTGAAATATGAAATATTACAGTAACTTGGACTAAAGGGATTTTACTTTTCTCCAGGACTTTCCTCGTTCTACTATGCTAAGATTCAAAACCTGCAAGTCTCTCTTTCCTTTAGCTTCCATTCTTAAGGAAAGATGACCAGTGAGAATTGAAAATGGCTGTTATTAGTGGAGTTTGAAATCATCTTAACTGAGGTTGAAAGTCATGTACCGATGATGAATAATTCAGTAATACGTCAAAGTTTAGGCATACTGACTCCATAGCTTTCTGAGCAGTATATATGTTAACATATATTATTATCGTGTGACAGATAGCATAGGCCATCATGCTTCTTCATCTTATATCCTGTCACTTAAATGTCCATCTTCTTTATAATTTTCACCAGAAAAGAAAGCAGTAATTAACAACACACTAAACAAAAATTTTATTTTTTTAAATGAATTGGAAAGAAGCATGAACAATTCAGAATTATTCAAAATGATATCAACAACTTTTCTTTTTTTTTTTTTTTTTGGTTTTTTTTGTGCGTGCAGAAAATTAAACTAAATGTGTTCAAATTTCCATTTCTTCTATAGGAAATGAGCCAGATTTCCTACAATTCATCACATGCTTTATTTCTGCATCCTGTATTCAGTAATCACTTTTTTAAAAACATAATGACTACATTTAGGCATAATGTTTCAAATATTTCATGTCAACTGTCTGACGATTTTCAGTTTTAAAAAAGTTAACACAATTTTAGAGTCATTTCTCTTGCCTAACTTGGGGGGGGGGGGAGAATTTGTTTGTTTATCAAATAACATGTATTACTTAAGCGGGATGATCTACTCAATGAAAAACCAACATAATTCAAATTTGCTTTTCATTTCTTATATTACTTCATTTGATTAAACCTACGTGTGATTACTTTACCACAGCCTGAACACCATGAATAACTCTGTATGTTCAATTTATTTCTAACCGCACACAAACCACCAACAACGTAGTTAAAACTCGTACCACCAAACAGGTCACTTACACTGAATGAATTGGATTTTTGGACAGAAGGTGGTTTTTTGTTTTTGCGCAAGGCAAGCGGGGTGCAAGTCACCGTCTCCTCTTGATGCAGCCTATCATAAGCCTAGATGGTAGAATATGGGAGAAGACACAAAACGAAACCAAAAATAATCATGTCCACAAATAAAATAAACCAAAACGGGGCATGCAAAAATAAAAAAAACACCGACGATAAAATGTAAAATGAAAAAGATGCATCCAAACTAAGACGGAATAGATTTCTATTTAACAATTAAAAAAAAAAAAAATGTTAAAACAATGAACTGAACTAGCATTAAAACACGCCCGTGCACTCATTTCAAATTCATGCTTTGAAAAAAAATGTTTTTTTAAATTGATGTGCGGTGTTAATCTGCTTTCAAAATAAACAAAACTGCTAGCAACAAATGGAGCTAGTATCTGGCTTGTGCAGCTGTGTTAATGTTGCAAAATTAGTCTGGTTTAGTCTCATAGCTACAAAATCTTGTTTAGACTCATAACTACAAAATGTCTACATTCTTATGTACCTGGGGGTGGAATTAGTTTTTCCACAAACTTTTGAAACATAAATCAGTTGCTCCACAAACTTCTCAGACTTAAATCAGATGTTCCACAAACTTCTCAAACCTAAATCAGTTATTTCACAAATTTCTAAACCCTAAATCGGTTGCTCCACAAACTGCTCAAACCTAAATCAGTTGCTCCACAAACTTTTCAAACCTAAATCAGTTATTTCACAAGCTTCTCAAACCTAAATCAGTTGCTCCACAAACTTCTCAATCCTAAATCACTTGCTCCACAAACTTCTCAATCCTAAATCACTTGCTCCACAAATTTTTCAAACCTAAATCAATTATTTCACAAACTTCTAAACCCTAAATCAGTTGCTCCACAAACTGCCCAAACCTAAATCAGTTATTTCACAAACTTCTAAAGCCTAAATCAGTTGTTTCACACAGTTCCAAATTCACAGACACTTGAGAAAAGTCATGTTAGGGTATTATGACTGTAAGGAAATATCTGTTCTATCTAATTTACGGAGAGTACTATTGCTAATCCTTGCAGCACAGCCCAAGTTAATTTTGCTGCAGTCAGTAACATCAATTATCAAATCCTGTTAGAATCAGCCATAAAAAAAGCTATTCAATAAAACCATGCACAGTAAATTCCACAGGTAATATCTTCCTAAGTCAAAACCATCTTCTAGGACGATTTTTAAAAAAAAACAAAACAAAAACCAATATTATTAGAGTTACTCATGCTGGATGGGTTAGACAAAAGTCTCTTCTGTCATGCCACACTGACAAAGCAAATGAAAACTGCATCAAGAATTGAGAGATGGAACAAATGACATTGGAAAAAAGGGGGAAAAAAATGGTCTTATATGGACTCTGAGATGATGTCATACAGAGACTAATGATTAACTTCCATTGCCTGTTATGTCCTTCATACACATCAAAACAACCGTTCCACAGAACACCCTGAACCACTGCCCTAGTATGCACAAAAATCTTTGACCCAGGAGCATCCGCCAGCAACTACCACATCTCGGCTTCACCGATATTTTGTAAAACCATTTATTCAAAGTGAACAAAATTCCCTCAAACATCAACTGAAAAAAGTGGGAAAGAAAAAACTGTACAAACATTCACAATGACATCTAATAAAATAAATAACAAGAATACTCATCCATTATTACAGAGACATCATCAGGAAATTAAATTCAAAATAAAAAACAAACAAAGAAACAAATAAATAAATAATAAAGGAAAAAATATCCACAATTAAGTATTTTAAACAGGAAGATGTTTTAAAAATTATAATTAAAACAATATATACAAAACAACAGTTTAACCTCTAAACTACCTAACAAGGCTCATGACACAGTTTTTGTAATTTAAAAAAAAAAAATCAATGCCATGTTGTAACAGGAAATGTCACAATGCCCATTTTTAATGTTCGCAGCAGTTAAAAATTATGAGCGCCTGGCTAAGTGTGAGACCATCTAACTGTAACTGTTTTTTTAATTTTTAAAAATATTTTTATATTTTTTTCTAAAACCGTTTAACAGCTTTTGGCTGGATAAGAGTTAAGCATAACCTGTTTCTAATTTTATCCAACTTCCGTTTGAAAGCTCTTTGAAACTGCTATTTTGCCTCAGGAAATAAATTTACATTCATAAAGTCGAACGTGTATATGTTTACTAAACACTGCGATCTGGAACAAAGCTGGGAACAATTCTGATTAATAACGATGATGCCATGACAAAGATGATAACAGAAATGCCATAAAACTGAAAGAATTATTTTCATTATTTCCCTCTTACTTCCTCAAACCCCCCCCCCCCCCACCAATTCCCCCATCTTTTAGCATTTTCTTTAAATAAAAGAAGACTGCTGAGTATTTGCATCATTAATGAGCAAGGATCCTTATGGTAATTTGTTACCGAGAGCAATCTTTTTTTTTTTCTTTTGCTAGACTTAAAAATACACTAACAAGCTAAGACTATGTTTTGGCCACTCTTAATGTAACCAAGACTGTAAAAGCAAAACCTCAAGGTATTTTACTGAGAGTCATATTTCCCGCTAGACTTAACAGGGCACTGCTGAGCCACAACTATGTTTTGATATTTCTTAACACCCTGGCTACTGAAACATTTCTGACACACAGACATTTTTTAATAGCTAAAAAAGAAACTATTCTCACACTTATCTTACCGGGAAATGGTGCAAATCTTATTCTTTCACAACAGTTTAAAATTACAAACTCTTGACTACAGAACAAATCCACATGATAGCAGTGAATTTATTTCTAATTGTTTGAAAAGCCATTAAAACGGCTCACGGTAGCACAGGAGTTAATTTACAGCGCTGTAAAAGAATCCAAACAGCATTTTACTAACAACCATCTTTTCCATTAGACTTTGCTTGACACTGCCAAACAAACAAAAAAATATCTTTTGGTAGCTCTTAATTTGCAAAACTACAATAGAATTTTTAACAGTATTTTCTTGAGGGCTATCTTTATCTACTAAGAATGCGTTCTGACATTTCTTAATTTACAAAACTGCATGCACCACACACAACAGCCACACAGCATTTTAAAGGAAAAAAAAAAAAGAGTAAAACATAAAATGCAGGATCAATGAAATAAAAATTTTAGCATACAGGAATATATGGGAACCATACCTGAGAGTCTATCTGGTCCTGCTGTTGTGGTGGTGAGACTGTTGGTAGCTGCGGCGGTTGTGATGATGGTGCTAGGATGAGCTGCTGTGTGAGGTGGTGCTGCTTATCCTTTTTCTTCTCCGATTTCTCGGATTTACCTTCCCTTGCTGGTTTTTCTTTCGGAGCTGGCGCAGGAGGCTGAAAGAAAAATTAATGACATGTTGACTATTGCCCATTTGGCTGAGCGTTGGTTCGGATCATCATCTTGCATTAAGTCCATTGTGCACAGCCAGGTGAAATTAGTTCTGTGTCAATGTACAGTTCTTTCCGTGCCACTAATATGATGCTCTTTCCTTGGCAAATTTTACTCCCAACAAGTTTCAGTCTAAACAGTACTGCAGGCTTAGACCACCTGCCCTGCCGCCTCTACAAGCATAAGCATGTTAACTTAATAACCTCTTCCTTGTCCAGTGCTTCTCAAACTGTGTATGCTTTATTCTACCATATGGTGCCATAAGGATGTTAGCCTTGTGCAAGTTACCTTTTCTAGTGTCTTCCTATTTTAGAATTTCTCTAGCTGTCTCTCTATATTCTGTTCCACTCTATAGTGCCATAAGGAAAACTCTGAGCTTGTTATCTTATTAGTGTGTCCCTAGTTCAGTACTTCTCCAACTGTTTGCATATACTCCGTACTACTCTGTGATGTCATGAAGATGTTAACCATAAGCATCTTAATATATCAGCATGTTCCTGGGCACTTATGTTACTGTATACTCCATTCTACTCTAGAAACAAAGACTTTAAAGGAGGCAACAGACAAGAAAACTAAATCCCTTGAAATATGAATATATACAGCTGGTCCTTGAGTTACAATGTCCAACATACATAAACCTGTAATTATGAAACATGCCCTCCCTTCCCCCAAAGCCTAATATATTAAAAATTCAAACTACAAACAAAGGTTCATAATAACAAATGGGTGCTACTTTGCGGCGCACATTGAAACATTGCGAGTCTACAGCTGTTTGTCAGTTTTTTTTGTTTTTTTTTAAAATGTTTCCTAAGCATAGAAAGATACACAGCATATATACTAATGTTAGACACAAACCATACCTAACTGTTCCAATTCACATTCAAATTCTTAAGAACAAACTTAGCAAATGGAACTTATTCATAACTCAGGAACTGCCTGTAGAAAAACAGGGTTTATTCATTGACAGAAAGGAAAACAGGGTAGGAAGTGCTAGACCAAATGGAACATTTGGACCAAAAAAAAAATGTAAATAGGAGTCAAAGAATTCAAATAATTTACCATGTCAAGAAATTTACTGAAAAATATACTTGACAGAACTGATAAAGACAAAAAAGAGAAAGAGGATTCAAGAGTTTTTATGTGTGGACAATGTGAAGAGGCAGATATGAATCAGCTTGGTCAGGTGGGACTGGGAAAAGAAGAGACAGATCTAGCTGGAGACATACTGCTGCCAGCCTTCCTTGGGGGAGGGATGATGAGAATAAGCTGAGACTGGTTCAGAAAACTCCACGCAATAAATGTCACTGTCCAGAATGATTTCAAATAAATGTCACTGCCCAGAATGATTTCAAATAAATGTCACTGTCCAGAATGATTTCAAATAAATGTCACTGTCCAGAATGATTTCAAATAAATGTCACTGTCCAGAATGATTTCAAATAAATGTCACTGTCCAGAATGATTTCAAATAAATGTCACTGTCCAGAATGATTTCAAATAAATGTCATTGTCCAGAACGATTTCAAATAAATGTCACTGTCCAGAATGATTTCAAATAAATGTCACTGTCCAGAACGATTTCAAATAAATGTCACTGTCCAGAATGATTTCAAATAAATGTCACTGTCCAGAGTGATTTCAAATAAATGTCACTGTCCAGAATGATTTCAAATAAATGTCACTGTCCAGAATGATTTCAAATAAATGTCACTGTCCAGAATGATTTCAAATAAATGTCACTGTCCAGAATGATTTCACATAAATGTCACTGTCCAGAATGATTTCAAATAAATGTCACTGTCCAGAATGATTTCAAATAAATGTCACTGCCCAGAATGATTTCAAATAAATGTCACTGTCCAGAACGATTTCATAATCAGTGATACAATAAAGACAGAACTGATGGATAATCTGGAGGGAGACAGCATAAGAAGTCATTTTGGAAGCAAACAGCAGCAATGTTGAGAAACTGGCACAAAACAGCCTGCTGAAGTACAGACAGTTCCCAATGTACATAATTAATGCATGCCAAAACCCTTAATGTAAATCAGTTTTTTAACATATATCAAATTTATGCTCGCAACATCCTTCACAATAAAGTTCATGGTTAATCTACATACCTGAAAATCTAGTTCACAGATATATGATACCATCTTAATATTTGCATATCAATGTCACTTTCAAATTGATCGAAATACAGTAGCCTGCTGGCTTTATTTTTTTTAACTTAAGGCCACATTTATATGAAAATACTTGTAAAAATGTAATAAAGACACTTTACTACATCACCAAGATGTTAACACTTCTACAAGACATGTAGAAATTGGGAAGAAGAAATATTTTGTATTTCTGAAAAGCAATAGATTGCTCATGTGTTGACTTAAGCTTTGAATATTTTGTGGTTAGGTTCTTTCTGCAAATTTTATGCATGTTGGAAAATATGCAAGTATGAATTTATGCATGCTAGTTTTAAGGTATGTTGAGTCATCTATACACTGAAATTAAACATGTAGAACATAAAGATCAAGTGTAAATGAATTTTTAATACAGATGGGTATATGATAATGCTAGTGATCATAATGATGTTGAACGTCATCATACAGCCACCAAATGTGCATCAAATTGAGCCAATGGCAATAACAAAATTAACATGAAAATAAGTAAGCTTCACTCTTACACTTGCCTGCGAGTTCCCGGTGGTCACAAGTGTACCAGAACTGCTTGTCGAGTGGCTGCTAATACTGTGAGTGTCCGCAGGCTTGCTGCTGTTACTCTGAGAAATGTAGAAGGATCTCTGGGAATGATTGGGAGTTGATGGTACAGGTGCAGGCACTGATGAAGAAGCATTGGGGTAACGCATTTGAACAATGCGTTGGCAGGCTGCGGAAAGATGTAGTGTTTAAAAAAGGCTTCAGTACATCCGGACTCTAATTACTTTTTCTTTTAAGAACTTTTTCCGGTTACCACAAGATTATGAAGATCTTTATTATGAGGACACGAGCAGATAAAAATTCTATTAGAATGCTCAGTCATTTGTTAGACATCCATCATTTCTTTGGGACTGGGGTGGATGAGTATAAATGAATTATTAGCTCTGACACACAAGACTTTCTTGTTCATTTCATATTTTTTTTTTGTTTTTGTAAAATTATTTCAGCTGAATAATCTTCCCCTCCCCCACCCCCCCAAAAAAAAACAATCTTGTTATTTAGCCGGACTTAACTGTGCAACACTCGCTGCCAATCAGGAGGTCTGTGGTTTGATTTCGCACTTGAGCTGAATTTTTTTCTGACCGACTGTCACCAGCGTCAACCCAGCCTCCAAAAAAAAAAAAAAAGGTACCAGGGTTTTTCCTAAGAAAACAAAGGCAGCTAGGACGTGCTAGCATACCTGCCTCAAATGCTGAAGTGGCCTAAAAATGTGAAGGCACCAACACTTCACACCCCTACAGCATGCACATGCCACGGGACATATACTTAATGAATTACTGGCTGTGCACTGAAACATACCTACATCATGCATGCTGTCTCAAAAGCTTTCCTTCTCTATTATGCAATTTGCATCTACAATTATCACTGAACAGTGTACATTTAATGCTCTCTTATGAAAATGCAGCTCCACCAATGGTTATTTTTGTTTTGACCTATGGAAAATGTTCACCCAAGAACATGATGGGGAAGTAACTCTTCCACTCTTGCTTGCTTTCTTATTCTCATTAACAGACACGTCTATCAGAATGGCACTGCAAGGTTATGGAAAGTATACAATTGTCTGTGTTATCCCTAAGAAGCACGTTGAAGTTTTATTTCACACAAAAAAAAAAGAATAACAGAATACTGGTCCATTCACAGAAAAGTAACAAGCTAACAAAGGAAAGTAGGCAGAGGGTAGACAAAAGCTTGACTAGCAATACCAACTTACCGTCTTGAAATACTCTTTCTACATTCAGCCCGTAAGTTGCACAGGTCTCATAGTAAGAACACCGCTTCAAATCATTGGCCAGCTTCCTAGCTCGGGTGTCATCGATAATACGAGGATTGCTCTCACTAATGGCATCTGAGTGGGATTGCAAGATAGAATCATGTATCTTCCAGACAGTGATATAAACAGTATGCTAAAACATAACGCATATATATATATATATACACACACATAAAATAAATGTTAAATACAATGCCAACATTAACATTTAAAAATCAATCTTGCAATCACTGCAGTCTGACAGTTCATGACCAGAATCCATAACTCAAGAAGTCAAATGTGTAAGTTATGGGGTAAAAGATCAAAATGTTAACAAGACACCGTTTACTAATCATCCAACATGTCTCTAATTCAATGATCATGCTTTTAAATACTCATTATCAGTGACTGCACTAACCGGCAATTACCTGTAAATCATCGGTTCAAAAGGAGAAAAACCATAACTTTTGGAGGTCATCAGTTACCATCTCTCTCTCTCTCTGAACCTTAAGTGCCCAGGGCACATGGGGCTTCCGCAAGGGTTTTCCACGAATGTCTGTCCTTTGCCTTTTTTTCTGCTCTTGCCCAGGTGAGCCCTCTATTGCTCAACATCCTTTCTGTTGTTCTTCTCCATGTCTCTTTTGGTCTACCCTTACTTCTGTTCCCCTGTGGTGTCCATCTTAGTGCTATTTTTGGTAGTGAGTTATCAGTCATTCAGAGCACATGTCCCAACCATCGCCAGCGTCTTTCCTCAATAATTACTGTCAGTGGCTTCATCTGCATCTCTGCCAACAAGATGTTATTTCTTATGGTGTTTGGCCAAAATATTTTTCTAATTCTTCGTAAACATTTAGTCTGGAAAGAATTCAACTTGTTTTCTATTGTTTTGGTGATTTTCCAGCATTCACTTCCATAGAGTAGTACACTTAGAACATTACTCTTAAATATCCTGATTTTCATATTTACGCTTAGTTTTTTTGATTTCCATATAGTCTGTAGTATAGCAAAAGCCTGGTTTGCTTTAGTAAGTCTGCTGTTGATGTCCTCTGTGCTGTCTCCATTTTCTGCTACTCTGCTGCCAAGGTATACAAATTCATTGACCTCCTCCACTAACTTGCTATCTACTCTGAGTACACTTTTGTTGTTCACATTTTGCTTCATTAACTTTGTCTTTCCTACATTGATCTTTAGTCCTATGTTGTTTGCATTCTGAGTTAGCTTGTTTATTTTATCTTGCATTTCTTTGTGGCTGCTTGACAGTAGACAAATGTCGTCCGCAAAGTCAAGGTCCTCCAGCACTGTGTTGAGGGTCCATTGTAATCCTCTGCGTTTGTCTGATGTTGCCTCCTTCATTAACCAGTCTATTGCCAAGATAAATAATGTTGGTGATAGTACACATCCCTGCTTCACTCCTGTTTGTACCCTAAAGCTGCTGGAGGTATGTTCTCCACAGATCACTTTGCACTGAAAACCCTCGTATAGGGCTTTGATTACATTCACTATCTTATGGGGGAGGCCATGCCATCTTAGGATTTTCCACAGTGCATCTCTGTTGACATCAGTTACCATAACCAGTCTATATTATCAAAGACCGCGTAAAAAGTCAGGGGGGGGGGGGACCACATTTCTACTGCTTCCAATGATCCCTGTGCGGATCTGCTGCATTTATAGCTGTAAAGTCAAGTCAGAATCAATTTTATGGAGTATCCATAAAATTGATTATATATCTTGATTATATATATATATCAATATCACAGTCTGAAGAAATGTAACGATTATGAAGGAGCTGATAGTACCCAACCAGAAGCTGTGAAGTCAAGAGTCAGAAACAATTCTGGGTGTAAGAGAAACTAGAGTCTGAAGAAAGAAAAAGAATGATGAGTTGAGTCTGGAGTCAAAGCTGGAGTCATGCTGAGGTAAGAACAGTAGATCTGGCACCCATACAGATATATCTTCCTAGACCTAGTGGGAAAAAATGTGGGTTTTTTTTTGTTTTTAATACAACGAAAAGATTGATCCCATCTGCCATTTTAAAGGCTTTTTTTTCTTTACATTCTGTTTTTCCTCAACTTAAAAAAAAAAAAAAAAAATCAGTAAAAATATCTACCAGAAATAACAATAATCACCTCACCATGTAAACACATTTGTGAAGCCACAGAAAAGGCAAGTCCAGGTAAGACACGAAATACCTGTATCATCAGCCCTACATCCCAGGCTAACATCACCAGTATTTTCTTCTCCTGTCTATGCTGCATCCCTCCTTTTCAATTTATGCTGAAAGGATGTTCTCTCATAACTAAAACATAATGCCCACTTTTTTTTCCATTCGCAACTCTTGTTCCAGTATTTTGGAACTGTTTAAATCTGAGCCATGCTGTTATCTACAGCACTTGCTCTCTGTCCCAGTTCTCCTTTTTCAACTCCATTTGCCTGTGAATTCTTTTCTATATATTAAATCATCATCCAGAAAGGATTTTTAAAATTATACATTCTTTTACATGGGAAAAAATTACCTCCCCTTGAAATTCCTCCCCGGGGAGCCACCTGCTTCCCTTCTGAGAACCTCTGATCTGTGGTAACAGATATATAGATAAAATACTAGGACAGTATTGTGTTATGTCTTTGTGTTTACAGAACTAACATGGTGTAAAAGGAGATTGTTACAGATAATTACATTAGCACATCTCTGAATTAACTCTTTGATCAACATCTTTCTATGGTTTTGTCTTAAATGGTGAAAGATGTGCACAGGTTTTAAACTTTTCTGAACCCCAGATTTTTCCCTTGTGCCGGATAATGGAATCTACAGGTCTTTTTTTAAGTTTTATACCCCCATCATAATTTAAATTAGAAAAGATAAGGAATCTTCCATTACAGACAGCAGAATAAATACACAACGCCACAGATCAGCGGTTCCCAAAATTTTCTGAGAATGACCCTAAACCAGCAATAGTGTGTGACCCACAACTAGACCAGCAATGATGGATGCCCAGCGACTTAAATCAATGAAAAAAAAGATTTTTAAAAAATACTGAAATTCAATCAAAAATTAACTATTTCAGTGCCTCCAACTCCCAGACAATGGGGATATGAAATTTCGATCCCTGGAGAACAACAGATTTGGTGAAATAAAATGAGTGTTTGTTTTTATTTTTCTTATAATCTAAACGCTTTTACTTATCACAGGAAGTTCTATTTCACATTTTATGCAAAAAAATCTACATCTTGTGATGTTTTTGCCTTTGAAATATCACATCTTATATCCTTCCCATGCCGTCAAACGTCACATAGGGCTCACAAGGTAGTTCGCCAATTTTTCCTGTTTTCAGTGACCTTTTCAACCTCATCAAGGGATTTTATACCTATTAATTTGGCCTCTCTTATCAATGTTCTCTAGAGTTTCACGTGGTCGACCTCTTTTTCTGTGGCCTGTTGTGTTCCACTTGATAGCTTGTTTTGGGATTCTCTGATCGTTTCTTCTCATCACGTGACCAACATATGTCCATCTCCTTTTCCTGATCACTCCTGAGACTGGTTGTTGTTCAGTCATCTGTCTTATCTCTGCACTGTTCTTGAATTCGTTCCACTTTATACCAAGTATTTTCCTTAGGCATTTGTTTTCAAAAGAGTCTTATTTATTGTCTATTTCTTTAGTTGTTTTCCAGCTTTTGCATGCACAAATGAGTGTGGATATTACATTTGAATTGAATAGTCTTAAGTTGGTTTCTGTGCTTATAACTTTTGAATGCCATATGTTCTCAAGATTCTTGAAAATCAATGCTGCTTTTGCAATTCTAATTCTAACTTCCTTTCTAGTGCCACTATTCTGGTCCAGAAATATCACATGCAAAAATGTAAAACGAAATACTTTATTTTCAAAGGGTTAAGAATTGGGCACGTAAGCCCAAATGATTACATTAAATGATTACATAAATAAATAATAAACTTATCTCATGTCCATACACTCTACACTCTGGTTTAAGCAACAAAATGAAATAAACTTGCATTCTTACATTCATTCAAAACTAACAAATTTATAGAAAACCAGTATTTTAAAAAAAATTATAATAACCAAGCCATACTTTAAACTACTTTAGACCTTGCTTAGGAAGGCATATAATCCATATCAAATAGATGCTGACAAAGTTTAAAGTTATAAGCGAATGTTACTCATAAGTTTTACATGAATTGGTAGGGCATTCCAAAGATGGGCAGCTGAGTAAGAGAAGTTTTTTTTTTAAACATGTCAAGCCTTGGTTTTGGGAGAGTACAATTGCTTAAGCGTTGACTGTGTTTTGGGTTGGATTTGAACAACAACCACAGACAGAGTGGGGCATTGTGCGATAGAATTTTATGAATTAACTCAGCCTTACTGAAAAGAAATCTCATCTTGAGGGGCAGAATATCAAGATGTTTGTCTTTATTTGTAATATGTGCTGCATGTTTGTCATCTCTAAGTTTTACTGCTCGTTTCTGAAGTGAGAAAAGTCTTTTCATGTCTGACATGGAACAGCCATCCCAGAATATGGAACAGTAGTCCAAGTGTGTTTGTATCTGTGATATGTAATATATTTTTCTGGTGTCTATGTCAAGAAAATGATTCATTTTAGTAAATTGGTAAACTTTTTGTGCAATGAGTTTGTTAGACTGATGATTCCAGCTGAGGTCATGATCAATCATGAGATCTAGAGTTTTATGTTCACCAACGTTCTCTATCTGTGAAGTTCCAGCATGGACAAGAAAATCAAGACCATGTCTACTGTTCGTGATTGGCTGTAGCAGTTTCTACACTGCATCTGCTACTGTGGAGTCAGATTCAGATCTTTACCCTGAAACTGATCCTCATTCAAATGATGAAGAGGAGCGGATGTCTGATGGCAGCCATGGTTCTGATGAAGAAAATATTAGACCTTCAAATGCGACACATGGGCCAAGATAATCAGCGAGTAGCAATAAGTCTGGGACTTACTCATTTATTTACTCATAATAACTAATAAATGTGGCCTGTTATTTACAATTTCACAATAAGACTACGGTTAAGAATGAACAGTTCAGCAACTGTTAGCAATTTATTATTGATACTGACAGCAGGATCTCGTTTACTTATAAGGTAAGAAAGCTGAATCAGTTTTAGCAATGTCTTCCAGCAGCAACTGTTGGCAGTATAAGTGTGCTATTTCCTCTGAAATAGTTCTGTATTACTTACTGGAACAGCCATATGTTATATGTCCTCTAAGTAATATCTGCATTCAAATTAGATTCATTCTGAATATTTTATATGATTTCAGAACCTTCAGCTAGGATATCAACGTTGTTGGGATGTTGGGACCCATGCAAACTGTGTCATCGGATAGTAAAGAAAGAAGCAAAAGAATATGACACTAACAAATGTTTTCAGAAAATGGAGACCTCTGCCGAAGAGGACATGAGGTTGGTAAGTAATAATGAGGCTCTTTTTAAATTCTATGACTCTACTTTTTAAAAAAACAACAACAACAACAAAACTAAAATTACAAAATAAAAAAAAAAAACTTATCTGTAAAAAAAAATATCTACCAGAAATAATGATAATGACCTTCTTAAATACTGAAAGTATTCCACTTACATCAGATATAATTCATGTAATTGTGTAAAACATGAAAATCTTTGAAGCTTTTAGCAGCTACACTGAGTTGCATGAGAAAGAAATTAATTTATGCTTCATAAGAGCACAGTGGTGGCAAAGATCAAGTCTGATATGGCAGACTGGCATCAGGATTAGCAAACCATAGATGACAAAGACCCTGCCCCACCTCTATGTAAAAAACTAACAGGCCAGGGATCACAACAGTCCCCAGGGCAGTAGAATCTGCTAAAGAAGTACTGCACACCTCCTGCTTTTTCTCTCCACTCTGGGACTGAAGGAAAAAAAAAAAAACAGCCACTCAATTCAGCACAATACTGTGCTTCAACATCTTCATCACACTGGCTGATAAAAACATCAAGCTTGTGGTTCCAAGAAAAAGAAGAGGAGCAAGACAAGAAAAAACAAAGAAGAAGAAGAGGAGGAGGAGGAAGAAGAAGAAGAATATGATGGCAAAGAAGAAGAAGATGACGAAGAAGAAGAAGAAGAAGAAAAAGAAGATGAGGAGGATTAAGAAGAAGAAGATGCACACCACTTAAAACAAAAAAAAAACCCTTAAGGAAATAAACTCTTTGAAGTTGCAAAGAAATATGTTAGAACACTATTCAAAACGGCCTATATTACTGCCATTTTGATGTACGTGACTGATCACTTACATTAAAAATATGAGTTTTATGACAATTTACAAACACACAGTTTGACGTGTTATTTTTAGCTCTTTTTTTTTTTTCATTTCTCTCACCCCAGACTCCTTCCTCCTTCCTCTAGGAAAAGATAAGTATGATAAAGCGGCAGCTACCACATTAACCAGTGCAGGTATATCACTGAAGTCATAAAAAAAAAAAGCCTGATCCTATCTTCCCATTTAGCAACAAAATCCCCTGTTGCAAAAACTCAACGACACGTAAACCTCATGGGAAAGAAGTGTTGGCAACACAAGAACAGATGCTGAACATTTGTGGCGTGTCCGTTATAAATCAAGGAGGTCATAAATAAGTAAACATTTTTCTCTTTTTGTTTCTGCAAACAGTTCCTGGAATGGAGTAAACGATGATGCCTGGCCCACTTCTGGGACCTGTAGCACGCATGTAACAGAAGCTTAATAATTCTTCCATCTGTTGTTATTCAGTCACAGAATATCCGTCTTTTTTCTCCATTATGTATTACTGAGGCAATGAAGAGGAAACATATTAAAACAACATAATTAACAGGAATAGAAACCTATAAAAAAGGCTGGACATTGATAGTTCACACCAGCACTTTCTTCAGTCCCGGCAAACCTCTAGTGACCTCTAGTGGCATTGGGATGCCACTAGAGGTCACTGTGCACAGTGCAAAAAGCACGTTCCTTCGTAAGAGTACTTTTAGCAAAAGTATCCCATTATCATTATTTATATGATATTTGTTGGTGGCAATTGCAACATTCTGTACTTATCTCTGCTTATTTTATGTAATTATTCCTCTTTTTTTGTTTGTTTAAGACGCTTCTGCAGTCCATTTTCTCTGTGTCTAATGAGAGACCACTTGTAATCCACCGAAATCTTTAAGCCTGCAATGCTCATGAAATGAGAGTGCCAATGAATCAGTGTCCAACATGTAAAGAAATGATATCAAGGTTGGGTGCAGAAGCACTGTCACTGGGGTATTATTTTGACACTCGAGAAACAGATACCTGGGCCTGGAATAACGAACAAACTCAATGCAAAGTAGAACAAAAAGCGGAAGATGAAAAGATGGAAATGAAACCAGTGGGCCGGTATGAAGATTAATGGACTCTCGCTCAAGAAGAAAAATCAATATCTCTAGATAAATTTACTACAAGCATGTCGTACCTGGGGAGAACCGAAGAAGCAGAGATGAGTAGCAAGCAGACTGTGAGAGGTGGAGAGAATTTGTTGCTGCCCTGCAGGACACCACAGGGCATACTGAGCTGTGATTGCTTATCTGATCACTGATCAAGGACATGGATGGATGGATGGATGGATGGATGGAACTGAAAAAATAACGGGAACGAAAAATGAGGACTTACATAGGGTAGCTGATCTTTCATAAACAGAAAAAAAGACAAGGAAATAATGGAACAATCAAGACCAATGAGAGAAAATGAAATAAATTAAGAATCAGTATAACTGTATAGCGAATTCAAGAACAATGCAGAGATAAGACAGATGACTGAACAACAACCAGTCTCATGGGTGATCAGGAAAAGAGATGGACATATGTTGGTCACTTGATGAGAAGAAATGATCAGTGAATCCCAAAACAAGTTATCAAGTGGAACACAACAGGCCGAAGAAAAAGAGGCAGACCGCGCGAAACTCTGAAGAGGACATTGTTAAGAGAGGCCAAATTAACAGGCATAAAATCCCTTGATGAGGTTGAAAGACTCACTGAAGACAGGAAAAATTGGCGAACTACTTTGCGAGCCCTATGTGACGTGTAACGGCACGGGAAGGATATAAGATAAGATATAAGAAGATAAATGTATAGTGCAGAATACTTATCTAGGTATACTTTATTAAACTGACAACTATTAAATGTGGAATGGGTGCCCTAATTGCATTTTGTAAGTTATGAAAATCAGGTTCATGGTGCTGGAGAGAATCAAGGATTTGAAATCAGAATCACATAGTTGTGGATTTGGAGTCATGCATTTGGAGTCACAGTCATGGTGCTAGAATCATGGAGTTTACAGTAAGTCATGGAGCTGGAAGTCAAGAGTCAGAATCATAATCAATTTTTGGATAGAGTCATGAGTCAGTAGAAATGTACCATTATGAAGGAATCAGACTCAAAAGGGTAGAAAAATAAAGAAACTCAAGAGTCTGGAACAAATATAAGTGAAGTCAGAGTGACAATTATGTAGAAATTTACAATTTACAAGTGGGGAGGGAGAGAGAGAGAGAAAGTATCCCAGCAGGAGTGGAAAGTCCAGTATAATGACTCTACAGTTCTGATGGTAACAACACAGATAAAAAAAAAACACTATCTTCTTCTTCTTCTGTATTCGAGGTTGTTGGTCACATCAGATCCTGATCCCTGTCCACATGGCAAAAGCCCGCAATCCTCTCCAGATCCTGATAGGTGCCCCAAAAGCTTTTGCCCCAAGCTTGTGTCTCACGGAGTTCATGCTTTCAGCATTCTTGAAGGGTATGTTCTGGAATCTGGGCTCCACTGCCACATGGACACTCGTCCGTGTGAGACATTTTCAGCTGATGCAGGTGGCTCAGTAGTCTGCAGTGGCCTGTCCGTAGGCGAAAGAGGATGGTTTGCTGATGTCTTTGTAGCTGGAGTAATGATGAAATGGACAAGAACCAGCTTGGGTGGATGCACTGCGAGAGCAAGTGTGATAGTGAGAGCTGAATATCCACTGCAGACACTCTTGCTGAGGAGATGGCACATGATGGTCGTGGGTTGGAGGAGAGAATATCAGAAACAACGTCTGTTCAGCTCCAAACGAAAAGATACAAACAAACAAAAAATATGGTGGCATAATGTTTCTTTTATACCACATATCAAGCCAGCCTGTAACATATCGTAAACCATCTGCCATGGGCCAACCTGTAACATTACGTAAACCATCTGCCATATTCCAGTCGCCATCTTTACGTAACATCTCTGTACCCGTAACAAACTACCGGAACGCAAGTGGCGTAACCACAGAGCAATATGCTAGTTGGCGCGAAATGATAACCCAGCTTTCCTTCCCCTCTCTCATTTATTGTTTTTGGCCGCTGATTGGTAGGTTACCAAGCAATGCTAATCATCTCAGCCTGGGCCTGGTTGAGTGTGGGCTTGGCCTGGCGCTCCACATACCACGTGGGATTAGTCGTTTTGTGGGAGTTTACGCGTGTAATATTTGTTTGTGTGTGTTTGGGGGAACTGCTGCCTGATAACCTGACTGACGGTAGCGGGAAAAGGCTTAGAGCATGCGGACTCTTAGGATATCAAAACGCAGGTACAAGTGGTAGAAGTGTGTGGCGTGTTGTGTGTTTGGGGGGGAGGGGGCGTGGGGGTGGGGTAGTGTAGAGATGAAGAGTGGGATTTATGGGGAAATCCACCATTACGTCAGAAGAAACCGTATGAAAGAAAGAAAGAAAGAAAGAGAAGTGGTGGTGGTGGTACAGAATATTATCTGACAGACAAGAAAAATTACGACTGCCGTAAGACTGGTTCTAGTAATAGAGTAGACAGAGACATGTGGCTCATTTTCAGAAACAAACAAAAAAATTGTATCATTCTGTGAAGGAATATTACGCTGTTATAGTATTATTATTATAATAAATGTTTAAACGCAGTAAAGATAGGAGAGAAAACTGGTAATGTGTGGCCACGACGACCATCAAGTCAAGCGTGAAGACAGACAAGTAGGAGGGAAACCTTTTTTTTTTTCTTCATGACATCAGAAACACAAAATCTTATATAAACCCAAGTCGTGAAAATTTGGAAAATATAAACCAGTTCATAGAAGTTATCAAAATATAAAACACCTCGTTCAAAACTGTGAAAATATAAACATCTCTTCTTCTTCTTCAATCTCCCTGGAACTGCGAGCCGGTGCTCTTTGTAGCCGATGCGGTGAAGACATTGGGCCACAACATCGTGTCGGCTTGGAAGCGGGTCACGGCAACTTTTTCTTCAGTCCACCAGTGCATTAAAAAAGCAAGGAGGTGCGTGCAATACTTCTTCACCAGATTCCACCACCACCACCACGGGGACTATGGCAATCCCTGCCTTGTTAGCCAGGCTAGGCCTGTTACTGGGGGGGAGGGAGGCTTAGACAGGGTCTTGGTCAGCTTTATTTTGCCTCCAAACCAACTCATAAAAAGTATGAAAGAAATATAAACCAACCTATGCAAATATCTATCTAAGTAAAACTGCCACATGCTAACAGCCGCATGAGAAGATAACTCCCTCATACAGCGCAAAACAAAACAGGGTACGGGGGTGTATCAATCACCAATACAAACGCACAAAAAAACTCTCAACGCTGCTAGAAAAACACTTTAAAAGTTCAGATCGCTACACGAATCAACCATAACTAAAACATTGAACAGAACCACTTACCACAGCGAGCGTAAAATAAAAACCACGCCGGAAATCGGGCAGTAAACAAATGGTACAAACAAAAACCTGCCGTGCAAATGTGAAAGAAAACTTACTGCTCAAACCGCATCCCATCTAAGAGACGCCAAGAGCTCCCGACTTCCGCCCTCGTTACAAACCTCGCCAGACAAGTCGAATCCATCCAACCTTACCCAACACGAGCCGCGTCACAGCTGTCACTCGCATCTTTCGGCTTATTTGCCAGCAAAATGGCATCCACCCACTCGGCCCACACGCCTTCAGAATACATTCTTCGCTTTCAGCACGTGGGATTTATCAACCTCCCCGCTCCCCCTTCAGATAAGTATGAGAAGGAAGGCGAAAGCTGGCCTTGACTTCAGCAATCACATCCAGCAAATGATGCCCGCTAAACTCACAGACTTGTTGATGAGTAACCAAATACAAAACGTTCACACCTACGAATGTGAGAATAAATCTGCCAATATCGGCGTCCAAAACTGTTTAGATAAAACGCTATCTCCCCTCCCTCCCCCGGGGGGGGGGGGGCGCTTTCTCTTTCTTTCAAAGGTCTAATTTTCTTCCTCTCACCCCCATGTTCCTTTGTCCAACATCTCTAAGATAAAACTTTATTCTCGCCCAACTCTTATTTCACACATTTCATTCGTTTGTTCCTTTATCAATTCGCTAATGCACAAAACACTTTTTCTGCCGACTATTCTAAACTCTTCGTCTCTGAAGACAGTTCTGGAGCAGGTACATGTTATTTGTGGAACTGACCGAGCATCATCTTGTTGAACAGCTCCTCTCGTCACATGATTCTACCGGTACCGGATTTGCTTAACCGATCCACATTAATAACAATTAATGTTTGTGTTGCAACGCACCCGTCTCCATAACGCCTGAGTCTTTCATATTTTGACCTCATCTTTCCTCCTCAAACGCCGCTTACTGAGTAAACTGTGGCTCTAACACTATGGCACGGACAAAAAGAACAAATGACAATACACTGATTCTTTCTCCAAGCTTCGTCTTATATGCTGCATACACAACCATGACGATGGTGAAGGGCACGGTCATGCTGGCTTGTACTTGCTACCAACTGCACTTTCAGGTTGTAGCAATTGTTAAAAGCCACGTTTTCAGGTTGTAATACTTTGTTCCAAACTAAATATTCATGCTGAAATATTTTTTTTAAAAACTACATTTTCAGGCATTTACATCTGTTACGAACTACATTTTCAGGCAGTAGTAACTGTCACGAAGTACATCTTTCAGGCTGTAGTCAATATTACGAACTACACTTGGAGGTTGTTAAAAGTTGGTTTGTTTTTTTTTTAAACCACGATAATGATGGCGCCCTCCATCATAAAGAAGGCTGAGACCACATCAGGCGGCGTCTGACAAGTAATACCTTGCATATACGTTCAGACTGTGAGATATTAGCCTTGTTTGTTCCGCTAACTTTATTTATTTTGGCGTTCCCTTGATAGGACCCAGAACCTATCTCAAATGTGTGTGTGTGTGAGAGAGAGAGAGAGAGAGAGAGAGAGAGGGCAGAAAGTTAGAACGAGAAGAAACAGCTGTGAAAGAAAAGTTTACTGTGAATATATTCGCCACCTTAATGCACAGTTTCTTTTTTCAAGTAAGAATTCCTAAACTTTCCCACACAAAATTTCCGTGAATAATTTCAAAGTTGTTTTTTTTTTTCTTTTTCACTCGCTTTTCCCGTAATGAAAAGAGTTAAGTTTGAGAATCACTCCAGCCAGCCTTCCCTGCAGAGAAAGCAAAAAAAGATGATAAATGTTCCCTGTTATGTTCCAGGCAACAACAATGCCGGAAACAGCGAGCGTAGCTTTCGTAATACAAATGATACAGTCATTTTCCCTCGTGTAACGCCCATTTCATGTCACGAAACAACAACAATAAAAAAAAAACCCCACAAATCACAATTAAAAGAAAAGTCCTACCAGACTGTGACCTTGTCATTGCTATACCGTCTACGAACCCAACTTAGAGCAACCAACGTAAGCGACCAGGTCTGAATTAATATTAACTTTCCAGGTGACGTCCAGGATCTTTTCCTGTGTTGAGACATCACAATGTAAATAAGCAAGCACGTCCAGTGCTGAGACATCACAATGTAAATAAGCAAGCACGTCCAGTGCTGACAATACAAGGTGAAGTTTATCTGACGGTACATGACCGGTCTACTCAATCAAAGACTTGATGCATATGAGAACAAATGTCTCCGTAGACTACTGAACATCAGACTTTAAATCGAACGAGTCAGTAAGACAGGAATCGAACCAAGTCTACGTATCAAGATACATCAAAAGACGTCGTTGGGCCTATCTCGGCCACCTTCTCAGAATGGACGAATCCAGACTCCCTCGCCAAGCCCTCACATGGTCAGCGAAGGGCAAAAGAAAGCAAGGGAGACTACATAGAACCATCACTAGAGAGAGTACAACTTTGGGATTCAAGTCCATCCAGGACATGCAGCGGGCGGCGGCGAGTCGTCAGACAAGGAAAGATTTCCGCCCTATGAGACAATGTTGGCCCCAAAGGAATGTCAATCAAAGTCAATCAAAAACATGATGATGATGATGATGAAGAATATACTGAGCAATCCGTCGAATTACAGCCATCAAACAACCTGGCATTTATCTGACATAAACCTTCTATTTCAGACAAACAGGCGAACAAGTCTTCCAACGAAACATGTGGACAATTCTCAAAGTCCGGCCAAAAACTCCATACTACAGCGACAAACAAACACATCCGCGCCGGTCTAGTGTCCATTTCGTTCTCCCCCATTTAACTTAACACATATCCCGGCATACCAGGCTTAATCCCGTCAAATCTCGCGCTGTCCGTTTTTTTCGGACCAAACCGTTTCTCGGTCCAGGAATGCAACTCAGAAAATATAAACATTAAATCATGGGCGTCTCCACTAAACACCACAATGGGGTTTACACCCGTAACATATACCACTACATGATCTGCAGGTCGCAGAGGTGCGAAGTGTCTGTGTCTTCACATTTCTAGGAGGCCAGCGGTTTTACAATATATACATGTAATCATTACAATCATCATCACGTGCCATGCCGAACGGCATAAATCTCGGTACCTGACATTTCTGAGTAGCTCTCTTGCTGATGTCCTTCCACGCCACAATGTCAGGCCTTCTAGCATCTATTCCCTCGGTCGTCCTCTGCCTCTTCTGCCTTCAGTTTTGCCCATTGTTATGATGTTTTCCAGTCTCTCTCTTCTCATCACACGCCCCAAGAATGACGACCGCCTTTTCCTTCATCTTCGTTATTATACCACGCCTTTCATTAGCTTTTCTAAAACACTGCGAAGATGGCTGCAAGACATCGCTGATGATCTGCAAATGGATGCATCAGCAGCAGGTCATCTTGCTCACAACCGAGAGGCCTACAGGAGTGCTGTTAGGGAGGCAAAGTTCCGTTAGGAACATGCAAATGAATGAATGAAATGAGTTACATTCAATGACGACGACTTATTGCACAAGATGATTTTCAGTTTCTGAAAAGCTACTTTTGGCTGGCATAATCTGCTTTTAATTTCTGTAACACATCTTCCATCAGCTGTTGTCACGGATCCTAGGTATTTAAATGCGTTCACTTGTTACAGTGTTGTTCAACTGTTCAAGTTGCAGCCAGGTAATATATACATGCATTCAAGCTTGAATCTGGTCGGGTCCATCTACTATAGTATGATGGTTAACAGTGAAATCTACTGTCCTATCTACTTTTGTTTGATGGCTAACAGTGAAATCTATTGCCCTATCTACTGTGGTTTGATGGCAAACAGTGAAATCTAGTGTCCTATCTACTACGGTATGATGGCGAACTGTGAAATCTACGGTACTATCTACTACGGTATGATGGCGAACTGTGAAATCTACGGTACTATCTACTATGGTATGATGGCGAACAGTGAAATCTACGGTACTATCTACTACGGTATGATGGCGAACTGTGAAATCTACGGTACTATCTACTATGGTATGATGGCGAACTGTGAAATCTACGGTACTATCTACTATGGTATGATGGCGAACTGTGAAATCTACGGTACTATCTACTACGGTATGATGGCGAACTGTGAAATCTACGGTACTATCTACTATGGTATGATGGCGAACAGTGAAATCTACTGTCCTGTCAGCGCCTCCAAAGAGTAGAAGAGTACTGTACCAAACCATGACAGAAAAATCCACAGGGAAGGACCACTGCTGCAGAATCCAGTCGTAGAGGCCGAACCGATGTTTCGTAAAGCGAGGTCGTTTCTTGCGCTCTGAAGGAGATATGAAACCTGGACTGTCTTCTCACACCTTTCTTTACCAATCTGACTAACGATACACAACTGTTTACAACAACAGAGATCAGGGCGTAACTGTTTACAGCAACAGAGATCAGGGTTTAACTGTTTACAGCAACAGAGATCAGGGTTTGACTGTTTACAGCAACAGAGATCAGGCTTTAACTGTTCACAGCCATAGAGATCAGGGTGTAACTGTTTACAACAACAGATATCAGGGTTTAACTGTTTACAGCAACAGAGATCAGGGTTTAACTGTTTACAGCAACAGAGATCAGGGTTTGACTGTTTACAGCAACAGAGATCAGGCTTTAACTGTTCACAGCCATAGAGATCAGGGTGTAACTGTTTACAACAACAGATATCAGGGTTTAACTGTTTACAGCAATAGAGATCAGGGTTTAGCTGTTTACAGCCATAGAGATCAGGCTTTAACTGCTTACAACAGAGATCAGGGTTTAACTGCTTACAGCAACAGAGATCAGGGTTTAACTGTTTACAGCAACAGAGACCATTGTTTACAGTTGCTTTTCAGCACACTTTGGTAAAGAAATGTCAGCCACACACAAACATAAATAAAAGTCATCACGGGACTCGCCATGCTTAATCCAACACTTACACATAAAATCAATTCACCAGCAAGAATGCTTTCGCTACTCTCACACAGCAAAGAAAAAAAACACAAAAAAAACCACGATACACTACTCATTAGCCATCACCGATTATCTCCCCTGTATTCTCCTTCTCATGATCCAGAAGCTTTGGTAAGTCACCAATCACGAGACATGAACGACTCTCTTAAGAGCCGATCGGGCAGAAAGACTCCACTGACAACTGCCAAGCGGCAACCTTGTCAGGAATGAAGAAGCTTGGGTTGGGGAGGAACTAGACGAGACACCCCCCCCCCCCCCCCGCCCCGACGGTGACGGCGAGACTTTGTGTGACAAAACATGAGCGCCTAATTACAAGTACGAGGAAAGACGTTCTCAATCAACACGGGACGGGCAACTGTACCCTGATGAAAGATGATGAGGAGATTCGAGCATGCCCAGAGACGCGGGAAAAGATTATGTTCTTTTCTAACTATCTAAAGCAGTGGCTTTTAACCAGGAGGTCCACGAAATCATTTCTAGAGGTCCGCGGATCAGTTCCATTTAAAACAAAAATCTTAGCATCATCTTTCTTTTATTTTAACTAAGAGGTCCGCAGCTGTTCTCAAGCGTGTGGGAATCCACCGCCACAAAAGGTTTAGAACCCTTGATCTAAAGTCTTAGAGAGAAGCAGGTTTGATCGACCTCCAAAAGCTGCAGACAAAGTACTTCAGACGTAAGAGAGCGAACAAAAGAACAAGCGAACAAATTTCATTGAATTATTGAAAAGAAAGAAAGAAAGAAAGAAAGAAAGAAAGAAAGAAAGACTACGAATCGAACCCGCGACTCTAACAGGCCGAGCATCCACCTGGTCAAGAGAATACAACATACTAACACTTTGGGCCACAAAAGGATCTCCCAAATTCTTAAAACCTATTTTGCTCGTAACGCTTTCTACAAACAAACCTTAACATAACAGCGAGTTCTGATGGTAAAAGAACAAACAAAGCATTACAGAAACTATGAACATTCATCGATCATCATCCTTTCTATCCTGTGATGTTTGATGTTTCGAATCAAGATGGCTACTTTTCTCGCCCAGTATCACATCTGCAGTAAAGATTATCAGAAATATCCTAGCTAGGATAAAGTTGGGAAGAATAAATGATAAAAACGGGCAATCTTCATGTACCGGACACATGTTCTCGAAAAGTACATTCTTAAAAATATAAAGAGTATAGGCAAAGTAAAGGCAGGATATGAAAGCAGAACATGAGAAGCTGGAACGTACATCGGAATAAAAATGGAATAACAAAAACTAGACTGGTATAAAGAAATGAGGAAAACATCAACAGGGAATAAGAAATGCAAACTGGGTAGAAGGAAATAAGGGAAATGTCAAGAGGGAATAAGAAAAGCAAACTGGATAAGAAGAAATAAGGGAAATGTCAAGAGGGAATAAGAAAAGCAAACTGGATAAGAAGAAATAAGGGAAATGTCAAGACGGAATAAGAAAAGCAAACTGGGTAGAAGGAAATAAGGGAAATGTCAAAAGGGAATAAGAAAAGCAAACTGGGTAGAAGGAAATAAGGGAAATGTCAAGAGGGAATAAGAAAAGCAAACTGGGTAGAAGGAAATAAGGGAAATGTCAAGAGGGAATAAGAAAAGCAAACTGGGTAGAAGGAAATAAGGGAAATGTCAAGAGGGAATAAGAAAAGCAAACTGGGTAGAAGGAAATAAGGGAAATGTCAAGAGGGAATAAGAAAAGCAAACTGGGTAGAAGGAAATAAGGGAAATGTCAAGAGGGAATAAGAAAAGCAAACTGGATAAGAAGAAATAAGGGAAATGTCAAGAGGGAATAAGAAAAGCAAACTGGATAAGAAGAAATAAGGGAAATGTCAAGATGGAATAAGAAAAGCAAACTGGGTAGAAGGAAATAAGGGAAATGTCAAAAGGGAATAAGAAAAGCAAACTGGGTAGAAGGAAATAAGGGAAATGTCAAGAGGGAATAAGAAAAGCAAACTGGATAAGAAGAAATAAGGGAAATGTCAAGAGGGAATAAGAAAAGCAAACTGGATAAGAAGAAATAAGGGAAATGTCAAGAGGGAATAAGAAAAGCAAACTGGATAAGAAGAAATAAGGGAAATGTCAAGAGGGAATAAGAAAAGCAAACTGGATAAGAAGAAATAAGGGAAATGTCAAGAGGGAATAAGAAAAGCAAACTGGATAAGAAGAAATAAGGGAAATGTCAAGAGGGAATAAGAAAAGCAAACTGGATAGAAGGAAATAAGGGAAATGTCAAAAGGGAATAAGAAAAGCAAACTGGGTAGAAGGAAATAAGGGAAATGTCAAGAGGGAATAAGAAAAGCAAACTGGATAAGAAGAAATAAGGGAAATGTCAAGAGGGAATAAGAAAAGCAAACTGGATAAGAAGAAATAAGGGAAATGTCAAGAGGGAATAAGAAAAGCAAACTGGATAAGAAGAAATAAGGGAAATGTCAAGAGGGAATAAGAAAAGCAAACTGGATAAGAAGAAATAAGGGAAATGTCAAGAGGGAATAAGAAAAGCAAACTGGATAAGAAGAAATAAGGGAAATGTCAAGAGGGAATAAGAAAAGCAAACTGGATAAGAAGAAATAAGGGAAATGTCAGGAGGGAATAAGAAGAGCAAACTGGATAGGAGGAAATAAGGATAATGTCAGGTAAGCTGAATAAAACGAAATAATGAAGATGTCAAGAGGGAATAAGACAAAAACGCCGGATAAGACACGATAGAAAGAATTTTTTATACAAAGATATTAGGGAAAAAATATATAAGACAGACACAAAAGAGATGAGGAAATAACACAACGAATTTAAAAAAAAAAAGAGCAAGATGATTACAAGAAACAAGAAAAATGAAAGCAGGAACAAGAAAAAAAAAGCAAGACGGATGCAAAAACGATAAGGAAAGCAGCCCCCCCCCCCCAGAAAAAAAAATAAAAGAAGAACAATAATACCGATAAGAAAAAAGATATGAGAAATTACATTTCTTTTTAAAAATAAGAAGAAAAGAACAAAGTCTGACACACGGAGATACAGAAGATCACAAAGTGGCTTTACATAAGGGAGGAGGGGAAAGAAACATTATTATACTCCTTCATATTAAAAAAAAAAAACAAACCCCTGCAATCTTCCACCACCTCTTGCATCAAAAATAACAGCCATGAACCTGATATCCCCCTGGAGGTCGTAAACCTCGACGCCGATGTCCTATCTCCAGCTAACGGCTACCAGGCTAGAAGAAAATCTGTTTAAGTTTGATGCTCTCTCGCAAACCCGAGCAAGCTGCAAAAACCATTACATGGTTAACTGTTAGATACTGGGGGCTCTGCCGCTGAGAGGAGAGGTATGTCCCAGGCTGACGAGAATCTGAGGGGAGACTCGGGCGAATCTGAGATTTACGGACCTACTTGTCTGAGAAATGTGAAGGTATAAGAATGTGGGAGAGGGGGTACATGAAGAAAAAGATAAGACTGTAGAGAGATGTAAGCGAGGACAACTTGACAGAACCGGATGTGATGGAATGATGGATGGATGGATGGAAATCAAGCCAGCATACACAGACCATCAGACAGACAGATTAGATGGACGTACTGACGGACAGCAGACAGATATAGATGCTATCCACGGAGAAGACGAAGAAGCAGAAGAAGAATAAGAAGAATGCCAAAAAAAAGAAGAAAGAAGAATGCGAAGATAAGAATGATGCCAAAAAGAAGAAGAAGAAGAAGAAGAAGAATGCCAAAAAGAAGAAGAGGAGAAGAAGAATGCCAAAAAAAAAAGAAGAAGAGTACCAAAAGAAGAAGAGGAAGAATGCCAAAAAGAAGAAGAAGAAAAATGCGAAGAAGAAGAAGAATGCGAAGAAGAAGAATGCCAAAGAATGCGAAGAAGAAGAATGAGAAGAAGAAGAATGTCAACAAGAAGAAGGAGAAGAAGAAGAAAAATAAGAAGAAGAATGTGAAGAAGTATGACAAAAAGAAGAAGAAGAATGACAAAAAGAAGAAGAAGAATGACAAAAAGAAGAAGAAGAGAAGAAGAATGCAAAAAGAAGAAGAAGCAGAAGAATGCCAAAAGAAGAATAAGAAGAATAATGCAAAGAAGAAGAATGCGAAGAAGAAGAAGAATGCGAAGAAGAAGAAGAATGCCAACAAGAAGAATGCGAAGAGGAAGAATGCCAACAAGAAGAAGGAGAAGAAGAAGAGGAGGAGGAGGAGGAAGAAGAAGAAGAAGAAGAAGAATGCCAAGAAGAAGAATGTAAAAATACCATATGGAAATACACAAGCATTTAAGCAGATCAGAAACCTAAGAAACGTTATCCCCGGCGCTTATCGACCGGGTCACACCAAAGATAAGGAAAGAATTTCGCCATGTTTTCTCCTCCCTTCAGCTTTCACACAAAAAAAAAAATCTGGTCAATCTAGATTACGTAAGTTTCTTTTTCTTTCCTGGTGAGTACATAAACACGCCTGTGTGAGAGCGAGGAGAACACAGAAATGCTGTCGGGGTTAAGTCTGAAGGATGATAACGATGATGATGATGGATAACTCTTAAACCACATCTCAGAGATACTCAACGTCCAAGTTTCCACTTAATGAAAAGAATAAAAAAAAAAAAAAGATAATAAAAACAAATCAGTACAGCCGTTCAGGGCGGGCCTAATTCCCGTCCCCTTCTCCCCCCCCCCCCCCCCCCCCCCGTTTTAAATTCAGCGCCTGGAATAGGGCGAACAAAAACAAAACAAAATAAAACTATTAGCCTTCGACTTAACTACAATCTTCCCTTCCCAGGGTAAGGTCTGGGCAGGGTCTAGGCAACTCCTCTGTAAGCGTCGGTCTCAATATAGTTTCTAGACTGTACCGCCGTCTTTGTGTTGTCCTGTCATTACAAACACGGCCATGGTGTAAGCTGTACCATACAAATACATACAAAACTGACATACGACGTGCTAAACAAATACATACAAAACTGATATATGATGTACCATACAAATACATGCAACATCACTGTATGATGTACCATACAAATACATGCAACATCAATGTAGGATGTATTATACAAATACACTGATACAGGATTACCATACAATTACATATAATATGGATATATAAACCGTAACCATATAAATGTATACAAAATCCAGTTGTCGTACCATATAGATCTGCCCCCTACCCCCTAAATCCAACTTTCATTTATTACGTGATAGTAATAACAACTAGTAGGACTTTCATGATAAACATGTGAACAACGTTTACTTATCCACCATCTCGACAGGTGCTCGAGGATTTTTTTCTTAGTAAAAGATCATCATATATACGTTCATATATACTATTTCGAAATGAACTGCACAATGAGATAAGGTACTATCCCGATCATCCAGACGATGAAGGTTTTAACTAAGACTCGTTTAAATTTTCACATATTCATCACACTCTTTTCTCCTCTCCAGCTTAAATAGCATCCGCTTACTCTCACTGGGGCTGGACTTCTTTCACAGTTTCACTAATAGCGACCGGGCTTCACTGGTCAAAGAGACCGACAGACCAATCAGTTCCATTCATCACTGGACTTGTTTGCCTGTTATTATTTTTAACTACTTTCGATGCATTCTAGCTAGCAGATGAAAATCTGTATTTAAAAAATAACCAAATACAAACTAATAATTTTTTTCTGTGCGTCATTATCATTTAATAAGTTGCAGCACATGAAAAAAAAAATCTGGCCCACAATAAGAATTGCCAAAATTAGTTTATTTAATAAATTTTCTTGCATGACAGTTAGGATAAGCTTGGTATAAGACTAAAAAATAAAAAAAAAAAACATTCCAGCTTTGTTTGAGACTCTCTACGAGTACTATCAAAACCCTCGGGCCATGAATAGTTTGAAAAGCCGTCAAGATTCAGCAAAACGGCCAGTCTTCGCTGCATCACCTAGGGGCACTAACGGCCTCCTGTTTTAAGGGTAGGGGCCACTAATGGAATAAAAACAGGACAATTATTTAATAGGACAACCAGTTTTGGTGGGTGGGGTAGGAGGGGCTGCGGAGAAGGAATGAGAGAGAAGCGCCCACCTTAGAAAAATTCTCTAGAGAGGCCCTGGTTGTGATATTTGTGGTAATGTTAGTATGTAATGACAGCTGCCGTAGTGTCATTAGATGTAATATTTACAGATTGTAATAATCTCTCTCTCTCTCTCTCTCTCTGAATGTTTAGGTGCTCAAGGCACATGGGGCTTCCGCAAGGGTTTTCCACAAACGCTTGTCCTTTGCCTTTTTTTTCTGCTTCTATTTCTATTTTCTGCTTCTGTTTTTTCCCCTCTGCCTCTATTATCTAACATCCTCTCTGTCGTTCTTCTCTGTGTCCTCTCTGGTTTACCCTTACCCCTACTCCAGTTTCCCTGCGGAGTCCATTTCAGTGTAATTTTGTTGGTAATGAGTTACCAGCCAGTCATCAGGAGCACATGCCCCAGTCATCTCCAACATCCTTCCTCAATAATCGAGGTCAGTGGCTTTCTTCTGCATTTCTGCAGGCAAGGTGTTATTTCTTGTGGCGTTTATTTGCAATAGCAGCAGCAGTATCTTAACGCTTCTGAAGGAAGTAGCGGTGAAGTAACAACACATCAGATGTGGTGGTGATGATGGTAGTTGTAATAGTAGTAGTCAAGACCTCAGACAACAAGTTTGTAAGCCAGTGTAAAACAATTTCTGTACTTTGGTGGTGGTGGTGGTGGTAGTAGTAGTAGTAGTAGTAGTCAAGCCCTCCGAGAACAAGTTTGTAAGCCACTGTAAAACAATTTCTGTACTTTGGTGGTGGTGGTAGTAGTAGTAGTAGTAGTCAAGATCTCAGAGAACAAATTTGTAAGCCACTGTAAAACAATTTCTGTACTTTGGTAGGTGCAGTAGTAGTAGTAGTAGTAGTAGTAGTAGTAGTCAAGACCACTGAAGCAAGTTTGTAAGCCACTGTAAAACAATTTATGTACTTTGGTAGTAGTAGTAGTAGTAGTAGTCAAGACCTCCGAAACAAGTTTGTAAGCCACTGTAAAACAATTTCTGTACTTTGGTGGTAGTAGTAGTAGTAGTAGTAGTAGTAATAGTAGTAGTCAAGACCTCCGAAACAAGTTTGTAAGCCACTGTAAAACAATTTCTGTACTTTGGTAGGTGTAGTAGTAGTAGTAGTAAAGACCTCCGAAACAAGTTTGTAAGCCACTGTAAAACAATTTCTGTACTGTAGTAGTAGTAGTAGTAGTAGTAGTCAAGACCTCAGACAACAAGTTTGTAAGCCACTGTAAAACAATTTCTGTACTGTAGTAGTAGTAGTAGTAGTCAAGACCTCAGACAACAAGTTTGTAAGCCACTGTAAAACAATTTCTGTACTTTGGTAGTAGTAGTAGTAGTAGTAGTAAAGACCTTCGAGAACAAGTTTGTAAGCCACTGTAAAATAATTTCTGTACTTTGGTAGGTGCGGTAGTAACCCACATATGAGCCAACCCTTAGTCTGCGGCAACATTTCTGTTTGCCTCGCAGTCAGTCTCTATAGTTTCTTTTTAAAAACAGCATAATTTGCTGTAAAGTTGACAATACTGATTTTATATTGTAGAATTACAATTTCCTGGATCTATAACTTAACCTCCCTCTTCTGTCTCTCATTATGTATATATGTATGTATGTATGTATGTATGTGTGCGTGCGTGTGTGTGTGTGTGTGTGGGTAGGTGGGTGGGTGTGCGAGCGCGCGTGCGTTTTGCGACTTCGAGATTCGTGGCCTGGATGAAGATGAAAAAAAAGTATTTTTCTAGTCTGCCCAACAAAACAAAACCAAAAAAAAAAAGATTGTCTATGCCTGTAGTAGTCCAAACACATTACTTACTTCAAGTAAGCCACCGAGTAACCCAACCACATTACTTACTACAAGTTAACCCCGGAGAGAACTGCTAGACTCAAAAAAGATCAGCAAATTATGCTCGGTACCAACCAGAAAAGCCCCCCCCCCCCCCCGGAAGATAAAAAGCCGAAAAAATATAAACACGAAAGCCCCCAAGCACCTGGTCTGTCCCGCGGCAGATACCTCAAACTTTGTATGAAAACATGCCGTCCCGTACCCCGACAACATCTACAAGACGGGGCCTCCAAGTTCCGCACAAAACCCGGCCTGGCCGGCAGCCACAGCGTGCGTGGGAAAGACTAGCACAAAAGCGCGAGGCATACTCAAGAGTTTAGTGGAAGCTTCTACCAGAGAGAGAGAGCGCGGAAGATGGAAAAACAGGAACCCCGCTTGTGTGCTCACACGTGCATATCTACAATTATGACTAATTATAACGAATGCGAGTGTAAGGACCGACACCAGATCCGCATCCAATCGGTTCTAGCACCGCACGCCATTTTACTTTCTTTTTTTTTTTTCTTCTTCAAAACTTCGAGTAATCTTCGGTTGCCAAAAAGTCAGCTCTCAGCGACTTGCTGCACCTGTCCTACTAACCTTAAACCATGAACTCTTTAGTTTAAGAACTCTATATGTAGCTCCTGTACTGTAATCTTTGATAAACTTCAGCCGCGTGCCTTATTTGAACTCTGCATTGTAATATTTTTTTACACTCCTATTTTAAAATTCCAGACGGGAAGTCTTACAGACTATATGCAGTTCGTGCAGATCTTAGATCCTAACTCCATACCATAGACATGTGTCTCATTGCTAGAAATATGTATATAGTTCAAGCACTGTAATCTTCGATTCTAACTTCAAAACACTTACAGTGAATACTGTCATTAGAACTCCGTATGTAGTTCAAGCACTGTAATCTTCGATTCTAACCTCAAAACACTTACAGTGAATATTGTCATTAGAACTCTCTATGTAGTTCAAGCACTGTAATCTTCGATTCCAACTTCAAAAAAGCCTGACCGTGAATAGTGTTATTAGGACTCTGAATGTATATAGTTCAAGCACTGTAATCTCAGATTGTAATTTCAAAACCCTGACTGTGAATCTTGTCATTAGAACTCTGTATGTAGTTCAAGCACTGTAATCTTGGATTCTAACTTCGAAACTCTAATCGTGAATCTTGACGTTAGAACTCTGCTTGTAGTTCGTGCACTGTAATCCTAGATTTCAACTTCAAACTGTAGCCGAAAGTTATGACGCTAAACTGCTCTGTACAGTTCATTCACTGTAACATCCAATACTAACTTCAAACCCTGTCTATAAAGATTTTAGCGAACTTAATAATATACAATATCACACAAGCAAAATACAAAGCACAGAGAAACAATAAACTTTTGCATTATATACATAAGAGTATAAGCCATAACGTACATGTGTGAAAACCTACGCTGGTGTCCTAATACACAATCGACCACTGAAGTGCTAATACTTGACGCATCTAATTCATGACCTCGCCATATCTGCGTAAACAATTCCGGTAATAGAACTCAAAGAGTATCATTTTGCCACACTTCAAATCACACTCTGCTTCCTTGCTGAACTTTGGGGGGGGGGGGGGGGGGGGGAAGAGAGGAATGCCAATAAACTCACTTTTCAGAAAACATACCCAATGGGTGGACCATAAATGAATTCCTTTTTTGTTGCTGACGATCAAGCACTTATAATCACATCAGAGAACGACCTACAGCAGAACATGGATAACTTAGCAAGGACATGTAAAAGCCACAACATGAAGATCAGTGCTGAAAAAAAATAAATAAATAAAACGGAAGTCATGACCACATCGAAATAAAAAAAAAAAAATCCCTGCAAAGATCTTCTTGGACAGCCAGTCTTTGAAACAAGTGAACCACTTCAAATACTTGGGTAGCATAATATCATCCTCAGGGAAATGTACGCTGAGACTGGTAACAGATGCAGTTAAGTGAATCAGGTCACCGAACAAATGACTCCTTTACTGAAAAACAAATACATCACAACTGAAGCGAAAAGAGGTCTGTACAACACAGTTCTCCTCCCAACTATATGCTATCACTGTCACATCTGGACACTGACAGAAAAAAAACCAAACAAACAAACAAACAAACAAAAGGGAAATCATCACAACAGAAATGAGATGTTTAAGGAGAATACTAAATGTGACAAGAAGAGACGACATAAGGAAAGACACCCCATCAGGGCAAAGGTTTGAGTAACATCAGTTCTACACTATATTCGGAAACAACAAACCCAAAGGTTTGGCCACGTTACACACCTATCACCAAACAGTATACCACAGAAAACATTCACACTAAGAACTGTAGGAGACAGCGGGAGAGACTGCCCACACAAGTGATGGAGGCAGGAAAGCACACAAACCTTAAATATCCCATTACATGAAGAAAACTGCCGAACCCTATTAAGATGTCCATTTGTCCTCTCAGCACTGAAAGGTATAAGAGGAAGGACACAAGACAAGACAGGCTGAAATGGAAGCAATATCTTTCTACAGCTGGAAATGTGCTAGTGATGTATACACTGTCAGATTAAACGAAACAACTGCCCTTTTGAGAGTAATTCTCCGATATTCTTGGGGAGGGGAAGAAAGAAGAGATAAACTGAACATACATTCACAAAAGATTTTTTTTTTTTACAGAAAACTCCGAATTTCGTAAAATAAATATTGGAAATCGTATCAAATTATTGAAATCTACAGTTGACCCTTTTATTCCCAAATAACTGGCCATCTAAAGCAACATTTCTACTGCGGTCCAATGGCTTACGTGATCTGACTTTTCTTCTTGTGGACACTGAACAAAATAATGAACGTGCAAATCACACACAGATGTACTTTGCTTCTTTTACCGATGAAGCTTAATTAGGACAGCTTCAACGTTAATGCCAGTACAGTCAAAGTCTGCTTTTCTGGTGGCTGTCTTTGGAAACAGAATCAAGGCATAGGTTCTGATTAAGTCAAACTAGGAAAACTGGCTATTCTCTATGAGCAGGACAAAGTCGTAAAGTTTGTAGAAGCTTCGCGTATTTTCTTGTCATTTTTTTCACTGGTTACAGCTAGCAATGCTAGACGTTTGACCATACAAGAAAAAAAAATGCTATATTAAAAAACGGCTATTTTTTTTAAAGGACTATGCTGATAACCATAATTTCTAGTACATTTAAGAAGTACACACTGACAGCAAAAAACTGAGACCCGAGAACATCGGACAGGAAGTCGAGAACGTCGGACAGGAAGTCGTCTATAAACTCTTCAGAGATGCATCATGCACGAAACGAAAGGGGAGAAAAAAAAAAAAAACGCTGTAAAACTCTGCCCAGTAACACGAGAAGCGTCCTTAGATCTCACCATTTGTTAAACGTTTCTCTTCACTTGGGGGGGGGGGGGGGGCGGCGACAGATGTACTTCTTGTGAATATTTGAAAAAAAAAAAAAACAGAACGCCCTACAAAAAAAATTACGTGGGGTAGGGTGGAGGGGGGGATTGTGTTTGCTCAGCAAGGGTTAAAATGACAGTGTAGACGCCCAGACATGCTTATCTCTCACTAAACATGCTCGCATTGTGTTCTCGCTCCCTGCACGTGATCAACACGTTTAATGTGTGTGTTTGGGGGGGGGGGGGGTTGGAGGGATACTCCCTGTTTGTATGAGAAAAGAATGCCAGCAAATTGGATCTTAAGGCTGATAATGCAGGCCTTGAAGCTTTGGCCCCCCCCCCCCGACCCCTCTATTACATGATTCCTGGCATTCTCGCTTCTAATTTCTATTCAAAACAGGGGTTCCCAAACTACATCGTGCTAAATGTCCTTTTTCTTTGCCACATCTCTAGCACACACCCCCCCCCCCACGCAAAAAAAAAAAGTTTGCTCGATTAAATATGATGCCTCCTGCCGCTCCCTAAAATGTTCGCAACACCCTGGGTGAAATAAGAGGGCGGGGTGGGGGGGGAACGCTTTGTTGCCAGCCACTGGTGGTTTAGAGCTACACCAGCGGTTCTCAAAATGTGGTCCGCTGGTGAGATCTACGTAACTCCAAAAACGTGGCACCGAGGCAGGTAGAAATCTACCTACCACACAAGGCTGCGGAACGATGAGAGGAAGAGAATGAGAGAGAGAGAGAGAATGTGTGTGGGAGGGGGGAGAATGAGTGGGGAGGAAGTGAGGGAATAAGTGGGGAGGAAGAAAGAGAATGAATGGAGAGGATGAGAGAATGAGTGGGATCGGGTGAGAGAATGAGTGAGGGGAGGGAGAATGAGTGGGGAGGAAGAGAGAATGAGGAGGGGGAGGGAGAGAGAATGTGTGGGGGGGAGTGAGTGTGAGAATGAGTGGGAAGGAAGTGAGAGAATGAGTGGGGAGGAAGAGAGAATGAGTGGGGAGGAAGAGAGAATGAGTGGGGAGGAAGAGAATAGAATGAGTGGGGAAGAAGAGATAGAATTAGTGGGAAAGAGAGGAAGAGAGAGAGAAAGCAAGAGGAGATGAGAGAAAGGCTTTAGGGAACCACAGACTGAAAAAAAGTGAATTTCATAATATATGAAAGTACATGAAAATAAGATGCTATTTACAGACTGTAAAGTCTCTAAATATTGAATATAAACTCCAAACCACAAACCACACTTTTATATATATATATATATATATATATATATATACACACACACACACATGAGGGCACTGAAGTATAGTTGTGATAACAAACAGGTGTTTCTTTCAAAGGTAGAAGCAAGTGTATACAGTTAGCCAGTGCTCAGGTGTAAACTTCCAACTTTCATCTTAGCCATTCAAAAACAAACAAACAAACAAAAGGAAAGGAAGAGAGAAGATGGAAGACATGCTAGAGAAAGGAAAGACATGATTACAATATACAGTGTGGAGAAAATACTTCGCTTCCAGCTTCTGGATTTCTATGATGATGATGATGACAATATGGGAGGAAAAACAACAAACAAAAAAGACAAACAAAAAAAACAAAGTGATTAATATTTCTGCCAAAATAAAGGATGCCATCTTCAGGCACAATAGGAAGGACAAAATAAAAGTTTCAATGCTCTGGGATTGAAAACGATGATAATGTCAAGCTGCCACTGCTTTCTTCACTTCCTGGGGTCACAGAATCTGAAGATGGCATCCCAACTGCCTGCAGTATCAACTTTCTTACCAAACTCCACTATGAATGGACCACGCCCTACCCCCCCCCCCCCACAACCCCCTTGATTCAGAGCTAAGACTACTGTGCCACTATGACAGTACTGTTGTAAGAACCAGGAAATCAGAGCTGGCCAAGACCCCAACCTATCTCTCCTCTGATGCTCCTAGTAACTAGCTCACAACCTGGCCAACCAGACTGGGCCCACCACAGCTGACATGGTAGTGGAGTCTGCTGAGAAGCTCACTTTCTGAGTCCACCTCCAAGTCTTCAAGCTCGCCTCTGTACCCACTCCCAATCCAACTGGAAACTTGTGCTTCAAGTGATAACATAAGAACATCCTGCTGCAGGATCTCATGGAGATACTAAAACAGCAGCCTACTTCATTACATTGATGTAACAATCTAAATTCAGAGAACTATATGAGGAAGTGAAGCCCTTAAAATGTGGGCACACACAAGAACCGGGTGAATTCCCAGAAAGAAGAGCCATAGGGCTCCCACTCAAGCCTGTAGAATACGGTAGTCGTCATCAGGGCGACAGGGCTGCAGATTTAGCACAACCAAACTTCCTCGAACACTGAAGAAGAAGAAGAATGGCAAATTCCTGGGGCAGAACACAAAATAATGAAAGAAGTACTAAATCAAATGAAACTGAAAAGAGAATTACTGCAGTGAAAAACATATGAACCAGACATAAAAAGAAAACATCAAGAGACATAATACAATAATGAAAACCACACTAGAAGGAAAAATAGACCAAGAGGACAACAGCAATATGGACAGACGGACAACACAGAGAGATGGACTGGATTCAGTTCACTGGAGAGCCACAGGATGATAATGAGCAGAAGGAAGTGAGGTTGTGCCCTGACTGCTCATAGCACACCTTCTCAGAGTCACTGCATGCCCAACACAACAAAAAGCATCCTCGATAATTTACCCACTCTCTTTATCTGTTGGACTAGGAACATCACATTTCAGCTTGTTTGTGCCAGAATTTGGAAATGGCAAAACAGGAAGAAAACTAGCAATCAGTCATTAAACTTGAAGTGTTGTCTGCATACTTCATATAAAAAAGTGAAGTGATAGTTACAGTCATAAGTGTATATATATATATATATATATATATCTCAATGAAGCTAAAGTGGACATAACTCTAAATGTCATCAGATGCTTGCACCCCCATTTTCAAGCAATCATATCTTCACGTTCATATGTTCTGCAAAAACTAATGTCAAAGATGTTTAACAATTATGATCCATTTAGAAGAAAAACAGTTGAAATAAAAACTGAAGGCGGTTATGAAAAATGCTTAACAATCATGATCTGGAGAAATAATGCTATGCAAAATGTTTAACTATCATGATTTGGAGAAATAAAAATTAAATAATGCCATAAAAGATGTTTAACAAGAAAGATTTGGAGGAATAAAAACTAAATAATGTCATGAAAGACATTTAACAATCAACATCTATAATAAGAAAACAGAACAAAAACTGCTGAAATCTATGAGAGATCTTTAACAACCAAGGTCTATCAGAAGAAAACGGATCAAAAACTGCAAAGATGCATTTCTCCACACAAGCATCAAGTACGTACAATGAATCAGAATACAATTAATTCACGTTACCATAAGATTCTGCCTCCGTCAGCACTGAGGGTGAAATAATGTCTCTTGTTCCATGTGACTAAATGACTTGGGTGCAGACGCCCAGTTTGTGCGTTGGTGAACTCAAATGAATTTCGAGACGCAAATTAAAGAAAGAAATTTCTCACCAGCTACACATACACACCCTTACTCTACCAAAACGTCAAACTTATTCAGAAGTGCACTTGTCTTATAGGCTCTTAAAACTGTCAGGAATTTTTTTAAAACATAAAACTATAGCCTTCTTAAGAGATCCTTGACTCTTGATAAGAGGGTGATGAGTTACTAGACTACAAAATATATTTTAGACATTTCTTTTGTGTTTGGTAGTTTAGTCATTGTCTTCAATTATGATGTTTTTCAAAAGTATTTTTTTGTCAGTTGTTCATTTCTCTTTTATGGCTTTAGCTTCTCTAGATACAGGAGTTCTATCCTTGTTTTCTTTTTTTTTTCTTGAACTGATGATTCTGGGTGCTCCTCCATCTAAGACAGTCAAAAGTGTAGCACTCCCAGAATGTAAGCTTATGCGTAAGCAATGTGATCATCCCAAAATGTTACATCCATGTGTAAGCAGTATAACCATCCCAAAATATTTGGTCTATATGTAGGCAGTAAAGAGGATTAAAGAGAGTTAGGTCTTATGTGTAATCAATGTAACTATCCTTGGATGATAGGTGTGTGTGTAAGCAGTATAATCATCCCAAGATTTGGTCTATAGGTAGGCAGTAAAGAGGATTAAAGAGAGAAAACTTAAATATTTTGGACACATTAAACGTCATGATAATTTAGAGAAGACCGTATTGGAAGGATACATAATGGGAAAAAGAAAAAGAGGAAGACCAAAACGAAGATAGCTGCAAGACATTGTTGACGATCTGCAAATGGATGCAGCAGCAGCAGGCCATCTTGCTCACAACCGAGAGGCCTACAGAAGTGCTGTTTGGGAGGCAAAGTTCCGCAAGGGACATGCAAATGAAGGTAGGCACTGTAATAAGTTAGGTCCATGTGTAAGCAGTGCAGCCCTCCCAGAATGTCAGGTCTATGGGTAGCAATAGAATCATCTCAAGATTTTAGGTCTGTGTATAAGCAGACCTCCGAGGATATTAGGTCCTTGTGCCAGCAATGTAGCTCTTCCAGGATGTCTGGTCCATATCCAAGCAGTTCAGTCCACGGTATAATGCTCCCTGAGTGTCTGGTCCACAATGCAGACCAAATATCCTGGGATATCTATCTGGTCTAATATCTTATCTGTCCTGTATATGAACCTTAAATCTGAGTATTCAGATACACTTCCACACAATGCTAGTTATTCATATAGAATGCAGAGACATCTAAATACAGATACTATTAATTCTGAAGCCATAAAAAAGATATTATCAGTTCTGAAACCATAAAAAAAGATACTATTAATTCTGAAACCATAAAAAAAGATACTATTAATTCTGAAACCATAAAAAAAGGTACTATTAGTTCTGAAACCATAAAAAAAATACTATTAGTTCTGAAACCATAAAAAAGATACTATTAGTTCTGAAACCATAAAAAAAAGATACTATTAGTTCTGAAACCATAAAAAAGATACTATTAGTTCTGAAACCATAAAAAAAGATACTGTTAGTTCTGAAACCATAAAAAAGATACCATTAGTTCTGAAACCATAAAAAAGATACTATTAGTTCTGAAACCATTAAAAAAAGATACTATTAGTTCTGAAACCATAAAAAAAAGATACTATTAGTTCTGAAACCATAAAAAAGATACTATTAGTTCTGAAACCATAAAAAAAAGATACTATTAGTTCTGAAACCATAAAAGATACTATTAGTTCTGAAACCATAAAAAAAGATACTATTAGTTCTGAAACCATAACCTCCATAACCACAACAACTTTTAGAAACAGCAAGATACCTCCATTCTATTGTATATTATGCAAAGCTCAGCAGAAACGATCGCTGATATGGTTTTCACAAATCTAACGGTGTTTTCCCACTTTAGCTGCCACATGAAACTTAATGATTTTAAGGGAAATATGCACGGTTAATTCCCATGCAATAATTCACCCACATACAAATAAACAAATAAAATACAAGACCTGCCTATGAGGATTCATAAATTTTCTTATGTACTTCACAGAAACACTTATTTTTAAAGAACAGTGATCTGAGAGACAAAGAGAATTAGATGCTGACACCAAAGTAGAATGAAAGCAGACCTACATCTGCGATGATAAAAAATTCTGAAAGCAATTCAACGCATAATTTCTGATGATGATGAAGTATGTCTATACAACATTCTGCCACTGTTGTCTTCTATCTCACAGAAAAAAAAAACTGCAGATTGAAGGAGGGAGGGAAGGAGAAAAATAAATGATATACTGATCAAGATAATGAACACACCTAGTTATCGAGAATTTCAGTCCTGTCCGTATAGCGATAATAATAATTTTAAAAAAGACAGAAGTGTTTTTCTCCAAGTACCTACAGACATAAAAACAATCCCTGTTTGTATTTCACTCCCTTAAAAATGTTGAAGCCCTTACCTTGGGTTCCTACAAGTATAAGAGGTATCTCCTTGGTATCTCGGTACTGCCTCATCTTGGCATAGTGGCTGTGGACAGCCTGGAAACTCATCTCATTCTCCAGGCTGAATACAAATATCACTGCATCAACCCAGTGTGTGAACTGGAAACAATCAAAGTTGACATGTTAATGACTGCATCAACCCAGTGTGTGAACTGGAAACAATCAAAGTTGACACATTAATGACTGCATCAACCCAGTGTGTGAACTGGAAACAATCAAAGCTAGACACATTAATGACTGCATCAACCCAGTGTGTGAACTGGAAACAATCAAAGCTAGACACATTAATGACTGCATCAACCCAGTGTGTGAACTGGAAACAATCAAAGTTGACACATTAATGACTGCATCAACCCAGTGTGTGAACTGGAAACAATCAAAGCTAGACACATTAATGACTGCATCAACCCAGTATATGAACTGGAAACAATCAAAGCTAGACACATTAATAACCCAGTATATGAACTGGAAACAATCAAAGCTAGACACATTAATAACTCAGTGTGTGAACTGGAAGCAATAAAACCTGACATATTGCCAGTGAACCATATAAGACGTGTAGGGCTGAAACAAATCCTTCTCATGTGAATGAAGCCATCTCATTTTGTGTGATTCACTCAACACAGCTTTAAAAAAAACAAAAACCGGGCACTTAATGACAGTATCTGGGTAATGAATCTAATCAGGTTTAAAACAGAAATCTTTATAGAGTTGTGTTTTTTGAATAAATGTAATTAGACTTAAAGCAGGCATCTCTCTAGGCAGTGTCTGGGGAATGAATGTAGTCAGGCTTAAAATAAGTACTTCATCTCTAGAACCCATTGTCATGATAAAAACAAACTTAAAAACACCTTGTATAACAACTGCATCTGCACACAGGTTGCAAAAGGAGCAAGTGAAATTGCTACAGGCTACATCCACACATAATCTGAAAACATAATAATAAGGCTGGCATATCAATGACTGCATCCAACCATGCTGTGAACTGGAACAATCGATGCTGAAAATGTCTTTGCCCTTTCGCTCAAATTACAACAATGAACTGCTGGCAATATATAGATTGTCTAACGCATTGTTTGCATTAAGTGGCATAATTCTGTATAACTGGAAACAATGAAGACAGAGCAGAGCAAGCAAGATTAGCCTCAAAATACTGTGGACAAAACACTTTTATCTTCTTTTTCTTCTGCTGTACTCAATTTCATAAGCTCTGCCATCTAGACAAGGAGATGGGTGGCCTCTATTAATCTCATCATAAGAAAGGGTTAATATGTGCCCCACTTTTTTTCATTTCATGCTTTTGTCTTTCCTACAGCCAGATTTCTGAGACTCTTCGGTCCCTGTAGAGATTATAGAACATGTTCTAGAAAGCATTTTATATATATATGACAGAATGAGAGAAAAAAAAAAAAAAAACAATAAGAGAATTACTGAGACTAGAACCCATGGCTCCCTGCCAAGAGAAGGCAATACGCTAAACATCTGGCCATGAATCATCCCTTGTGTAATGTAGAATAATTAAGCATTTTATTACTTACTACAACCAGCCTAAGGAGTTAAGTAAGCAGATACCCAATGTGTGACTGAATCAATGCCAAAATGCTCACTCATATTTCCACTAACGATTCACTGCTGGCTTCCTTCGGTCACTTTTTCTTATGCTTCTCTGCTATTTTTTAACTTTCTATCAAAGTAGTCGAGTTGAAGATATTTCAAAATGGGAACAACATCCAACGGGGAACAGGTTTCCGGTTGACCTTCTTCCAATCCTAGAGTATATCCCAAGCAGGAGGCTTCCTAAAAGGCTCCACTACAATGAGTAACATGTCAATCCCAATTCCACAATAGCATCACTCAGATGTTAGATAAGGTCTTGGTTAGCCCCAACTTGCCGGCCCTAATAATGACACTGCACCAACAAAGCGACCTCTTCCTAGCCCCTGACACTACTAATTTCATACTCACTGAAATATATAAGATGCCAACACAAGAAATCTCTACATAACTCTATTTAACAAAACACACCTTCAGTTTCTCCAACAAAAATCGGCTAAGTTATCGAGTTTCCCCTACCTGCATTTCTGGAGTACCGCCTTCATCTCTGATCAAGAGAAGGTAACTCTGACCATCAATAATCACTTCCTTTTTAAATCGCCCACCTGAGACAGAAAAGGCAAGAAGAAGAAACTATATGTCAGTCTGGCAACACACATGAAAAAGAATGTGCAAGTTATCACCAAAATGAGATCGTATTTTTTACTACTATAAGTCTGCCATTCCAAATGTTACATCCAAGCACTTATGGATACAGGAACAGTCACCATTTATATTTCACTCTTTTAAAAAAAAATAAATAAAAGGCTGAAGCTTCTGAACAGTTTGATAAATGCTGATATAAATATACTCTGAAAAACCTAAAGACGGGACTAAACTTCTTTAAAGGCTCCATCTAGTAACTAGAAAAAAAAGAAATTGTTGTGAACTACAAAGCTGCAACGTCACCTCAGATTTGTCAGAATTTCCATTTCCACAATTATCTCTTTAATTTTAATTTTTTTTTTTTTACATTTTCCAGTATTTCTGTTTCCAGTATTTTATATAATTCAGCTTTAATATAATTTATAGTTTTTCTTCATACTTCATGAATAAATATTACCTTCAGGTGACTCCTCCTGCATGTAAGACCCAGTCAAATATCGATGCACTAAGGCCGATTTCCCGCTCTGTACACTGCCCAGAATGCCCTGTTTAACATAAGTAATAACAGATAAACAACAAATTGATGAGTTTTTCCTAAGTCGCATATGAAGAGGCTTCACAATAAGTTAAAATATTCATAAAGAAGAGTGAAACAGGAAAAAAACTGAGATGTAAAAATCAAAGGTTTGACATCCCAACCTTTATATATATATATATATATATATATATATATATATATATATATATATATATATATATATATATATATAAAGACTGTATATGAAGGAACAACTTGTAGAATCGTGCATGGAGGAACTCTCACAGAAAGTTTTAAAGTGGAAAAAGGTGTGCAGCAGGGATGCTTGCTATCACCATTCCTATTTCTTCTAGCAATTGACTGGATCATGAAAACTACCACACAAAGGAAATGAAATAGGATACAATGTACACTGTGGAACCAAGTGAAAGATCTTGACTTCGCAGATGATGTGGCACTTCTGGCACACGGCCACACACACACATGCAAAAGAAACTTCAGATCTTAAGAAAGAATTCAGCTAAACTGGGACTACATATTAACAGACAAAAAAAAAAACAAAACAAAGATAATGAAAAGTAATAGTGCAAGCAATAGCCTCATGGTAACTGAGGGAGTGCCAATTAAGGAAGTAGAGTATTTCATATATTTAGGCAGCATAGTGGATAAATACAGGGGAACAGAAAAGGATGGTACAGCTAGAATAAGCAAGGCCAGGAAGCATTTATCCAACTTAACAAAATATAGTCATCTAAGAACATCAAAGCAAGAACCAAACTTAGACTTTTCAATACAAATGTAAAAACTGCCCTACTACATGGTTCGGAGACATGGGTCATGACTAGGCTTACCATAATATTTGTTTCTCAAACTGGGACGCCTACCATAATATTTGTTACTCAAACTGGGACACCTACCATAATATTTTTCTCAAACCGGGATGCTTATCATATTTTTTTTTCTCAAACCGGGACAATTTTGAGAAAATACTCACAACAGAAAATAAAGCCTACTAGGATAAGTAGCTATGCTTGAAAAAGCTAAATAAAGAAGTTGTTAAAAAAAAAAAACAACAACAATTCGAACAAGATTAGGCAAAGAAATGTTCTTTCTTTGAAATGACTGGAAAGTTGTATCCATTTTTCTTCACAACTTATATTTTTCCAAATTTCATAATTTGCTGACCAAAAAGCTTTTGCAATCACTACTTCATCATAAGTTGATCCATGTTCATTGCATTATTTGCAACAGTTTCATTAATTTTTTCACCTGAAGCTTCAATTTCAGACCACGTTAATTCATTGTTGTTTATCCAAGTAAAAGATTCTGCTCCACCAAAACTATTTTCCCATAGCTCAATGTAAGAAAGACACCTGTCATAAAATGCTGTAAACTCTTGCAGGATTGTATTGATATTAATACTTCCATTATTTTCTAGTATTCTAAAACATTTTTTTTGCTTGCCTTATGTTTCGTTAATTTCAAGTGATTTTTAATGTCCGAACGCCCACCATGAGCTACTGAAAATTCTGAAAAGCATAGTTCACATTTCATTTTGTCAATACAATCGCAAACTTTTTTCAAAAACGGATAATCCTTTTTTTAATTCATCAGTAAACACGCAGTTTCTTCTTGGCATTTTGGAGATTAAATTAATTTAATGTACAGTACAGAATGATGGCAAATGCCGACTCACAATTTGAACTCAACTAAGATAGGACATGCGCAACAATGACATGGCCAATGTAAGTGTAGCCAACTCTAACTGAAACAAAATATCTAAAAAATGAAATAAAAATATCTGGATCTTGTAGGCTACATGCTATTATAAATTCTGTGAAAAAATATATGGATGAAAAAAATCAAAATTCATTAGGCCACATGCTCTAAATTTTTGGGGAAAACATCCAGACAACTTAGATCTAGATACAAAATATTTAGACTGGCAACAGTGAGTATAACAGAGGGGATATTTTAGTTGCCAGATCACCATTTTACTAGAGGCTGCACTATTTTTTTACTTCTTGTATATTCAGCACTTAAAATTTTACCAAATAACCAGGACAAATGACAAACTGGCCAGGATGCAGGGACCACATCATCAAACCGGGACAGACAAAGCAGGATGTCTGATAAGCCTATTTATGACCAAGACAATACAAACATTCATGAACTACTGCCAGAGGAGGATTTTAAACATTAAATGGCAGGACAAGAACAGGAATGAGGAGGTCTGTGAAAGGGCAGAACAAGAACCTATAAACCTACAAATCATGTCTAGGAAGTGGAAGTGGATTGGCCACACTCTGAGGAAATCCAATACCAGCATAACAAGACAGGCACTGACATGGAATCCTCAAGGAAATAGAAAATAAGGAAGACCTAGACTAACTTGGAGAAGAGAAATTACGACAGTGCTCAGAGACAAGGGATACACATGGTAGGAAGCAGTGAATAATTCCACGAACAGGGATGACTGGAGAACCTTTATCCGTGGCCTATGCTCTCAAGGAAGTGAAAAGCAATGATGATGATATATATAACAGAACAGTGTTGTACAGTTAGACCTAAAAAAAAAAAAAAAATCAGACAAAAGCCTCATTGTTTCCTATTTGTAAAGTTTTTGTTATCTGAAACCATAGCTTAAAACAACCATTATGTAAAAAGTATTCCTTTATTTATTGTTACTGCTGTCCAGTATACACTAGACATTTGCAGTATACCGAGTGTTATGTGTGTGTTTCAAAAATTATGTATCTGTGGGAGACTGAGTCTCAACAATAGAATTTTTGTGCCACAAATTCATTCCCGTTCTGTATGTCATGATTTTCGACCAGAAAGGCATTGATGGCTTTGCTATCAAACACCTTTTTTCAGGGAGGAGTGCAAGATAGCAAAGTTTATAAATGTGCTGTTCTCTTATGGTTAGAGGGTTGTTCGACCTACCAGAGTTCGCAGTTTAAGTCTTTAGTCATTTATTTTTCTCACGTCTAAAAAAAAGTGCTTTGATTTTTTTTTCAAGGTCTAAGAATATAAAACTGTGCTCTATTACTTTCTTCTTCTTCTTTTTTCTTCTAAAGTTCGCCTCCATTCCTCTCCATTCCTAATCTTCTCTCTCCAGTTGGTGACGCCAATTTCCTTTATATCCTCACTTACTATCTATGTTGCTTCTGTTGAAGGTTGTGCCTATTTGTATGTTTCTGCTTTCCTAATGATCATATCTCCAACATTTATGTAATCTAGATCATTCTGCTCCTGGTCTCTTAATTATCTTCATATACTCTGTCTTATCTTTGTTAATGGTCAAGCCCACTTTTACTGCCACATCTCTCAGGTGAATGCAGGTATTGAAGACTTCTAGCATAGTTTCCCCTACTAAGTCAATGTCATCAGCATTTCTTAGTATTTTAGCTTATTCTTCTGTACTGCTTTCTTCTTTCACTTTTCTGACTGCCTTTTCTAGTACTAGGTTGAATAGTAATGGAGACAATGTATCACCCTGTTTTAAACTAGTTCTTATAAAGAAGGGTTCTGACTTTCTTGCTTTATATATTACTAAATTTTGTGCATCCTCCATGCATATTCTGGTCAGATTGATTAATTATTAGGCACCTCAAATTCAAAATTTTCCATAAGCTGTTCCTATCTATTGATAGGAACAGCTTATGGAAAATTATGAATTTGCTGTCATATGCTTTTTTGAAGTAAGATATTATGTAATTCTTTTTCATTTTCCCAGTACTTTTCTGCTCTTTGACGTAGATAAAATATTTGGTCTACAGTTGATCTATTCTTCCTGAAACCTGCTTGATAGTCTCCCAGTATGTTCTCGCTGTATAGTTTTAATCTATTTAAAAGTATAAAGTAGTATTTCATAATCTGTTGTAGTTAGGATATTCCTCTGTAGTGTTCACACTTACTCTTATCCACCTTTTATTTTTAATACTGGGATCAGTAATGATTCTCTCCATTCACTAGGGAGTTTTTCTTCTCTCTGTATTTGTTGTATTAGTGTCATATTACATTACTGGTCATATTAAAAGACATGATGATTTAGAGATAACAATAATGAAGGATAAGGCCCCCCCCCCTCCAATGAAACAAGGAAATTGGTTGTCAAAGAGATTATTAATAAGGCACAAGATATCACCAAGGTTCTAAACACCACACTCACTGAGGTAGACATCCTGGCTAAGCAAAGAGAAGTTCTCAGACTGGTTATCAAAGGTGCAATGTTCTGCGACACACAGACTACATGGATAAAGGAATACATAATCTGGGCAATAATGACTCAATGACCATTTTTCAAAGACTGTACAGTTTTGTTGCCCCCTGATAGTCTTACTGTAACTGTAAACTGTGGGTTCTTTGCCCCCAGTGTCTCCCTTTTCAGTGACATAGATACGGTACCTTTCTCTAAGAGATAATTCCAAACAAGCTTCATCAGCGAACGGAGCCAACATTATCCTCCAGTCTACTTACTAGGGCTGAAGTAACACAACTTATTACCAAGCATTCAGTCAGGTCAAACAAGGTCTTGGCAAGCTCTATTTCACTGGCCCTGATAACAACAGCACTGACCCTCTAGCTTAGTCAGTGAGGCCATATAGGGGGTTGGCCAGTTTTATTTTACTGAACCTTGTAACAGCATCAGCCCTCTAGTTCAGCTAATGAGGTCACACAGGGTCTTGACCAACACTATCTCAATGGTCCTAGTAAAACATCCAGCTCCAGCCATCTTCACATCTACTAACCCTGCCACCAAACTTAACCACCACAGAAAATTCTACTCATTTCACATTCTAATTCGCTTAAGAGCTAGATGACACACTAATCCCAGTGTATGGATATATGACCCAAGTAATGACTTAAGTGTTCACATACAAACACTTCCTTCCCCTCCTGGGGCCCGTGGCCTGGTCTGGAGAAGTTACAGCCAACTCGAACCACTTGCCAATATCAATTACTAACGCGTTATTCCGCACGCACATATAGGGGAAACAACCCATGATAAATTAAGTAGTGCTACATTTATCTCCCCTTTTACACACTCAACGTGTACGCGGCAGCGAACATGGGTATATTTTCTTACCAATTTGAGGTCTGGAACAGACCGACTTAGCGTCCATTCTTGGCTGTTAACAAACGAATCTGAAAAGAAAATATGCGTTAATCAAATATAAGCGATGACTGAGGTGGGTGTCTAGATATGGAAAACTTGGTGTAAGTTTTGTGTGCACCTGCAAGTCCGATACATTAGACCTGCTCACAGTTATGTCTAAGGCCCGTTCCAACTTCCCGCTTGGCCAGACTACTGGTCTGTTTTCAATGAAGCAGTACAGGATCTTGTTTCCCTGACCCTGATGCAAGCTGTCAGCTCGGTTCACTGACACTATCTCACCCAGCTTCAGATGGTGTTATGATACAGCTAGAAAAAAAGAACAGACTTTGGGGCGGGAGAGAATGCAATAAAATGGGAACAACCACAATTTCTTTCCCCCTATAATTTCATACATTCAAATGCTAGGTCAGGTTAAATCTGGACAATGGTCACCTGTGTGAAGTCCACAGTTTTCTCCTAGCTTCCATTACCCAGGCTAGTCCTGATACTGGGGGGCCTTGGTCAACTATGCTTCGCCAACCCTCACACTAGCATCAATTATGGGCCTCTGATTGCCAAACCAGACAGCGTCTTCACTAGACTCTAACCTAATCAATATTTTGGCAAAATGCTTTTTTATGTATGGAGGAGGGGGCAAAGCAAACTTCTGAGGTCCAACTTCATGGAACATAAACATACAATTTCCTCACATCAAAGAATTCAAAAGAAACTTGAAGGGATAACAAAGGATCCTAGTGAGCAGCCCACTAAGACGAAGTCAAACCAGGAATGGCTGACGGTCTTGGCCAAATGACAACTTTTATGTTGCTCTCAACTTCTTCCCAAAACTGCCACGAGAAGCAAGCTTCTCGGCAGACTCCACTACCCTCGGAACACACAGATCCCATTTCTGTCTAGAATTACAGCTGCCTGTTCAGTGAATCAAGATAAGACCTTGGCCAACATTTGGCTGCAAATTCAGTACGCCAAATGTAAAAATCTTGATTCTATTTGTTCTAGTTTATGACTACTCTCCAACTCCCAACTCCAACAACTGCTACACTTCTGCTGACTCCACCCACAATTACTTTCAACACTGCAGGCCTGACTAGCATTCATTTTCCCACTCCCTAACTGGGTGGGACAAGTTAAATAAAACAACACAATATATCAGAGCATAATATTAACATCATCTTAATCTTGTACAGAATTAAAGTGATGGAAAAACCCATTGCTAATCTTGGTTAAGTACAGACACTTAGCACTTGCTTACAAATCTGTGTGAGTATAATCTATGTGCTAATCTTGTTAAGTACGTTATTTTACTTCCCAAGACGTGAGTGGATGATGGAGAAAATGATCATCAACTTAACAACTACAACTTGAGAGGTACTGATAACAATCTTTGCTCCTCCCCTTCCTCGACAGATCATTGTGCGGCATGAGGTACACTTCCTCCATTCAAGACGCCCTGGATGAAGGACTGGTATGATCAACAGTGAACTGCCCACTAACTCATCAGAACAGCGAGCTGGTGGGGGGGGGGGGGGGGGGGGAGAGCTCCAACTCTTACTAGTGACAAAAACTGGAACCTGACACACTAGTGCTGCGGTTGTGGGGGAATCTACTTCTGAAAACAAAGATTTCTGATGCAAGGAAAGGCACACGAAACTATGGTGTCCACAAGCACGTCAGCGCATGCCAAGAAAACCAGAACAATGGGGTACTGGCAAACCTTAAACTCCCAACTCTTCAATGAATGAATCATTTCTCCTCACTCCAGCTACACTCAGAATTGTTTCCGACACGCTTTTCTATTTTTATACTATCCAATTCCAGCTCCTTCATAAATGGTAAACCAACTCTCAGCTCTGTCCAAAATAACTTCAGACTCTTCAACTTTTCTCCAGTCCAACTCCAACTCCTTCATAAACAGTACATATGTACACATCTACTCCTTGTAAAACTTCTACTAACTCCACAACCCCACAGATTCAACTCCACAAGCCCACAGAAGAAGAACAGAATATAACTTGAATCTCCCATAAGCAAAGGACCAAGCCCAAGTCTACAACTTATAGATGCAAAATAAAAATAATAAAATAAAATAAAATTTTAAAAAACTATTCCAAATCAACATTTCCAGGTTTTTCCCTGCAGGTGCCATTTTCTTTTCTCTGGGTATTTAGAATCCTTCCCTTTTCTCTTTGATCTAACATACTCTATTTCTTGGTATTCAGAATCCTTCCCTTTTCTCTTTGATCTAACATACTCTATTTCTTGGTATTCAGAATCCTTCCCTTTTCTCTTTGATCTAACATACTCTATTTCTTGGTATTCAGAATCCTTCCCTTTTCTCTTTGATCTAACATACTCTATTTCTTGGTATTCTGAATCCTTCCCTTTTCTCTTCGACCTAACAGACTCTATTTAAAGGAAAAGGCTTATCATCACCTCCTTCTACTTCCTCAGACCGCATTCTAGCTATTTCTTCTCTTTATCGTAACTGCATCATTTATGCCATTAATTTCTGTTCTGCAAGACCCCACTTATATACAACACACCATTTCTCACAGTGGTAAGTGAAGTCAAGTGTGGTAGTTTATGATATATATATATATATATATATATATATATATATGCACTTCAACCAGTGTTGTTGTTATTCACACTTGCTGTGGGAGTAACCTTGGCAGTTGGCAACAATGCTAGAGAGAATCACAATCATGTGCCTTCCTCTTCCTGGATGCTAATGCCATTGCTATGTATTAACTATTTCTACTTAACATTTTAGTTACACCCAGTTTCCTCACCCTTTCTACATTTTTTTTTCGTAAAGGTGAACCATGCACTTCTATCCACCTTCATTTTCCTATAGACAAGATTTTTGTATAAGCCACCATATCTTCTTTACAAATTACCTTAAGCAAAAACTTCTTCTTTATGAACTTCCACATTAAACAAAATTTCTGCAATTTATTCATCATCTCTCTTTCCCTTACTTCTACATCAAACAAGATATCTGTATGCACCTACAAGCTCCCCTTTAACACTGTATGTGCATATGCGCTGACAGAACTAAATGTGACAGCAATATAATGATGATAAAAATGTAATGATACAATTACATATTCTGACAAAAAAAAAACACGCACACACTAAATGTAATGACACCACTAAATACTCTGACAACACAAAATGTAATGACACCACTAAATGCTCTGACAACACAAAATGTAATGACACCACTACATATTCTGACAACACAAAATGTAATGACAGCATTAAATACTCTGACAACACAAAATGTAATGACACCACTAAATAGACGACACAAAATTTAATAACACCACTAAATGCTCTGACAACACAAAATGTAATGACACCACTAAATGCTCTGACAACACAAAATGTAATGACACCACTAAATGCTCTGACAACACAAAATGTAATGACACCACTAAATGCTCTGACAACACAAAATGTAATGACACCACTAAATGCTCTGACAACACAAAATGTAATGACACCACTAAATACTCTGACAACACAAAATGTAATGACACCACTAAATAGACGACACAAAATTTAATAACACCACTAAATGCTCTGACAACACAAAATGTAATGACACCACTAAATGCTCTGACAACACAAAATGTAATGACACCACTAAATGCTCTGACAACACAAAATGTAATGACACCACTAAATGCTCTGACAACACAAAATGTAATGACACCACTAAATGCTCTGACAACACAAAATGTAATGACACCACTAAATACTCTGACAACACAAAATGTAATGACACCACTAAATATTCTGACAGCACAAAATGTAATCCATCCATGCTCTTGGCTGGCGACTGGCTAAGCAATCATCACCCAGCTTGTCCTGTGACATCTTGCAGGGCAGCAACAAATTCTCTCCACTTCTCATGATCTGCAGCCAGCCTTTGTATTGTGCCCCAGCTGTGCTGCGTGCTACTCATTTCTGTTTCTACAGTTCTCTTCCAAGCGGCCTTTGCTCAGCCTCTTTTTATTTTTTTTCCTCTCAGGCATCCACTGCATGGCTGTTATAGAGATGTAGCTGGGGTACCTTCACAGCACATGACCAATCCATTTCCATCATTTTTTTGCTATTATGGCATGCATATCTTCTAGTTCACACTGGGTGACCTAGGTCTCTAATGTTTATTGTTTGTGGCCATTAAAGTATTCAAAATCTTCAGATTGCATGGAATGGGGATAATCTGCTCATTTTCTTTCCAGTTGTGCTCCAGCTTTCTACTCCATAAAGAAGTATGGATAACACAAACAAAATGTAATGGTGGCAATAAATACTCTGATAACACAAACAAAATGTAATGGTGCCAATAAATACTCTGATAACACAAACAAAATGTAATAGTGCCAATAAATACTCTGATAACACAAACAAAATGTAATGGTGCCAATAAATACTCTGATAACACAAACAAAATGTAATGGTGCCAATAAATACTCTGATAACACAAACAAAATGTAATGGTGTCAATAAATACTCTGATAACACAAACAAAATGTAATGGTACCAATAAATGTTCTGATAACACAAACAAAATGTAATGGTGCCAATATATACTCTGATAACACAAACAAAATGTAACGGCAGCAATAAATACTCTGACAACACAAACAAAATATGATGACAGCATTAAATAGTCCTGACAACTGCAAATCTTTTAAACAATCTGACATTTCAACAACATAAAGAGACACTGGCAACACAAAACATACTTGACTCATAGCACAGAATGTTCTGGCCACACTTGGGAACAATTTTTTGTACATCAACAATCTAAAAACAAACATCACCAAGTCTTACATGTCAGCTTTATTTACACACACTGTGTTTTAAGAAAACAGACCATATCATCCCTATTTCAATACACTACACCTGACAGCTGAAAGTAAGGCAAGCACCAAAAAAAAAAATGCTACTCCAACAGAACTACAAATAAACAAAAAGACCCCGACTGCACCTTTTGAGATATTGGTGCTGGCCTTGAAATTAGCTAGGCTCATATTCTTTGACAACCCAATTCCCCCACTTGTGCTAAAAAAAAAAAAATATTCCAGGGAGTGGTTCTTCTGTCAACATCCTATGAGTCTTTATGAGTAAGCCCTGAGGTATGAGAATAAATGGGCTGCTCTCTGCACATTCAGTACCAGCTCAGTGCATGAAATACTGTTGCTGGTATGTTTTCAAAGGTTATCTACAACACTGAAAAAAAATCATTCTCCTTCACTACTGCTTGTTACTGTTATATCTATGGGAAAGAGATGTGATGTATGATCTCATATTATTGTTGTCTCTTGCCCTTCCCCCTTTTCTTCTGTGTGCAAACATATGTGTTGCTGCTTATGCACACAGTCTAGTTTCAACATATTCACTCACTCTCTCTCTGAACCTTAAGTGCCCAAGGCATATGGGGCTTCCACAAGGGTTTTCCACAAATGCCTGTCCTTCACATTTTCCTGCTTGTGCCCAGGTGAGCTCTCTATTGTTCAACATTCAACATAACAGTCCCTGATAAAAATGAACTTCAGATATATGGGACTAAAACTGGTCAGATTAAAATACACTTTAAAAAATGTTCATACAACTACAAAATAAATTTTTTTTAAAAATATATTTTGCGAAATATAAGAAAACTGACAAATATAGGGGTAAAGTGTAGTCCATTTGAAGCAAACAATTGTTACGTCTTGTTAATGAACTCATGCACCAACCTAATGGCCATATTTGGGACAGAGTAGTCTAGCAAAAGTTGATCTGGCCTTATGTCGGTCAGTATAAGGGTATGTCAGACACCAAGGACAGTTCACTACTATAACATGTTGCAAGATGAACAGACATGTTTCCCATCACTTCAAAATATTAACAGAATGCACATTAGCACAGTAACCGAACATTAATCAGAAAATACAAATCACAACATATTAAATAAAGAATCATACTGTGATCCACAATTTTCTCCACCAGTTTTACATTTAAGCAAACATGGCTGGCTCTGAAAAGTTTATATAAAAACCTATTACTTTCTGCCTGGATATCTCAGAGCATATCCACCATATTTATGCAACATATTTCTGAGAAGTTTATACAGCACAAAGACCTAGCACTTTCAGCCTGGATACCTCGGAGTGGAGACACTGTATTTAAGCAAACACGGCTCTGAGAAGTCTGTGTAATACAAAGTCTTAATGAACCTAGTACTCTGTATCTGGATACCTCGGAGTGGAGACACTGTATTTAAGCAAACACGGCTCTGAGAAGTCTGTGTAATACAAAGTCTTAATGAACCTAGTACTCTGTACCTGGATACATCACAGTGAAACCACCATACTAATATGTCTTAGACCTCTGTTATGCTCCACGTTTCTGTCTCATCTTTCTTCTTGGGAAAGTAAGGATAATGAAAACAGGATATTAGTAGCTTCTGCGACTCCCAGAGAAGGACAAATAAGCTCCTCAAAACATTTCAACCCCACAACAGAAGCATCAGTCTCCACTTCAGGTGAGAATAAAGTAATACACCAGAATGTTTCCAAGAAGTGCTCTTGGTGGTAGGACAAGGTCTCAGGCAGCCCTGATCCTTTGAGTCATTGTAACAACACTACAATCTGACCTGATCCTTTGAGTCATTGTAACAACACTACAATCTGACCTGATCCTTTGAGTCATTGTAACAACACTACAATCTGACCTGATCCTTTGAGTCATTGTAACAACACTACAATCTGACCTGATCCTTTGAGTCATTGTAACAACACTACAATCTGACCTGATCCTTTGAGTCATTGTAACAACACTACAATCTGACTCTCATACAAAACTCACCCCCAGTTCCCCAGCCCACTAAGACTGTAAGGTAAAAGGTAAAATTCCCATTTCCATGCCATTAATGCATACTGGGGAATACGGTGTTAGGCCCGTATTTTGCATGACCTTTGGCACATGAAAGTGCGATGTGGTCGGTATCACGCCTGGCCGCTTTACCTTCCCAGATTTCTTTGGTACCAATTTTCCGAGGCTTGGCGAACCCCGGAGCTGCACTGGTCAGAAAAAAAAAATCCCGCTTAGATGGGGATTCAAACCTTCGACCATTCGGTTGCTAGACGAGTGCTCTAACAACTACGCTAGCCAGTCCCCCATTAAAACTGTACCACCTCTAAATTCCCTCACAAAACTCATCCCCAGTTCCTTAGTCCAATATAACTGTACCGTCTCTAACTTCTTCTTGACACTCAACCTCAGTTCCCTTGCCAAATAAAACTGCACCATCCCTAACTCTCACAAAACTCAGCCCCAGTTTCCTGGCTCATCTCTGTCTTTAAAAAACCCACTAAGACTGTACCACCTCTGTCTTACAAAACCTACTAAGACTGTACCATCTCTGTCTTACAAAACCTACTAAGACTGTACCATCTCTGTCTTACAAAACCTACTAAGACTGTACCATCTCTGTCTTACAAAACCTACTAAGACTGTACCATCTGTCTTACAAAACCTACTAAGACTGTGCCATCTCTGTCTTACAAAACCTACTAAGACTGTACCATCTCTGTCTTACAAAACCTACTAAGACTGTACCATCTCTGTCTTACAAAACCTACTAAGACTGTGCCATCTCTGTCTTACAAAACCTACTAAGACTGTACCACCTCTGTCTTACAAAACCTACTAAGACTGTATCACCTCTGACTTATAAAACCTACTAAGACTGTACCACCTCTGTCTTACAAAACCTACTAAGACTGTACCATCTCTGTCTTACAAAACCTACTAAGACTGTACCATCTCTGTCTTACAAAACCTACTAAGACTGTACCATCTCTGTCTTACAAAACCTACTAAGACTGTACCACCTCTGTCTTACAAAACCTACTAAGACTGTACCATCTCTGTCTTACAAAACCTACTAAGACTGTACCATCTCTGTCTTACAAAACCTACTAAGACTGTACCATCTCTGTCTTACAAAACCCACTAAGACTGTACCACCTCTGTCTTACAAAACCCACTAAGACTGTACTACCTCTAACTTACAAAACCCACTACGACTGTATGGGCCGGCTAGCGTAGTGGTTAGAGCACTCGTCTAGCAACCAAATGGTCGAGGGTTCGAATCCCCAGCTGAGCGGGAATTTTTTTCCGACCAATACGGCCCTGAGGTCTACCCAGCCTCGTAAAATGGGTACCAGAGAAAATCTGGGAAGTAAAGGCAGCGAGGAAAGGAACTGGTCACCCTACCTCATACGCTGATGACCCAGCATAATGAGGTCTCTAACGCTTCACCCCCTACGGCATTTGAAATGCTATGGGACTATCTTTACTTTACTTTACTAAGACTGTATAACTTACAAACCTAATCTCTTTCAGATAACAACTGTTTAATGTGAATAATATAACACCTGGCTGACCAAACAGCACAGGAAAAGAAAAGACAATCAGACTGACTACAAATACAAATGACCATGTAAAACAGAGAACAGTCCCAATAGCTAACAGCACAGCATGAATATAATGAATAAATCTAAACTACTTCAACTGTCTTAGAGCTTACATACATTTCCAGCTAGTTTCAATGTTATGAGATTGTATTTTTTTCTTCTGGGGTCTGCCAGGTGTACAGTGTAAGCCAGTATGCTTCACTGTGCGGGCTATTATTTTATAATGTATGTTCCAGATTAACTACATAAACTGGAATTTATTCCCTGATACATGCTCATCCAGAGAAAGTGGGGTTTATTTCCCAGTATTTTGTTCATCTCCAGAAATTTGGGTTTATTCTCTGATGTATATTCACCTACAGAAACCAGAATTTATTATCTGATGTATGTTCATCTATAAAAGCCAAAGTTTACTCTGATGTATGCTCGTCTATAGAAAATGGGGTTCATTCTCTAATGTATATTCATCCTCTGATGTACATTCATCTATACAGATTGGGATTTACTCTTCAGAAACTGAGGTTCACTCTTTGAAGTATGCTCCTCTACAGAACTGAGATTTATTCTCTGAGGTATGTTCCTCTACAGAAACTGAGATTTATTCTCTGATGTATGCTCCTCTACACAAACTGATGTTTATTCTCTGATGTATGCTCCTCTACACAAACTGATGTTTATTCTCTGATGTATGCTCCTCTACAGAAACTGATGTTTATTCTCTGATGTATGCTCCTCTACACAAACTGATGTTTATTCTCTGATGTATGCTCCTCTACACAAACTGATGTTTATTCTCTGATGTATGCTCCTCTACACAAACTGATGTTTATTCTCTGATGTATGCTCCTCTACACAAACTGATGTTTATTCTCTGATGTATGCTCCTCTACACAAACTGATGTTTATTCTCTGATGTATGCTCCTCTACACAAACTGATGTTTATTCTCTGATGTATGCTCCTCTACACAAACTGATGTTTATTCTCTGATGTATGCTCCTCTACACAAACTGATGTTTATTCTCTGATGTATGCTCCTCTACACAAACTGATGTTTATTCTCTGATGTATGCTCCTCTACACAAACTGATGTTTATTCTCTGATGTATGCTCCTCTACACAAACTGATGTTTATTCTCTGATGTATGCTCCTCTACACAAACTGATGTTTATTCTCTGATGTATGCTCCTCTACACAAACTGATGTTTATTCTCTGATGTATGCTCCTCTACAGAAACTGATGTTTATTCTCCGATTTATACTCAAGTTCATCAACAGACACTAGGGATGCTGGCAGACCTGTCCTCTCATCAAAGAGACTGTGTGCTCATGACCATTTATTAGTTACCTCCAGTCAAACTGCTGTAAAATTTGGTACCTGACATTCTGGTGCTCAGTAAAAGGGGGGGGGGGGGGGGGGGATTCCCCTCGTCCGCCCATCACAGACATAAAAAAAAATTAAGAACATAATCTTAAGCCTGTACGACAGTGCCGCTTCAACTGCTCTCTGAAGCAATACTGACTTGTGGGCAGATAAAGAACTTGGTAACTTCTAACCAACATTGGTCAGGTCAGTACAAACAACAATGATTCACTTCTACTACCGAGTCGCGTGAGTGGTCAGCAGCCCCCAAGCGTGAGTCAGTTTCTTATTCAGGACAGTTGACACCGTGTCCAATCGCCTACCCTTAAGGAGTTTGGGGTTATTGAACGTTTTTAATACCGTCTACAGAAGTCTATAGTTTGTTTTAATACTCACCTTCGATGCAAACGACGTGCTCCCTAATTTGTTGCTGAATCAAAGGGTCTGGAATTGCTTCAATCAAATCATAAATGGCATAGATGCTAGGATGCACGCTCTCAAAGCGTTGGATTTCTTGTCGAATAGCCAGCGAATTACTCCAGTACGACTGCATCGGACTTCGTGTATTCATTTTCATGATGTTCTGAACTCATCCTCTGTTGCTAAATAACATATTAAGCTCTGTATTTTGTGCACATAATCGGGACTATACCCTTCGACTGAGTCGTTTCCATAAAAATGGCTATCCATGTAAATTTTGGAATACGCGCATGCGTGTTACACAGTCCAGTTGCCTGGACTTTTGTCTGCGTGTCAGTTAAGATTGAAATAAATATAGGCCAAAATTCTGTTTGCAACTTCGTGAGTGAATACAAACACATATGATATATTATTTTGTGCATATGTAAGTTACAAAGTAAAAAACAAACATTTTACATTTTAAAAATGCTGATAAATCGTATCTAACCTGCTAAAGACACCCCCACAACTCACTAGGCCGTCAGAAAAAGTTGATTAACACTTGAAAATTGTGTGTTACTTGAAAATTAAATGCAAGTGTTCTTAGTTTTGTTTATCTTTCATAATAGAAGGAATTCAGTTGTGGTGTTAATTTTGTAATGACTCAAGAAAATCATTGTTGCAAACTTACCAATTAAAAAAAACGACAGTTTAAAGTATGTTGTGTTCTGCATGTTGTCCGTTCTTCCTTATTACTTTGGCCAATATTTTACATCCAGGCATATAATTTATTAAATGAAGTTCACCAAACTTACTGGATGGGTCAAATGTCACTTCCGGTTTCCTGTTAATGAACTGGAAAAAGTAGGCGTGGTACTGTGTATACATCTTGAAAAAAAAAAAAAAAACGCTTTTTTTCATATTCTTATTATTACTATTCGTTCGTCCTCAAAAAGGCATTGGTTGCGCTGTTTCGGAATTATGCGACTACTGACCCCTACTGACTATCGACATCTAACTTTCGATCTGTGGCTTCTTGCTGTGCCACAATATCCCCCCCCCCCACCCCATCTCATTCTTTAGACCAGAGCAACCCACAGCTAAGTACTATTTGTTTCCATCTTTTAATTTTAAACTTGTTATAAATCTGTTATGATTATTATTATTATCAAGGTTGTCATCGTTGCGTGTCGGACTAGTCCATGAGTGCTGGTCTCCTCTCATGAAGGAGATCTCAACACAGTGCACGCACTCCCTAGCACCAGCGAGAACTATGACTGACAGAAGGTGGCGGACAAGGTTCAGTCTCACGCCTAGGTCCGAGATTACTCCGCCATGGCTAGTGCCAAGCCTGGGTGAGACAGGAGAAGGGTTTGACATAGGGCCAGCTACCCAATTCTATTGTTGTTGTTGTTGTTTTTTAATTACTTCAGATACGAAAACGTCAGCAAGAACTCAGTATGAGAAGAAGTTTTGAAGCAGAGATTAAAAATTGACTACACTCGGAGACGGATAGAAGAAACAACCCTTGATAGAAATAAATGGAGAGCCCTCATTGGTGGCCTATGCCCCAGATAGGATAAAGAAGGCGAAGAAAGAAGATCCGAGACTGATCGAGAGACCGCGTCCCTATCGATTCGGCCTGTCCCACTCCCACTCATACAGTATACATGTACCTAATCTTTACTTCCCCTTCCCACCCACCGCTATCCCATCCAACCAGTCCTGTATATATTTGCATGTACAGTATGAGACAAAAGTACATTACAACTGTATAATTTAAAGAAAAAAAATGCTGGCACCAGCTGTGGCATAAACTATGTCAATGTCAAGGCCACCAAAGGTTACTCCTCAGCACACAATGTAATGTATCTCTAAAAACTTCTAATTCTATATTCTATTCTCTTAGTCCGCCTTCTAATTGTACATTCGATTCTCATAGTCCCCAGTCAGTCTTTTATAATCTCCCAGCTGGACTGCACGCTGTTCATCCCGGTTTCAACAGTCCTGTCTTTCGTATTTTCCTATTTCTTTCGGATGTACATCGCTCGAAAAGATTCCTAAGAAGGAGCCTTTAGCTAGATATGGACCCCCTGCACACTCTGTACCATCCATCTCCTAATAAATTACCTGATTCCAGAAATGTATAAACCAGGAGGGGGGGGAGTAGGAACAGCTTTATTACCTAACGAGCACACACTTATGACGTTTCACACAGTTGTATTTGCTTTGCTGCAGTGGCTTATAGCTATATCTTATCTTATATCTTATATCCTTCCCCTGCCGTTAAACGCCACATAGGGCTCGCAAAGTAGTTCGCCAGTTTTTCCTGTCTTCGGCGAGTCTTTCAGCCTCATCAAAGGGTTTTATGCCTGTTAATTTGGCTTATAGCTATATACTTAGTTGTATATATATGTATCTCTCTCTCTATCTGAACCTTAAGTGCCCAGGGCACATGGGGCTTCCGCAAGGGTTTTCCACAAATGCCTGTCCTTCACCTTTTTTTTCTGCTCTTGCCCAGGTGAGCCCTCTATTGCTCAACATCCTTTCTGTTGTTCTTCTCCATGTCTCTTTTGGTCTACCCTTACTTCTGTTCCCCTGTGGTGTCCATCTTAGTGCTGTTTTTGGTAGTGAGTTATCAGTCATTCGGAGCACATGTCCCAACCATCGCCAGCGTCTTTCCTCAATAATTGTTGTCAGTGATTTCATCTGCATTTCTGCTAATAAGATGCTATTATAAGTTGTATATACTTGTACACTAAATACTCGTGATTCATCCCTAGCACTGTTTCTGTATGACTCCTTCCTACACATAACAAATATATCTGATACAGCAATGCCATCGTCATCCGTTTAGATTTCATCAAACGTATTAACTTATTAACTTCGCGGTTTTTTTTCCTTCTTTCTCGATTCGGCTCCCCATGCTCTTACAGCCCAATAGGCCTAAGTCCACTCCCCATTCTCTTACAGCCTGAGCCAGCTCCCCATTCTCTTACAGCCTAACCCCGCTCCCCCATTCTCTTACAGCCTAAGCCCGCTCCCACATTATCTTACAGCCTAAACCAGCTCCCCCATTCTCTTACAGCCAAAGCCAGCTCCCCCATTCTCTTACAGCCTAAGCCAGCCCCCCATTCTCTTAAAGCCTAAGCCAGCTCCTCCATTCTCTTACAACCTAAGCCAGCCCCCCCCCCCCATTCTCTTACAGCCTAAGCCCGCTCCCCACTCTCTTACAGCCTAAACCAGCTCCCCCATTCTCTTACAGCCTAAGCCAGCTCCCCCATTCTCTTACAACCTAAGCCAGCCCCCCCCCCCCCCCATTCTCTTACAGCCTAAGCCCGCTCCCCACTCTCTTACAGCCTAAACCAGCTCCCCCATTCTCTTACAGCCTAAACCAGCTCCCCCATTCTCTTACAACCTAAGCCAGCCCCCCCCCCCCATTCTCTTACAGCCTAAGCCCGCTCCCCATTCTCTTACAGCCTAAGCCCGCTCCCCATTCTCTTACAGCCTAAGCCCGCTCCCCATTCTCTTACAGCCTAAGCCCGCTCCCCATTCTCTTACAGCCTAAGCCCGCTCCCCACTCTCTTACAGCCTAAGCCCGCTCCCCATTCTCTTACAGCCTAAGCCCGCTCCCCATTCTCTTACAGCCTAAGCCCGCTCCCCATTCTCTTACAGCCTAAGCCAGCTCCCCATAATGGAGAATCTGCCACTGGTATTTCCGGTGTGCGGAAACAGTTCAGTAAAATACTTTGGCTACTCTCATCCTCGAAGGCTGGCTAGTAAGGAAGATTAGAAAGAGAAAACTTAACTATTTTGGACATATTAAACATCATGATAATTTAGAGAAGAGATTCTTGGAAAGGTACATAATGGGGGGAAAAGAGAGGAAGACCAAGGCGAAGATGGCTGCAAGACATCGTTGATGATCCGCGAATGGACGAATCAGCAGGTTGCTTACAGCCGAGAGGCCTACAAGAGAGCTGTTAAGGAGGCAAAGTTCCGCAGGGGACATGCAAATGACTGACTGACTGACTCTCAGACGTAGCTTCTCGCAAGTCGCAGCTATATGCATTTTTTTTTTCATTCTCATATGTTGATGTAAATGTATATATTTTTTTCATCTTTTCAATCTCCTTCTTCTTTATGTTTTTGTATAATTAAGATGTAAACTGAAACGTTACCACTGTGTGCTCATTAATTAATACAGCTGTTCCTACTTTCGTTCTAAATAATCTTAAGATCTTGTTGTCACAGCTTTAGTGCAGTGACTTTGTGTATATTTGTATATTTAGTTTATATATATATAAAAAGGGGCAGACCGCGTGAAACTCTGAAGAGGACATTATTAAGAGAGGCCAAGTTAACAGGCATAAAATCCTTTGATGAGGTTGAAATCCTCGCCGAAGACAGGAAAAATTGGCGAACTACTTTGCGAGCCCTATGTGACGTCTAACGGCACGGGAAGGATATAAGATATAAGATAAGATAAGATATATATATATATATATATTCGTGTGTCGGTCAATTTCCAACATCCTCTTTCGATAATTACGAGTACTTTTTCTTAGACATATCGTTTGGAAAGGGGGAAGAATTGGCCGTTACTTTTTTCTAGTGTTGTCTAGCATTCTGCTCGTTTGTATGTATGGGTGGCCCCTAGCTTTAGTATACGGCTATTTTGAATGCGGTACTTGCTTGGAAAGGAATGGGGGGTGGCGTATTTGCATCCTAGATGTTTCTCAGGTTAGAGAGTGGAGTTATAGGACTATATACGGTGCAGCATTGCAGGAAAGATAGAGAAAAGAAAGGAAAGAATGGGGAGGGGTGATAAGCAATACGAGATAATCATAACAGTAGTAAGATGGTTTTGGACGGGAAAAATGAGAGAGGAGAGAGAGAGCCCCAATGACTAACCGATGATGGGAGATGTGAGATGGAGATAAAGAAAGAACAGGAATGGCAAGCTACACATTCAACACCATGAGATCCGCGCTGTTGTCTACGATTCTGTCCATAAATTGCTGTGTCTAATCTGTAAACAGAGCAGACACCTGGACAAGTTAAAAAGTCGGAGAGTGATAAATGTGGCAGAAATGTGGATCTACTGTAAATTAGATCACATGTCTTGGAAAATGAAAAGAACAAATGTACAAGTACTGGAACAATTACATGAACTTCTCACAGATATAAAGATCAAGAAAACAAAATACTTTGGCCACATTTTTAAAAAAAAGACATAATAATGTACTAAAGTAGTGAGAGGGAGACAGTGATGTAGACGGGAAAATAACACTACAGTGAACGGGATACACCCTGGCTGAACGGACCATCAAAATGAGGAAGAGAAGAAGCTGTATATTCAGTACCACCAACCTTCGTTCCGAAGACGGCACACGATGATGATGATGATGATGATGATGATGATGATGATGATGATGATGATCAGAGACGACAAAACAGATAAATGCGCACCCTCCCCCCCCCCAAAAAAAAAAAATGTGACTGAAGATCGTGAACTAACAGGTTAGAGAAAACTGTGCTAGCTTTATTTATTCCATTTCTGTGCGTATGAAGATACCCATGCAAGAGTGACGGCAACATTTGTCAGGACCAGCAAACTATAGCAGGTCAAGACCCTGCCCCTCTTCTCCTTTAGTGCTCCCAGAAACAAATTCAGCCTGGCCAAATGGACGGCGATAGACAAGATCTCCACCGCTGACGGATTCTGCTGAGAAGTTTTGCACCTTTTTCTGTTGTTTAACTCCATTGGAGGATGGCCTCCACAACGCACTCCCCATATATGACACCACGCTGTGTGCTTGAACGCCTACACTTCATGGGCTGTAGAAAGCATTCTGCACGCAGTTCCTGCACATAAATCGTCTTCTTCTTATTCTTCTTCTTACATTTTCAGACGTCGATTTGTTTACTTTTGAGGTAGTTGGTGATCATCCAGAAATCGTGGACATCCCCGTACAATTTATTGTTGGACTGGTGTAGCAGTTGGCCATATTTGCCTTCTCTGTCACTCATGTATTTGGCACTCCTGCAGTATGTGGTCTGCTGTCATTTTATTGGTGTCACATGTACATTCACCAATTGGTCCTATCTTGAATTTGTTGTACAGATGGTATCTTAGCTAGTTGTGACCACTGTTCCCTATAAGCTGCGCTGCTGCACACAGAAAAAAAAAATCTTACCGCCCACAAAAATTTTGGACCCGCGCAAAAAAAGAAAAATGAAACTGCTAATTTTATTTTCCAGTTTCCAGATGTTACTCCGTGCTGTAAGTGCAAACAAGAAAAATACAATGGTGGTACATGTTTTTTTTTTTACTTCACTGTTTCTTTCTTGTTGAGAAATAACTTTCAGATCGGATGTTTCAACTGGTCTTTTATCTCGTAGTTTCGGTAGTACGGCAGAATTGTGACGAGGTAAGTGGGCACACAGAGAACAGAGGGTAAATAAAATAAACGGGCGGATGAATTTCCACTGCTGAAAAGTACAGCAGATCTATCCTGTTATTAATGTACAGGCCTTTACAGTGTCGGTGTGTATTATATATATATATATATATATATATATATATATATATATATATATATATCATCATGTGCCTTGCCGACTGGCGTTGGCTATTATGCTTCTCCAGAGTACCCGATCCTTCATGCAGGCCATCAGTTCAGTTGGTGATCTCCTCTCACACCATCCCGTCAGACTGTCCAGTATCATTTCTCTTGGTCTTCCTCTTGATCTTCTTCCTTCTATTTTTCCTGTTATAATATTTTCAATGCCCCCTCTTCTCATTGCATGTCCTATGAAAGTACATATATATATATATATATATATATATATATATATATAATATATATATATATATATATATATATATATACTACGCACATTTGCGCACAAATTTTTTTTTTTTGCACATGAGCTGAACATTTTGCACACAGACCGCAAACCCTTAGAGGGAACATTGGTTGTGACCGGTACGTATGTAAGGAAGAGAGTAAGGGGAATGAGGGATTTATGAGAGTCGTAATTAAGTAATTAAAGAAATATACAAGAAATTAGACTCTTTTGAAAACAAATGCTCGGCATCAAGTGGAACGAATTAAAGAACAATGCAGAGATAAGACAGATGGCTGAACAACAACCAGTCTCATGGGTGATCAGGAAAAGGAGATGGACATATGTTGGTCACTTGATGAGAAGAAATGATCAGAGAATACCAAAACAAGCTATCAAGTGGAACACAACAGGCCAAAGAAAAAGAGGCAGACCGCGTGAAACTCTGAAGAGGACATTATTAAGAGAGACCAAATTAACAGGCATAAAATCCCTCGACGAGGTTGAAAGACTCGCCGAAGACACGAAAATTTGGCGAACTACTTTGCGAACCCTATGTGACGTTTAACGGCACGGGAGGGATATAAGAAAGAAATAAGAATTAAATAATTAGGTTTTTCCATTGGTACAAATGTACTATGACCCCCAGCCCTAATTCTGAAGAAAATCTGACCACAGCCATCACGGTTCTCGGACCCTTGTTAGCTAGCCTATGGATATTGTAGATATTGTGTGTACTCTGCTTTTGCATCATCTCTCATACCTAATACAAAACAAATATTTCATTGTGTAAAACAACTAACAACGAAAATTTATTATGACAAACATAAATACACTCATCATGAACACACACAATACCAATAACGGTTTACCCACATTATACACATAAGGATCACAGTATATATATATATATATATATATATATATATATATATATATATATATATATATATATATATATAACATAGAAAGCAATGGCACAGCAATGCATCACTGAACCAAAATATGCAAGTCAATAATCCTCACTCATATCAACCTTTGTTGTCATAAGAAGCTTTAGAAATCAATACAATCAATATATGTACATACGTATATTCAGCAATGCGTTGAATATTAACATCACACACAAGTAAGGCATTGTCAAAAAGTAAGGGTCTTCATAATAGAATTTATCATGAACACTAGTGCATATAAAGCTGCCCCCCCCCCCCCAACAGCTGTGATAAGCATCATATCAAAACTCAACATTACACGTATGCTATATGTGCATGGCAACGACATCAAAACCCATGGCAAGAGATATGCATAATTGAACCATCGTTCAATGTCTCTTACATGTCCTAGCACAGACATATTATATGACAGCTCGTTCAATGTCTCCTACATGTCTTAGCATAGACATATTATATGACAGCCCATATCAGCTGTATATAATATATAGTAGCATTATCCAAACTCATACTACAACCTTGCCATACATACATGGGTGCACCCAACACATGCACTATCATCTAAGAAATCATCTCTACTAACCAAACTCTTACAGAACCAACCTAATTGAGTCTGGGGTGCTCGATGGGGTCATAACCAGCAACCACATATCACATATATATTTATAACAGAATCAATCCAGACATAATGACACTATATATACTTCAATATCAAGAACCAACCACATCCACAAAACAACACGATGGTTCGCCCACCGTGACATATCCCGAACTAACTGGAAAATATCTTTGCAACACCTTGTATACTAAATAGTGTTCACAGCCTAATGTCCCAGCCGCTGACAACAGGCTTTTTACACGTAGCCTCCGGATGATGACTTTGTGGTCTGTGAGCTGGCAGTAGGCATTGTTTCTTTGGTGGTCTGCGAGCTCTTTCTCTCATTTGTTCTTGTAGCTGAGATTTAGCAGTGTTTTTTTGGTCACATAAAGCAAGTCTGTCTGTCTATTGACGTTGGCGGTCTTAACTTCCCACAACTCTGTTGTGTGTTGCGTCTATGAGTTGATACAGGCTAAAGCCCTATGATACTCTGAACCCCTTGTGGTCCTCTCGTGGATCTCATGTGGTCCTTTCGGGGACCACACAGGAGACCACGGGACCTAACGAGGACCACAGGCGTAAATTCAGTAGGATCACCGTGCGGTTTTGGTGGTAGAAGCGAACGAAGAAGAAGAAGAAGATCTATGAGCTGTTCTGTCGTTTTCTTTCCATCTCATCTTGCCATTCCATCCAGGATTTCCTCTCTTGATCTACCTCGGCCTCTTTTCCCCCTTAACTGCCCTGTTGTCACGATGTGTTCTAGTTTGCCTTTTCTCATTACAATGTCCTATCATATATATATATATATATATATATATATACACTTAGACTGGATTTGTCCCCTGACTGATGTAATTATTTGTCTTCTCGAATCGGTTTCTTTGGTTTTCTTGCAGTCCATGCTATCTTTAACATTCTTTTAAGAAACCACATTTTCCTTACACTCAGTGACAGTGATTTGTTTTCATATTTTGAAGCATTGTCTTGGCTTGTGTTATTCTGCTCTTTATCTCAAAGCATGTGCACAGCCTTTATGAGTTTTCACTGATTCTTTAAAAATTAGGGCATTTTTGTGGCAAATTTTCTTTTCTTTCTTTTCTTTTTCAAATTGTTTCGCATGCTACACAGCCAGCATGAGGCCTTTTCTGCTGTTTCTGAAAGGTTTTTCAATGCTCTTGGTCTTGCTTGTCCTTTTAATGTCCAGTTGCTTACATAGGTCGTATGCTGATGTTGCTACGAATCCTCTCGCTCCCACTTCTACAGCTATCACTTTTGTCCTGACTCCTGTCCCCTGCCTCAGTTGCTTGATCAGGTCATTGTACTTCTCACAGTTGAATAGGTGCTGCTCCTTTATTCTTGTTTCGTGCGGAACCGTAAGCTCGATCATTATTAATTCCTGTTTTTCTATGGAGTACACTACAATGCCCGGTCGAATCAATGCTGAATGGGATATTTAGGCAAAGTCTAAATAAAATAAAAAGTAACACATTTCTAACGCAGCCCAAATTTTTTAAATTATAGAGAAACAACATTTCTCATTATTCTAACAGATCATAGGAATTAAGTAAGGAGTGAAAGAGTTAAGCAATGGAGTATACGGTGCTCTCTGAGTTTATATAGCAGTAGTATTATAAACGCTACAGGCTTAAACTTTAAGCGATGCTTGGAGAAGTGAAGATGGTTAACTCTTTTAGCTCCAAAACAACACTGGTAGAGTTGATAGACCTTGCATGCCTATACGAATCAATGCTCAAAGCGACATTTAGGCTAAGTATAAATAAAATGAAAAGTAGCACATTTCTAACCTAACTTTTGTTTTTAAAACATAGATTTACTTCCTTCTAGTTTCTTGATATCGAAATTTCAACACAAAATGTATTTATGGCATATCATGGGAAATGACTCAGGAGTGAAAGACTTTCTTTCGATGCGGAATTATTTTTAACCCTACCCCCAATAAAGTTTGATGAGAAATTTTGTATAAAGAAACTGGGGGAAAAAAGAAGTTGGTCAATAATTTAAAAACTTGGGTTGGGTTAGAAAGGTGTTATTTTTCATTTTATTTAGTTAGACTATATCTGAATATCGCTCTGAGCGTTGATTTGCATATGTGTGCAAGATCTACCGTCAGCTCTATCAACGTTGCTTTGGAGTTAAAGAGTTAAAAGTCAATCGTGTGCAAAGTAAAACGTGTCTGTCTGAACCTTTGAAAAAGTCTGTAATTGACTCGTCTATAATGTCTGGTCTGCACTGGCGAGCGCGGGGAGTAAAAAAGGGGGAGGGGGTAAAATCTTACATCCTTCCCGCGTGCCGTTGAACGTCACATAGGGTTCGCATGTTCCTGTTTTCGGCGAGCCTTTCAACCTCATCAAGGGATCTTAGGCCCACGAAACTGGCCTCACGTAACAATGTCCTCTTTAGACTTTCAAGTGGTCGACCTCTTGTGTTCGACCTGTTGTGGTCCACTTGATAGCTTATTTTGGGATTCTCTGACTGTTTCTTCTCATCACGCGAGCGACGTATGTCCATCTTCTGTTTTCTGATCACCCATGAGACAGGTCCTTGTTTATGATGGTACAACACTATCATTTTGACCATTTCATGACTATATACAGCCTTGCATGAACGTTATAACTTCAGCAAACAACACCGCCGGTAAAAGTTGTATTTTGTTCTCAGTTTAGAAGTTGTACCTGAGTCGCAGCCCAAGTCAAGGTGAAATGTGCGTTTGTTTGGATATTGTTGTATGTTGAGTTGTCACTGCTTACAACAAGAGTCATCGTACACACACTCATCCATTACTAGATCACGGTGGACATATTTGAGAGGCAAACGTGTACATCATCAAGTGCAGCACCGGTAAGCGTTGACGGTCATGTCCCGTCCCCCCCCCCCCCCCCCCACAAATCTCGTTCCTTGATATTTCCCATCAGCTCAGTTGGTGATTTTGTTGTTGTTGTGCGTTAGACGTTAGACCGCCCATGATTATTTTTTTTTCTCATTTCTTGGTCTTCCTCTGCACCTCTTCCCATTTATTCTCCCTGTTATGATGTTTTCAAGCCCTCCCCTTTTCATTATATGTCCAACGAATGGTGACTGTCGTTTTCTTGTGGATTTAATTAGGTTTCTATCTCTGTTTGCTTTTGACGGCAGTTCCTTATATGTCATCTCAGCTGTCCACGTACATCACCTATCTGGTATCTTGGATGTCCTCTCTCTCTCCCTCCCTCTCTCTCTCCCTCCCCCCTCTCTCTCTCTCCTTCTCTCTCCCTCCTTCTCTTTCACGGCACATTTTAATTTCTAAATAGACATCTACTATGTTTGTTGCAGCAACTTTGAAAAGTCACATATTGTTTTTCATTGATTTCCTCTCGCTTTTTACTAAATAGAAAATAATCCCAGAGTCAAGTAATGTGATATCATTTCTTATCTTCCTGTGTAATGATGACGACCGCTTCATTTTTTTTTCATTTTTAGCTCAGGGAATTGTCATAGAACAAGGGATCCGTCAGGGATGCACATTATCGCCTTACTTATTTAACTTGCATACTGAAAATATAATGAAGAATGTTAGAGAAGACGTAGACAAAGAATATTACGATGCCATAACAATTGGAGGTTATGAAACACCAGAGATTAGATAGGCTGATGATACAGTATCACTGCCCACAACATAAAAAGGAATGGAAAAACTAATTATGTCAGTCTGTAAGAATAGTGAAGAGCAAAACCTCTATCTTAATGCGAAGAAAACTAAATTGATGACAAATGGCAAAACAAATAAGGCACCTGAAATATGTATCAATGAGGAAAAACTGGAAGAAGTGGAGTTTTGAATATCTTGGATCACTACTAATAATGGAGGTACAATGAGGGAAATTAAAAGGAGGACATCTATCGCTCTTCAAAAAGTAAAACAACTAAAGAATCTGAACAGACAGAAGTAGAAAAATAAGAGTTAATTTAATGACTCTTTCCGTGCGTATGGTCGAATTTTCGACACTTCCGGTGGTCCCAAGCTACCGTATGGTCGAAAATTCGACATTGTTTGTTTCATTAAAACAAGCGGTGTAACATTTAGATTGTGCATATTTCATCAGCGATTCCGGTGACACTTTCAAAATGACGAAAGAGTGCCTAGTTACGAGCGATAACAAGGACGCGAAGCATGGAAATTTTTCAATTTTTGACGATGTAGATATGGGTATGGACATAGCCTATGGCCAACTCGCTGCTCTTGAATGTTTTCTAAGTAGATTTAGACATATTTAGACGATTGGAGAAGTAGTTAGGAGTAGTTAGGAGATTATTTCAGACATTCATTCAGCGAAAATGCAATACGGAGTCACAATACGAGATCGACAAGTAGATCTACACATCTTAGATGGTAAGTAGGGGTAAGTAGCGCGAATCTAGACCTAGCCGATGGTGAGCTGTGGCCACAATCAGTGTCTAAAAACATCACAGTACTTCTTTTTTCCTAAAAAACTCTGCATTTATGAAATTTTCAATCATTTAGTTATACTTTGAAACATAATAAGTATACGGAAGTACATGGAAATACTGTTTTCCATTCCATTTTATAACTATACCCCCAACCCTATCAAGACCCGCGTTTACTCCCGCACGCCACGACACGTCCGTGTTTCTTCTCCCGCACGGAAAGATAGGCAACCACCTCTCACCCGGCGGGGATGTTTGCGTATCCTAATCACCCTGAGGTTTTCCGGTGAGGAAGTCCAACTCTGGACTGGATGGGCAACCACCTCTCACCCGGCGGTGATACACGGGTATGTCAAAACACGCCGAGGTTTTCCGGTGAGAAGGTCCAACTCTGGCCTGGGTAGGCTATCGCCTCTCACCCAGCGGGGATGCACTGATATCCTAAACACGTCGAGGTCTTCCGGTGAGAAAGTCCAACAATGGGACTAAACTAGTGCAACGAAAACCACGGTGTCAAGCAATCCGCTTCAGAGACCCACCAAGAATACAGGCTAAAGCCCTGCGATACTCTGAACCCCTTGTGGTCCTCTCGTGGATCTCGTGTGGTCCTTTCGGGGACCACACAGGAGACCACGGGACCTAACGAGGTAACAACAGGCGTAAATTCAGTAGGATCACAGTGCGGTTTTGGTGGTAGAAGCGAACGAAGAAGAAGAAGAACAGGCATAACATCCTTTGATGAAAGACTCGCCGAAGACAGGAAAAATTGGCGAACTACTTTGCGAGCCCTATGTGACGTTTAACGGCACGGGAAGGATATAAGATAAGATAAGATCTTTCCCAACGCAACATACGGCTGTGAAACCTGGACACTTATCAAAACAGCTGAGAAACACATAAATGCCTTTGAATGTAAATGCTACAGAAGAGTTATTATGATTGATCACTCTGTCAGAACACATACACAAAGAAAGTGTGAGAGGGTTAATATTGAAGAAGGCTGGCTAATAAAGAGGATTAAACAAAGAAATGTGTCCAATATTTTGGACACATTTAAACGTCATGATAATCTAGAGAAGACCGTCTTGGAAGGGTACATTATGGGAAAAAGAAAGAGAGAAAGACCAAGGTGAAGATGGCTGCAAGACATCGTTGATAATCTGCAAATGGATGCATCAGCAGCATGGCATTTTACAGGGGCCTACAAGAGAGCTGTTAGGGAGGCAAAGTTCCGTAGGGGGCATGCAAATGACTGACTGAATTGTCATTTCTTCAAATTCAGCGCCTGTACCACAGAATATCACTCGTGCTTGGGCATCCTCCCTTGTTTCTACAAACATTTATGAAAGAAATGAAGATTTATAATCTGAGAACAGTACTATATAACAGAGCCAACTAAACTTCGAAACTACATCCGGTCTCTGTCCATTCACAGACGCATTCTGGGACATTGCGCATGCCCAATGCGCTATCGGCCATGATAAATAGGAAAAAAAAAGTGAAAGCTATAGTAAATCATATTAATTGACTGAGTGTATACATAAGGTGGAAATATTTAATTTACACTCAAGTGGATATTAATGACCGCTTCAGGACCTCGCAGGTAATAATAAGACTGACGCCGGTCGCAGCAATACTCGTAGAACGAGGCGAAACAACGGACCGTTTGTGTGTATTTACTAAAGTGTTTACATTTTTGTGAGTGATGTAGCACCTGTGACCACTGACATCTCGAGGGAATCATGGTTATCTTATTGTTGGTATTGATAACTAAAGTCATGTTACGAATTTAAACTGTGCAGGTGTTTCAGAAGAAGTCAGATGTACTAGTTTCTGCAAAAATGTAGTAACATTTATTATCATTAATATGTGTACGGCTTGCGGCGTCGACTCCTTCATGTTTTGTGGTAGTCTTGATTAATTAAGAATTCTTCACATCTTCAACCAACCCCAGGATAATCTTTACCGGTGCACGAATTCGCTGCATTCAGTTGACAAGTGGTAGGTCGTAGGAAATATCCGTTCTTCAGAATAGGCCATATTTCTCCCAAAGTTGTGATGGCAGCGCCATTACACTCTGTCCATGTGTGGTTGAATTGCCTGTACACGCTGGATACTCTTGGATTACTTCTTTTTCTCCTGTTTCGTTGATAGTTTTATATCAGCCTGTTATGACTTTTATCCTGTTTAATGGATGATTTTATGTCAGCCTGTTACGACTCTCTTCTCTTGTTTCATGGATAACTTTATATCAGACTGTTATGGCTCTAACTTTGTGATGTAGAGGTTGACAGAGGTGTATGGTTCAGTTTTACAAAAAGAGTGGGGTAAGTGGGCAGAAATAAGAACGGCAAGAATTAAAATTAGCATGTATAAATAAAGAATATACAACAATCCAGTATTTCAGCAAATGTCCTTTTTTCAAGGAATATATACAAAAACAAAACAACAGATAACACCAAAAAAAAAAAGATGGAAAATGAATCACTTAGCTTTTTAGTATCCTCATAAGAATGCATGCGAAGGTTGGAAAACAATATGGAAATAGACAAGAAATTAGACTCTTTAAAAAATAAATGCCTAAGGAAAATACTCGGTATAAAGTGGAATGAATTCAAGAACAATGCAGAGATAAGACAGATGAGCAAACAACAACCTGTCTCATGGGTGATCAGAAAAAGAAGATGGACATATGTCGGTCATGTGGTGAGAAGAAACAATCTGAAATCCCTAGGCAAGCTATCAAGTGGAACACATCAGACTGAAGAAAAAGAGGTCAACCACATGAAACTCTAAAAGAGGACATTGTTAAGAGAGGCCAGTTCAGTGGGCATAAGACCCCTTGATGAGATTGAAAAACTCCCGAAGACAGAAAATCTTGGCAAACTACCATGTGGGCCCTATGTAATGTTTAGCAGCACAGGAAGGATGTAAGATAAGAAAGACGGGCATAAAAAGCTCATATCTTACTTTCATTTCTGCCTAATTTCCTCACTGTGTTTGTCTTTTTGTAAAACTGAACCATACATTTCTCTTTTCCTTTATTACTAGAATCAGTTTTATTGCAATTGTAATTTCTCTTCTTTCTTGTCATTATTTTATGGTTCACTCTTTTTCTTGAAAATTCTCATGTGTCTTCATGCTTATATGTTGCTTCTCTGACTTCATGGTTTAGCTCTCTGTTGACTTTTTTTTTTTTTTTTAATCTCATCTTTGATAAAGTAATGGAAGAAGAGATGAGTTTTTTAGAAACTCAGGTATATTTAAAATGTTTGAAAAATTTAAGATTCTTTTCATCTGAAAGTGAATGTAATTCAATTAAATGTGTATATATATTTTTTCTAGTTAATGAATTCATGTAATTGTAGCAAAAGATATTTACATCTGATAATATAGTGAAAAGGTATGCTTATTGGAATCATTTTGCGCTGAGTTTTGAAAAAATAATTTCATACCAAAAAACGCTTAAAATGTTATAATAAATACATCAGCCATTTTTATCAAGAAATGCTGGAAGGCCTGTATCTAGCTCTTGTGGTAGTTTTAAAATTTGAATGTCCAAGAAATAGAATGAAACCATATAGACGCAATTGTTTTATTTTAATTTTTTTAACAAGTCAGTTGTATGAACGCTAATCATCTTCTTCAGTCTTCCCGAAACTGTGAGCTGGTGTTTTTTGCAGCTGATTCGATAGAGATGTTGAGACATAGTATCGTATTGGCTTGGGAGCGAGTTATGGAAGCTGTTGTTTCAGTCTCTGGGTGTAGCAAAAAAAAAGCAGGGCTTGTCCAGTGTTTCTTTAACAGGCTCAACAGCATGGATGTTATTGAAATTCCCTGCCCACTAAGCCAGACAAAGCTTGTTACAGGGGGCACCACTGAAGAGGTGCAGCAGGGTCTTGGTCAGCTGTGGTTCACCAACCCTAATACTAGCACGTCAGCCATGGGTTAATGATTGCCAGATTGCACTGTGGCTTCACCACCATGATCATAGATAAGGAAGAGTTAAAGTTTGGTTGTGTGATGTACACAAGTGTGAAAAAAATATCATATCCAGTACCTGCATCTGTACATTCAGAATTACTTTGGCCAGTGAAATCCACATGGTTAAAAGAAAAAAAAAATAAATAAACAGAATTGCTAAAATCTCAGATTGATTCTTTTGAAGTCAGTTTTCCCATCACTGATGCCAGTTCAGATACCAGCTTTGACATTTGAGAATGGTTGAAGAAGAAGCAAATTTCTTTCTTTCTTTCTTTCTTTCTTTCTTTCTTTCTTTCTTTCTTTCCACCTCCCCCCCCCCCCAAAAAAAAAAAATTATAGTCAACTTTCTTAACATGAAGTAAATTGTGACACATCTTTCTCTCCCCACTTTTCCATGACTCACACACATACAATCTGTGGCTTTCTTGTGGCTTTATTATTTTTAATTTTTCCACCTTTTGTTCCATGTTTCAGGTGTAACATAAGGATATAAGCCCTGCCTTCATTTTCTGGACACATTTTTGTGGTTTAAAAAAAAATGGAGGAATTAGATATGATAAACTCTGTTGTGGGAGAGCTCTGTGTTACTTTCAGTTGTGTTGGCCAGATCACTTTATTGTTGTCACCAACTTAATGTTGTTTTGTTGTTACTTCTAATGTTACTGATGTGGGGTAACAATGAACTATGATCTTCAGAATTATGCATACGGTCATGGCCTGGCTACAACCTCTCAGCCTCATATACAGCAGCATCAGCTGCATCAACAGCCACAGCATTTTCAGCAGCCACAGCAGATCTTCCAGCAACAGTACAGCCAAGCTGTTCCAACATCTAATGTCTATCATTTCCAGCTTGCAGGGGGAGGTAGTCCAGTTAACTCAATTCTCCAGCAGGATTCACATACAATGGCAGCTTCAGGAAGTATACAGCCTAGAATGTCTCAGCACAGTATGGCTACACAGCCTTTTGTTAAACAAGGCTTGTCAGCGGGAATTGACAGCAGTTCCATTCACATGATTGGCAGTCATGATGCAGTGATGTTTTCACAGCCAAAAAATAGTGTAAAAATTAGGGGAAATCCTGATTGTAGAATAATGCAACAGCCTGAAAGAGCGAGGATGCAGCAAACATTGGCTGGAGTGGATTTAATGGGAACTTCAAGTTTTGTTGAGCAGAATTTAAATTCACAGCTTCAGCAACATCCTGCTGCAAAGGGGACAGGTCAGAGTAGTACACATATATACAGTAAACATTTGACTGGCTGGGCACAGCCACAGCAGGCTGGTGGGCGAGGAACAGCGCAGCAGGCAGCTGGGTTCCAAAGTACATTGCCTTCTTTTGGCCACGTTTGGTCACAGTTTCCTCGTCATAAACAGGCAGATGCTCAGCAACAGAAAGTTAATCAGTATCAACAACAGCCTCAGCAGTTTCAGAATCAGCACCATCATCATCATCATCAGCACACGCAGGCACAACAGTCTACAGCTCCTAGTCTTCAGAGTCTGCCAGGAATTCAGACGATTAAAATACAACATGAAAAGCCTCATCAGTTGCCGGTGCAGACGGTGTCTCACCGGCAGCAGCGGTTAAACTTGTTCCCTCACTCAGAGTCGGACATTGTTTTCCCAGATGTCCTGGGCAAGGATGTCCCAGCAGAAGGAGGTATTAGTGTAACATCTCAGCATGCTTATTCACTGTCAGATGCCCAGGTTTCATCTTCATGTGCTGAACAGCATAGGCCGTCAACAGCTGTGACATACACCGTGTCAGGTCCACCTAAGGTTACAGTCACATTAGACTCCCTAACACACAATGTAACGTTATCACCAAAACACTTAACAGGTGGGGCAGAGGCATCTGGTAACTCCACTAGGATTTCATCAAAGCTTTCTCAAGACTCATCTAATAAGGATCCCAGTGGGGCAGTAACACCTGTGCCACCTGAAAGTTGTCACTCACGTCCTCAGCAAGAGTGGCAGAGAAATCCTTGCCTTTCAAAGCACTTTATGCGCACTTCTTTATCCATTAGTTCACAAGAAAGATCGCCATCAGAAAGTTCAGATATCTCCTCTCCAAACATTTGCACCCCACCAAGTAGCATAGATTCAGTATTCTCACCTGTCCCAGTTGGTTTTTTAAAACCTGGGATGGGTAGCTCAAATTCAGCTGTTCCGTTGTCCTTACCAGTCATATCTCTACCTTCATCAATAGTTTTCTCAGGATCGTTTTGGGCAAGGAGCCAGTCTGCAGCCACAACAGTGTCCATTGCAACAGCAGCATCATCTTTCTCCACTTCAGTCTGTACATCTTCAGCCAGTATTGTATTTGGCTGCAGCACTGTAGCCATAACAACAACCTCAGTGACATCAACTACCTGTAGCTCGAAAGAGACCACTTGTGTGGCATCTGTTCACTCTAGCCTACCTTTGAGCAGCATAAACAGCTCTGTCTCAGAAACCCATAGCCTGTCTTGCAGCCTGGCTTGCAAACCTTCAGCACCATTGTTTGACAGAGAAGTCAGAAGAAAAGTGCAAGTTCCATATAATTGGCATAGAAAATGTGAAAATGGAGTTGTTGTATACTTAAGGTAAGCTGTATTGTACTCTCTTTTTTATTTGTTTATATCATAAGTTCTTTCCAAATTCTTTTTTTTTTTTTTCAGTTTTTTTGTGTGTTTTGATATTGGGTCAAACTAGTTTGTTTTTTCAGTCCACCATGTTGCATTATGGGTTGCTTACAACATGCCCATCATCTGTTGTTTTGTATTCTTTTCTCTATCTGCTATTTGTTAGTGTTCATTAGAGTTTGCGCTGATACACTAAGCCAGATTTGTATTGCACAACTTTCAGGTAAAGTGAATCTGAGAGATAAGTGCTTTATTTATGTTTATCTGTTTTATTTTGGTAGTTGTCCATAACAAAGGTGTTCTGCCGAAATGTTGGTTGTTCTTGTCATCTTTTATTACCATGGGCTCATATTCCCATCTTTTATCCCCATCTCCATCTCTCTCTCTCTCTCTCTCTCTCTCTTCCCCCCCCCCTCCCTCTTCCTATCTCTCTTCTCCCTTTTTAAAAAAAATTTTTTCTGAAACTGCTTGTCTTCCCCTGGGAACATCTGTGTTAAGAACTTACTTATCTTAACATAGTCTTTGTGAGACAGGAAACATAGATCTGTTTGATTAAAAACTCTGCCCTACTTCTGTAGCCCAGAAACCTGTAGCAAGCAACACTAATTGTAATTGTTATTTTTGTAAAATGTCAGGTTGGTGGATGGATGGGGACATAGAGATTGCCGGATGGGGATGAGGAAAATCTGGTGTGAAACCAGTGAATCCAGGACGTGACAAGCCTATGGGTCTTTACAACAATGGCTATCAGAATGATGTAAACAAAACAAAGCCAGCAAATTATAGGTGGTGGGGAATGGATATCGTTGAAGCACTCATCATATTCCTCATCCCAAAGTTGGAGTGTCTCTGTGGAACTGTCTCAAAGCCGTCTGGCCAGCCAGCGTTGCATGCTGGATCTGACATGGAGAAGGGGTTTAAGTAAGCCGCCAGAGGCTGGAAAACAAAGTTTTGGCCAAGCCAGCCTACACCACTGTCTTCATGGCAGTCTGAGCAAGACCACAGTCTGCCCTAGCAAGGAAAGCTGTTGAAGTCAGAGGTACCCAGCCAAAAGGCGCATTGCAAAAATCAGGGTACCACGCATCATCGCCAGTGTGCGTATGAAGAAGAAGAAGAAGAAGAAGTCTTCTAGCAGCTAAACTAACCTGACCTCTGTCAGTATTACAATCATCTTTCATGATTTTTTTTTTTTGCTTGTGTACATATACAGGGTGTTCCATAAGTAACTGTGCATTAGCCCAGTATTTATTCTGGTATCATAGTGATAATGTCTGCTGTATCTAGCCACATCTACCTGCTGCAGTCCTTAAGATGTCACTACTATACTGGAATCGATACTGGGTTAGTGCACAGTTATTTTCCGAATGCACTATAGTTTTGTGCTTTCATATTATTTTCAGATTATAGTTTGCAGGAAACTATTTTGTAATTTCTTATTGTTTTTGTTATAAACTATTTTGTAATTTCTTATTGTTTTTGTTATAAACTGTTTTGTAATTTCTTTTTTTTTGTTGTCATAAACTGTTTTGTAATTTCGTTTTTGTCACAAACTGTTTTGTAATTTCTTATTGTTTTTGTTATACTCTTAAACCTTTCATCACCTGTCTCATATGTAAAGATGTCTTAACACTTTTCTCCTGTGTATAAAGAGTAATGCAGTAGCACTGGTTCCTGCAGATGTTACTAAGCAGTTTCGGCAGTTGATCAGTCAGATGAAGCTTTCACAGCTTCATGCTCTGCCAGAGTAAATTTTGATGAGAAAATCTGGTAGAAGGAACCATGCAAAGGAGATAACTCCATAATTTAAAAATATGGGTTTGTTTAGAAATGTGCAAATCCTCATTTTATTTAGACTTTGCATAAATATTGCTCAGAATATTGATTTGCATAGATGTGCAGGGTCCTCCAGCACTCCCAGTGTTGTTTTGGAATGAAAGGGTTAATTCTAGGATTTACATTTACTGATATAGGAAAAGAAGCTGAAAAAATGTCTTCAAGATAGGGACTGGTGAAATTGACATAAATAAACCATTTTAAGAATCAGCCAGTTGAAAAATGATACAGAATATATGCATTGACCATTTAAAAGCTAGATGAATCTTTTTTTAGGCAGTGTATTTCAAATAACTGATCAGAATGATGCTCTGATTTGAATGGATCTCACTGAATCTAATTAAACCTGATTGGCTGCTGAAGTTGCTTAGTTACACGAGTCAGTGTTTATGCGTTACTCAGCTATACTTGTACCATTATGTGTACACAAAGCTTCCTTTATTATCAGCATACTGCATAAAGATGAAGAGTGCATGATAAATGCCTGTATGTTTCGCTACATGACACAAGGAAAACTCATAGATGTAGGAGTCAGGAAAGTAAAAAGTCCACAAACTTTATTTCAGGAGTTGGCAATCTTCCTATGAAAAGCATAAAAATCAGAAAGCTGACAGCCATTGCATTTGTTTTCAAGGAGTGGCTTCTTTGACTACATTCATGTCTATAGCTAATAATAGTAATAATAACAATAATAATAATAATAACCATGAGTAATAGTTATTCCACTTCCATATTATTATTGAATAATGACATTATAATTAGTGTGAAGCGAGGTGTAGGTTGCTGACTTCTGCTTTATTTGAAATCCTTGGGACAAGCAGTATGTCAGATTCAAGAAGTGGTCAGCATCCAGTTTGTGTACCCAGTGTGGATAATTTACTTGTTGCCTGTGGGTTGGACCATCCTTCTATAAGTTGATGTCACGTCTTTGGTTTTAGTCCACATCACTGTTTCATCTAAGCTGCACGGCCGCGCATAGAAAACAAATCATACCATGCACAACATTTTTGGAGCCGTGCAAAAAGAAAAATGAAACTGCTGCTTTTATCTTCCAGATGTTACTCTGTGCTGTAATTGCGATCAAGAAAAATACAATGATGGTACATGTTTTTCCTCTGCCGTTTCTTTTTTGTTAAGAAATAACTTTCGGATTGGATGTTTCAACTGGTCTTTTATCTCGTAGTTTTGGTAGTACTGTAGCAGACTCATGATCAGGCAAGTGGGCACACAGAGAGTAGAGGGTAATTAAAATAAACGGGCAGATGAATTTCAGCTGCATCGTGGAAAAGGAGGATGTCCGTTGAGCTGCTCAGATATGGAAATTGATCTTGGTAACTAACACCAGACGTCGTGACCCGTGACCACCAACATTAGAACCGTCCTTTTTTTTTTTTAAATACAAGTAACTGAAAAGTAAAAAAAAAAAAGTAAAGGTAACCCTGTCATGCCTTAGAGGCAAGCAGGTTTTTATCCTGTTATTAAATGTACAGGCCTTTACAGTGTGTGTGTGCGTGTGTGTACATATATATAGTATATATATATATACACACACACACACACACACGTTACTACGCACATTTGCACACACTATATTTTTTTGCACATGAGCTGAACATTTTGCACACAGATCACAAACCCTTAGAGGGAACATGGGTCCACATGTGTGCAAACATATTGATCTTAAATTCTTGATTGTGTATTTCTATGAAAAGTGCAAAAAATTTTGCTATTGCTTTTACAGCAACTAGAAGAGGGGACCACACTGCTTTAAAGTGGATTCAGAATGCCAGTTACTGAGTTTTCTATACAGCATTAGGCATTGTTCATCATGCTCTGAAATACCTAGATCATCACAGATTGTCCAGTGTAATTAAGATCACAACACATAAAACATAACTATTAGAACAGGTAGTACAAAATAACAGCAAGAAGTAAAAGAGGAGCAAGTGGTATCAGGTTTAGAAGGCAAAAAAAAAAATGGTATGAACTTTGAAGAAGAAGAAGAGGTGGTGAAGAGTATGAATGAAAAAGGAAGAATTGAATAGTTAGAAGAAAAAGAATATAAACTGGTATAAATTTGAAACAAGAAGAAGAAATGATGTGGAGTTTGAAGATGAGTAGAAAATGATGTGGAGTTTGAAGAAGAGAAAGAAACTATGTGGAGTTTGTAGAGGAGAAAGAAATGATGTGGAGTTTGAAGAGGAGAAAGAAATGATGTGGAGTTTGAAGAGGAAAAAGAAATGATGTGGAGTTTGAAGAGGAGAAAGAAATGATGTGGAGTTTGAAGAAGAGAAAGAAATAATGTGGAGTTTGAAGAGGAAAAAGAAATGATGTGGAGTTTGAAGAGGAGAAAGAAATGATGTGGAGTAGGAATAAGAGAAAGAAATGATGTGGAGTTTGAAAAAGAGAAAGAAATGATGTGGAGTTTGAAAAAGAGAAAGAAATGATGTGGAGTTTGAAGAAGAGAAAGAAATGATGTAGATTTTGAATAAGAGAAAGCAGTGGATTTTATTTGCTCTTATTTATTTATTTTTTTCTCTTTCTGAAATGCAGCCCCAGTGGTGTTGTCTTGCAGTCGTTTGATCAAATTTGTCACTACCTCCTGAGCGACAGCACCTGTAAATGTGGGCTGGAGTGCCCAATTCAGGTGGAGAAGTTGTTCAACTTTGACCCAGAGGTCGAGAGTCAGCCATGGAGTGCTAGCAGTGAGAATCTAGGGAACTTGTGTAATCGCCGACGGGAAATTCTTGCCCTGGCCGCTTTTCATAGCTCGCAAGCGGAGGCGGCTGCAAACTCTGCAGGTTTTTTCTTTCCTTTCTAGGGCATTTTTTTTCTTTGTTTTGTTTTTGAAACTTTGAGTTTTATTGTTTTTTTTTTAGATGGGAAGCTTTATTATTCACAGCATTTATTATTTGTTCTTAGTCTCAATTTTTAAAAAAATGGTAAAAAAAAAATAGAAAAAAAAATAGCAATCAATGAAGTACAAGGTTGATCTTGCCAATGTCATCGTCTTGTGCTGTCCCCTTGGAACTGTGAGCATAATGTTCTTTGCAGCTGATGCAGTGAAATTGTGGAGGCACTTGCATCATGTTGAATAGAGAATAGATTATGATGGCTACTTTTTTTTCAGTGGTGCTGAAAAGAAGGGAAGTCAGTGCTTCTTTAGCAGACTCCACCACCATGGAGCTATAGCATTCTGTAGTTAAGCTGCAGCTGTTTATGAGGGTACCATATGGGAGATAGCAAGGTTCTACAAGGCTTGTGATATTGAGAACATTTATGGTATTGGAAAAAAATATATATGTCATGCTGTAATAGTATTTGTTGTAATGAAAGAGTATTTGTCGGTAAATGTTACATATGAAGCAGACTTTTGTCTTTCTGATTCAAATTCTGTCTGCACAACTTTCTAAGCTTTGAAGGCTTATTTCATCAGATTCAGTATGCCTCCACTCATCTTTGTCCCTAGCTGTCTTTCTCTAGCCTGTTAGATGTTCTTTCACTTGTCTCTCCATCTTTAGCTTTGATGTACCCTTTGGTCTTTTTGCTGCCATCCCTAGTATGTGTAAACCATTGCTTGTGGTACCAGCTTATGTATCTCTGAAGAAAATGTTAGATTACAGTGACTGTGAAATTGTTGATGAAGGTGAAATTGTCCCTACATTTTTTGGTCTATACCAGCAGTTGTTTAATTAGCAGAAGCTTGACAGGGATACCAAAGAGAGATGTCCTAGTAATCCAGTCCAAAGGTTGGGACCTACAGCTCTATCTCTGAAAGAACTTTCAAACTTTGCACAAAAGATAAACAAGCCCCAGATATTGAAGAGCTTAGGGGGTCACTTACTGGCAAGATAAGATGGAGTAAAGAGACAGCTTATCTGCGCTAGTGACAAGCAGTAATATCTTCGAAAGCTAAGGAAGAATGGCCATCAAAATACTTAAATAAGCAGAATGTAAGCAAGAAATGAGGAAAACATTTGAATTTTTCACATGATTGTTGACATCAGGAATTTAGCTTCATTTGTGTTAGAAACTTAACAAAACAGCTGAGAAACACATAAATGCCTTTGAATGTAAATGCTACAGAAGAGTTCTCCAAATATTGTGGACACAAAAAAGAACAAATATATCTATACTACAAGAGCTTAATATTGAAGAAGGCTGGCTAGTAAAGAGGATTAAAGAGAGAAAACTGAAATATTTTGGACACATTAAACGTCATGATAATTTAGAGAAGACCGTATTGGAAGGATACATAATGGGAAAAAGAAAAAGAGGAAGACCAAAACGAAGATGGCTGCAAGACATCGTTGACGATCTGGAAATGGATGCAACAGCAGCAGGCCATCTTGCTCACAACCGAGAGGCCTGCAGGAGTGCTGTTTGGGAGGCAAAGTTCCGCAAGGGACATGCAAATGTTATCTCATCACATGCTGGTGATTTACCATTTTTCAGATTCTTTATTGCCCATAAAACTTCTTCTGTTGTCTGTTTGGGTTCTTTCTCCTCCAGTAATAATTCACACTGTTGATTTCTGCTTTCACAGTCAGTTGTTTCATATATTCCTCTGCATCTTTCTAGAATTTCCTCTGTCTCTGTCAAGGTATTCCCCATCTTGTTACAAATTACATTTAGCTTAGGTGTGACATTTCTTGTCAATGTCTTCATTTCTTTAAACATTTCTTTAAACATTTGTTAGAAACTACACTTTAGAGTACTTATAAATTGAGAGACTATATTAGAATTTAATGCACAGATCAGGAATTTATATTCTATTATAGCTTGCAGTTTATTGTGGAAAACTGATAGTAAAAATAGAAAGTTGAGGTTATGAGGGCAATACTTTGAGAAGAATATTCGAAATAGTTTAAGGAAGCAGCATGAGGAATGTGGATATCCAAGGAGCCTGTGGAATGATGAAGTAAGATGGAGATGTAGATCACTTACTGAATATAGACAAGAATAGGTGAGCAAGACACTGAATATGGAAAAGAACAGCCGAGCAAACCAAGCAATGGACTGGGCTGCTCAAGAAGAAAACCATAAGATATATCAACAGACATAATAAGTAAGGCAAACCAGAAGATATATCAACAGACATAATAAATAAGGCGTGAAAAATTATTATTATGTGCCATGCTGGATAACATTGACGATAATGCTTCTCCATCTTGCTTGGTCCTTGGTGTTTCTGGTTAATTCAGATGCTTTTCTTTTTTTCCAGTCAACTTGGTCAGTCCACTGAGATATTTTTCTCATGGCCTTCCTCTCTCCATTTTTTCCCAGACAAAATTAAAAGTTTAGAGAGAGAGAGAGAAGAGAGAGAGAAGAGAGAGAGAGAGAGAGAGAGATAGATACTAGGCAAACGAAGGAAAAGTTATTGTCTTTGCTTTATGGATTTTTTTTTTGGATGTGATATTAAAGGTGATGATGAAGATCAGTGAGTGCATTAACTGGCAATTGCTAGTAAATTATTTTTTAAAAAAATAGAGAAAAGCTGATACTTTTCAAAGTTGTTGGTTACTGCAACTGGTTTATGTTATCAAAGATATAGTAAAAAGCAGTCAGCGAAATTGGCTGGAGGATAATCAGGCTGGTAGGTTGATTTTCATGGATGAGAATCAGCCAGTTTTGACTTTGGTTCAGCATGTGAGTATTTTGTAAAGATTAAATCTCACTGACAATAAGGTAAGAAAAAAGTTGCTTTCTGGTGATGTTTGTAAAGTGTTTAATTTTACATTTAAAAACAAAGTATTAATTACCGAATATTTAATTGATAAAACAGGTATTTTGGAGAGTACTTATTTCAGGGTGAAAGACAAGTTCAGTTGTACTAGTTTCAAAAATTCTTAGCATGATCACTGTTAAAGATGTGAAGTTATGCCAGCTGGTCAGGAAATTATGTTAGGTAAAGGTATATAGAGACAGTCCTGTTATGCCATATTGGCACCTTAGGGGTATGGCGTTAACTTCCATATTTTCCTTAATCAGTTGCCACACTATAGGATGATGTGATCAGTATCACATGTTGCTCTTTTCTCTTCCTCAGCTCTATAAAACTAAAGTTACTCATTTCTATAACTGGGGGGAAGAGCCAATCCCTGACTGGATTTGAACCACCAACCTTCACTGTGAGAGATTAATGCTTTGCCACTCAGGCGTCCAGATTATGTTAGTTGAAAATGTTTTTATCTTATCAGATTTGCCATCACTGATTGACGAGATGTAATGTGTATGAGCTTTTGTTTTTTTTTATTTATTATTTATTTTGTGTTTCCATAACAGATCAAGCTGTTGAGCTGGGAAAGAAGGAACGAAGAAAGTCTTCTAGCACTGGGGAAGTATTGATAGTCTCTCCACCAAAGAGGCTGAAGACCTCCATCACTAATGCAGTCAACAAACATGCTATGTCAGTAGGGAGCACCAAACTTCACTTGCTCCCAGATGTCAGTCAGAGTTCACCAGCATTAAGCACAAGCATTTCAGAGGCTCTTACAGGTTCTAGAGTGGGTGACATTCTGGGCCAAAGTTGTTCCACAGGTAACCCATCAGTGGGAAGACTGGGCCCCCAGAAGACACAGTCTTGTGTGGAGGATAGTGGAAAATTATTACCGGACAGGAGCACGCGTGAACAGGATCTCGGCGATTGTAATGCCTCCAAACAGACGATACCCCTTCACCAGCAGGGCAGTGATGATAGACCATCTTGTTTTGAGAAGAATGGGCCTGAAGCATTCATGCCTGCTGGGGGCAATGTAATGTTTCATCAGAGACATGGAAGAGAGTCGGTCACCAGTGTACAGAAATCATATCCCACGAGAGTTAGATTACAGGACAGCATGTGTCAGATGCAGTATACACAGTCATACCAACATCACCATCATCAACAGCATCAAGTAAATCCAGGTTTTTTCCCTGCACAGAATCATGTTTATTTGCCAGACATGTCTCATGAGAGCGCACAGCGGTCTCAAAAACTGCACCCAACGTTATGGCATGATGGCATCTCAACATCTGCAACACACTCTCCATATAATTATTCTTCAAGGCCTTACCCACAGAACTCAAACTTTCAACTCACAAATTTGACAAATCCCCACTCTGGCAATTTTCTGAAACATCAGCAGGAGTTTCTTGGCCAACCGTTGATGAACTTGACAAAATCTAAATCTAAAAAGCCAAAAAGTAAGAAAGATAAACAGCCAAATAGTATTGTTGATCGCAGCTCCACCTTCTCGAAAGCCTTGACCAAAACTACTAAAACTATTGACATACCGTCCACATCTGATTTGTTTTTCGGAAATCCTATTGATTTTGTAGAACAGCAAGCTGCCATTATAAATAGTTCCATAGCGTCATGCCAGTTAGGCTGTCAGAGCCCTTCTCCTCCAAAGTCAAATCCATCGAAATCTCCTGTCACTTGCCCATCACTGAAAGACGCCACCTATGAGAATAAGGTTACCATGTTTAAGAAAGACATTCAGCCTTGTAGAAAATCATCTTTTGAAGATCATGCTAAGAATGGAAGTATCGATAAAGATGATGACGAGGACCAGAAGACAGGAACAGATTTGGATAGTAACAAAAGTTTCTCAGACGCAACGGAGAATAATGATTCCGCCTACCTTAGTCAAACAGGAAGTGATCAGGAGAGGTCAGATACAGTTGATGGCTTGGATTCCCATATGGAGACAAAATCTTCAGAAATTTCCTACTTCAGCTCACCAGAAGAACAGGCGAGGAAGCAAAACATTGATATTGATGCCAAATCCTTTGGGCTGAATTGTAGCAAAGGATCTCTTATATCAAAGAATCCTCTCAAACCCGCACAGAGGATCACTACTAGGGTAGATCAAGACCCTGATGCTGCAACTAAGAGTCAGAGTAGCAAGAAGAGTGTAAAGTCAAAGCTGAGGCAGAAGACGGCCCCGTTCGAGAAAGATGCACACACTGATGATGTTGATTTGTTAGAATTTGATCTATCAGGGAGTCTTAATGGAGATTTGGCCAACTTGTTGGCTTCAGATAACTGGAATATTCCAGCCCTCCAGCAGGTTTTGGCTCAGTACAGTCATGGTGGCCTTGGTCAGCTGAATACAGCAATACAGCAGATTAACTCCCAAGCCGTGAGTGGAGGTGCTGACTTTCCAGCTAGTAATCTGCTGTCTGCAGCGGCCCGAGCTCAACATAATACGAGGCAGAAAGAACAGTGCTCATCGTCCCTTCCTAATGGAACAAGCACACCTGTTCTACAGAGCCAGAAGGCAGAAAATTTGTCTATTTCAAATATGAGTAGCATCTCAGCAGGAGAACTGAAACCAGATGCTGCATCAACTTTTGGTGGAAACATTGTCAGCTCTCTTGCTACACAACAGCAACCACATCAGATAGGAAACAGCCGCGGCTTAATAGGAAATAAGATTGAGTTCCAGCAGTTGCAGACTGGAAATATTGCCATGAGCATGCTGTTGCCAGCAATTGGACAAGGGAGCAGTGTTACATCCAATTCTATACATGTTGGTACATGCAGTTCAGATGCAGGCCTGAAAACAGGGCAGGGGACTGTGAATCCCGCAGTAGCCCCGGGGATATTGGCAACGGTTTCGCAGACTGGGGATCAAGGTTCGCAGGTGAAACTCTCAGTGGTTCCTTCCAGCTTTGCAGCAACCGTTACCTCATGTGCTACTGCTGATGCAGTGCTTTTTAACAACTTCGGACCTAGGATGATTGTGAATGCCCCCATGCCACCTGTGTCTGTTGCTGTTGTGACAAATGTGACAAAGCCTTTGACTCAAGTTGTTCCAACTGTTGGTATCAAGGCAGCCTTCTGTACCCAACAGATCACACAGCAACTCTTGAACACACAGCAAAATGGTCCACAGTTGATCAACATGGTACCTGCTGCAGCTGGAGCACACATCATTAATACATCCCAAGGGGGACAGTCAGTCACTACATTTTCCCAAGGAGGACAGTCAGTCACCACATTACCCCAAGGAGGGCAGTCAGTCACCACATTACCCCAAGGAGGGCAGTCAGTCACCACATTGCCCCAAGGAGGATATTCAGTCACCACATTGGCCCAAGGAGGACAGTCAGTCACCACATTGGCCCAAGGAGGACAGTCAGTCACCACATTACCCCAAGGAGGACAGCCAGTCACCACATTAGTCCAAGGAGGACAATCAGTCACCACATTAGTCCAAGGAGGACAGCCAGTCACCACATTAGTCCAAGGAGGACAGCCAGTCACCACATTACCCCAAGGAGGACAGTCAGTCACCACATTACCCCAAGGAGGACAGTCAGTCACCACATTACCCCTAGGAGGACAGCCAGTCACCACATTACCCCAAGGAGGACAGCCAGTCACCACATCACCCCAAGGAGGACAGCCAGTCACCACATTACCCCAAGGAGGACATTCAGTCACCACATCACCCCAAGGAGGACAGTCAGTCACCACACCACCCCAAGGATCACAGTTAATAAATCCTGCAGCACAGAGCATGAAACTTGTCAGCAGCACACCTCGGACTTCCCAGATAATGAACACGCTCCCAAGCTTGAAGAATAACCAGCTGCTGATAGCTAACTCAGTCCAGCAAGTATCACCATCGAATAACTTGCCCCAACTCTCTCCAGCAGTGGCAGCACAGATTTTAACACAAGGTCACTCACAATTTCAGCAGATTTCACCTTCATTTTTGCAAAATCACATACAGAAGCAGAACCCTGTCATCAGTGTTTCAAACCAAACTCCTGCAAATGCTAACAGCAGTACCGTTGTTAATACAGTCCCACACATAAGCATTCAGAAAAATTCACAAGCTGCGGACAGTCCTGACAAGGTAGATTTGGCAAATGGCGTAACTCAGATGAAACATGCCGATGTCTCTTTGGCCAGTACCTCTGTCTATGCATCAGCAAACCAGCCTGTTTTTGCAATACCGCAGCAGAGTGCAAATCCGGTGATGCAAGTACTAGGATCATCACAGCCTCTTGGCACAACATCTCTTCATTCAGCTGATTTAAATGTCCAGCAGAATAATCTGCCTCAGGCGTTTGGGCGGCCAGCAGCCTTTGATCAGTTTCAGAATCTTGTATCCACTGGGTTTAATCCACTTGCAGTGCAACAGTTGGTGAACACAGTCAGTGTGAGTGGGGTTCAGCAGCAGCAGCAGCTTCAGATTCTGCAGCAGTTAATGCTTCAGCAGCTACAGAACCAGGGTCAGACTGTCCAAGGTGTCTCTCTGTCATTAAGCCAGAGCCCGGGAACCAGCCCAGCCACAGCTCCAGGGGCCCAGACTGTCATGAGTGCTGTCATGCCTCAGCGGAGTCTGCGGCTCAGCTCGGTGGTAGATGTGGGCAGCTTGCACCCTTGCCCGTCTCCGGTGGCACAGGTGCATCAGAGCCACTTGCCTCCTGCGTCTGCGCAGCTACAGCGCATTTCCTCTTCCCTAGCAATGCAGCAAATGACGACGGTAAATTCCTGCAGTGCAGTGGGTGTTATACAGGGCGATATGCAGAGTTTAATGCAGGCCACAGTTAGACATCCACAGAAGGCACATCCTCTCCAGTCTCAGCTTGTGTCCTCTGATCATGAGACCCACGGTAATCAAAATCCCACATTAAACCCCTCAAAATCACCAACTCATGAATCTCTTTCTCTCAGCACAGCCCAGGTTCAGCAGCAAGCTGTGGGTAATCTCAAGTCTCCCTTGACCACGACCAGACCACCGCAACCTAGCAAACCCAAGTCAAAATCAAAATCTAAAAAATCTGAGAGCAAGAAAATTGTTGATCCTGAAACAGAGAGAAATGAAGAAGACATTGCTGCCACTGTTCAACAGATCTTAGCTCAGGCTGTCCAGCAGCAGAGAGAACTGAGTTTGGCTGCCAAGAATCAGCCTCCGCCAGCTCCTAAAAGTAAAAGTAAAAAATCTCGGTCCAGATCGAAAGCTAATCAGACTTTCAAAGAGCATGAGCTAGGGAAGTTGACAAGCATTTCTGATGATGTGGTTTTACCCCGATCAGAAGATGTGAAACCGATAGACAAATCAACATTTGAGATTTTACCAAAGTGTGCTGGTCTAGTTGGGTCAGGTCATTTTGATGTCCAGCAATCATTAGCACCCCCATCATCAAATTGTATTGTATTTCCTGCTGCAGTTGGGATTCGACCCCACACTGTTTACTCCTTTAGCGGTCTAAATAGTTCAAGTCCTGGAGTCACCAGTTTTGTGGAACAGGCTTTAAATGAGACAAATTTTGTGAACAGCGGTGCTAAAAAATCTTCCCTCTCACTCAAAGATCATTTATCTTCCATCATTTCAAAAGATAAAGATGGCAACAACAAGAAGATGTCACAGAGAGCCAGCCAGATACAAGTGACAGGACAGTGTATCGTTGATACAAAGGTTAATCACACAGCTCCATTTGCCGCCGTACTTAGTGGTGATGCCCCATCACCACCGCAGATGCAGAGAATATCCATAAAATGACTATTTTTTTTTTTTTTTCATTGTTCTCTTGGTGCTGTTTGGTAAAATCATATATTTCAGTTGAAGGGTGATGACTTGAGTTACAAAATGATCATGATAGGAATTGTAAATCTGATCATTGTAACATTTCAAGCATTATGCATTCCCTGGAGCTTTAGGCAAGTCATTGCCGTGCGTGAACAAATTTGTTAAAATTGAAGAATAATCCGGGTGTTTTGGATTTGTGGTGTATCTGTCATTTAGACATTGCAGGATGGCAACTCCTGTATATAATGTTCATCATGTTCACTGGTTACCAAACTTTTTAAGCTACAGCCCCCTTGTCTCCCAGGGCACAACATACCTAGCAACATGAAACACATTCTTTGGTCCATTGGTTCTAGTGTTCCATGCTGGCCCCTTTTCCCAAATCAGATCTTCCCAATGCTCAGGTTGAGGGGGGTGGGGTGGGGTGGTGGCAGCATCGCTATGCTGCTCATTTTGGGAACCACTGGTCTATACAGTATCCTGTTTCCTATATCTTTTGGGACCTGGCATAAGTTCAACACATTTTTCATTTACTCTTTACTCTTGTGAGTAAAAAACTGTAAAATCCCCATTTCCATTCCATTAATGCATATTAGGGATATGTATTTCCAAGGCCATTGACACATGAAAGTGTGATGTATTCGGTATCACGCTTGGCCGCATCGTACCATCCCAGATTTCTCTGGTACCAGTTTTTACAGGCAGGGTGGATCCCATGGCCTTTTTGGTGTGGTGGTACTGGGAGAAAAAAGGAATCCTATTGTGAAATATCTTGCAGTGATTGATTGACGTTCCTTTGGGCCAACATTGAGTCAAGGGCGGAAATCATATCTTTCCATGGCTGATGACTTGCCGCCGCCTGCTGTAGGTCTTGGATGGACTTGAATCACAAAGTTGTACTCTCTCTAGTGATGGTTCTATGTAGAGTCTCCCTTGGCCTGCTTTGCTTTCTTTTGCCCTTCGCTGACCATGTGAGGTCTTAGCGAGGGAGTCTGGATAGAGTAAAAGATATCATTGATTAAGTACAAAATACTTTGAATGATTCTAAAATACTTTTTCATGGGGAGTCTTTGCATGCTTCTGTATGAAATTTACATATGGAAGAAAAAGATGGATTAGATATTTTAAAAAAACTGAAATGAAAGTTTTAAAAAAGTTGGCAAAGAGGAGGGAGATAATTAAGTAGGCCATTTGGCAATAATGATGCATTGTAAGAAATAGTATTTTTTTATTCAGTGTATTCACAAGAAGTAAGTTCATTTAAAGGAATACAGAAGATGGTAATGTGTTAGACAACATGAGAAAAGAACAACTCGATGTTCGGCCAGATGGAATTGCCAACCTTTATTTTCTGTTAGAATTTCAATGACACACTGGAATTGGTTGGCGCTGTTACTGGTGAAAACTATGATGAGTGTTTGAACATGTGGTGTTCGTGAATGCATTGGACCATGCTGTACCTCGATTTTGCTGGCCAGAGTTCTAAACGTATAGTTTTAGAGATTTATACGCATTTATCCATATCATGTCAACTGCTGATGGGCTGAGACTGTCAGCATTGGTGGGGTTAACAAATTCGTTAAGAGAACTGCAGCATCACAAATCTGTGCATTACCGAGGCAAAATGGGCATAATATTCTTATAAAGAGGTAGTGAATATATTTCTCATTGGTGTTATACTCTTTTTTTCATATGGCATACTTTTACTATGATATATGTTTAATAAAGGTATAATAAATGTACAATTAATGTCTTTTAATAACAGATTTCTTCATTTATTCTTTCATAGATTTCATTTACTACCATTTTGGAGAGTTTGCTTTGCACAGATTGTATGTATACTTGGCACTGTATAAGAGCGTAGCCATTTTCAGTTATGCTTGTTGTATTTGTATGTACTAGTGCATAATATGAATCCATAGTTGCTGACTTTGTTCTGAGTGCTAGGTAAAGTTACATCCAGTAGAAGTTCTGGGTCAAGTGGAGGGCCCCTGAATTGTTTATTATTACTGTCGTGTTTGTTTTTTTAAGCTGTTCATAAACAAGAGACCTTACACAAGTATAGGAATGTTTAAATTTAACATAGATGTTCTTTATACACATATTTATGTAATGTGTTTGTTAGTGCAGTATTTGTTGGGAGAGTGGTTTATTTAAAAAATGATGGGGGCTATTCATGTCTGCGTAATGCCTAGATTGACATTTTGAAGGGGATGGAAATATTTCATTTGCTGAGAGTACTAGATCAGATCAAGTGAAGTCAGTATTTGTTATAAAAGTTTATACAATGTGATTTATAGCAGGGTTTTCAGTGAGTTATAGCAGGTTCATTTCAGTGATTTATAATCTCTCTCTCTCTGAACCTTAAGTGCCCAGGGCACATGGGGCTTCCGCAAGGGTTTTCCACAAATGCCTGTCCTTCGCCTTTTTTTCTGCTCTTGCCTAGGTGAGTCCTCTATTTCTCAACATCCTTTCTGTTGTTCTTCTCCATGTCTCTTCTGGTCTACCCTTACTTCTGTTCCCCTGTGGTGTCTGTCGTAGTGCTATTTTTGGTAGTGAGTTGTCAGTCATTCGGAGCACATGTCCCAACCATCGCCAGCGTCTTTCTTCAATAATTGTTGTAGTGATTTATAATAGACTGGTGATTTATAACAAACTGTCCAGTGATTTATAGCAGACTATTCAGTGATTTATAATAGATTGATTTCAATGATTTATTTGACAGGTTCATTTCAGTGATTTATAGTGGACTGTTCAGTGATTTATATCAGGCTCGTTTTAATGATTTATAACAGACTATTCAGTGATGTATAGTACATTCATTTCAATGATTTATGTTGGGCCTAGCTGAGCGTGGTATATGGAAGGGTTATCCAGCTGTCGGGGCCAGCAGGTCAGAACTAATCATGAGTGTAGTTCTTATCTCCTTGTAATTCTGCTGTGGACATTCTGTTCCATTACTTCAGGATTCCCATACGGATTAGCACTTTCTTGAAATCCTTCATCGGCCCCTTCTGAGAATTATAGAAAACTCCATCCACCCCGACTCAGTACAACATGATGCGTGTGTCTCATATTCTTCACTGTAAAGGACTTGAGCACGTGCTGTTGCATTCACCAAGCCAAAGTAATACATCACCTTCAGTAGTACTGAAAGGCATTTGGAGAGGTTTGCCAGTCCCAAAGACACTGTCATACCTTTAACAGTCCACTTTGATCTTATGAATTCATATCAGTAATTTGTGTGTATGGATCAGAAACGTGGAGTACAACAAAGAAAGATGAACAACAGTTGCAGATCTTTGAGAACAAGATCCCATGAAGAATCTTTGGGCTGATAAAGGATACCAACAGTGGAGAATGGAGAGCTAGAAAGAACACTGAACTGAACAGCTTATTTAAATCCCAGCAAATTATAAATGCCTTGAAACTGAACAGGCTATGCTGGCTGGGGCATGTAGAAAGAATGGAAGAGAACAGACAAGCAAAAATGATGTATGCACAAGAAATGAGGGAAACAAGACCAAGGCAGAGTTGGAAAGACAACATAGAATAGGATATAAAAAGATGCATGCCTTTAAAAATCTTATTTTTGTAGTTCTGACATAAGTGGAAGATGAAATTGCTAATATATTGGTTCGAGTCATCATTCAAGTTGAAGACAGCGAAATAATCAAAATCTTTCATCCAGAATTTTCGCAAAGGTTATGTATCTGAACTCACGTACATCATCTTTGAACAACAGCTGTGTCTGATTTTACATTTCCCATGTTACAGATACAGCATGGAGATTTTTAAGACAATTTTTTTTTTAGTATGTACAATTTTTAAACATGACTATACATTTTCTCAATGTGAATTTTTGTTTCTTTTCAGCAGAAATTAATTTAAAGTCATGTATATATCCATAATTTAATTTATTAATATTACACTGATTCATCTTTCATGCATCATCATCACCACTACCACAGCCATCCTGTATGAAAGGATAGGAGGAACATCTGTTCAGTTTTCTCCCCTTGACTTCTGAAACTGATTTACAACTAATTGTTTTAAAGATAAAGTGGTTGTGGTTTAGTTGCAATCATGTGTTTAAAAAAAAATGTTTTTTTAAAATTTCTCCCCACTTTTCAAAACACACACATGCATACTTTCCTTACAACCCCCCCCCCCCCCCCCCCCCAAAGCCACAATATTTTGTACAAACCAAATATAAACTAGAAATTTTAACAAAACTTTTCTTGTGATACAAACTGCTTACATAAAGCCTACAGTAATAAACTTTGGGAAAAAAAATTGTTAGATAGGATGATTTCTTGTTAGATACTTACATCCTTATGTCCTTCCCATGCCGTTAAATGTCACATAGGGCTCACTTGGTAGTTTTCCTGTTTTCAGGGAGCTTTTCAAACCTCATTAAGGGATGTTAGCCCACTAAACAGGTCACTCTTAACAATGTCGTCTTTAGAGTTTCATATGGTCGACCTCTTTTTCTTTGGCGTGTTGTGTTCCACTTGATAGCTTGTTTTGGGATTCTCTGATTGTTTCTTCTCATCATGTGACCTTGTTAAATAACAAGGTTAATATTCTTATATCAAACTCTTATTATAAAATTAATATTCTTATCTCTTATTCTTATTATAAGATTAGTATTCTTGTAACTTATTATAAGATTAATATTTGTGTAACTTATAAAGTTAACATTCCTTTCTCATATTTTTATTATAATGGTGGACATACATTCTTATATTTTCTTCTACTTATAAGATTTACAGTCTTATTGTTGGAGATGACCGGTAAAAGCAAGAAAATGAAGACATGTTTTTTGACACAAGATAAATGAAAATGTGGTTATTGACATAAAAAAGAAATGAAGTCGTTTTTTTTTAAACAAAGAAAAAAATGATTTTGACACAAAAAAATGTTTTTTTTTTATGTAAGAAAAAATGGAGATGTGGTTTTTGACATAAAGGAAAATGAAGACTTCATGACACAAAGAAAAACAGGAAGACATTATTTTTTTTTTTACTTTAACTATTATAATTAGGAAGTTTAAACTTGGAATGATATAATGAATCTGTGTGTGATTTTGTTTTTTTTTCTCTTCACTCGTGTGTGTTACGTAGGAAGTGAAATCAGTTTGTGTGTAACAAAAGTGACCACCATAGTTTTATGGCATTCACCTGACCCAAGCAGTTTCCCCTCCTATGTTTCATTTCTTGAACCATAGGGTTTAAATTTCAAACGCTGGTTCATTAATGTAACAGTTCCATGGTTTGTACATCCTCTTTATTTTGATATATTTATACAAAGAGCTACACCAGCCTTGAGAGAGGGAGAGGGTATAATTAACATGTTCCCCCCAGCCCCACATACACACATATACATACACAAACTCAACATATAATGGTTGTGTTCATGAAATGTACATTTTTGTTTTGTGAACTATCACTGAAGCCATCAGGCAGTGTGCAGTAACATTCACCTAAGAATAGAAAGGAGTAAAGGGAGGTTGACCATGTAGGAGAGGGATGTGCATTTATTCTTTCTGTACCTTTAAATCTTCTAGTGCCAGGTGTGATTGTATGTTATTTGTGTGAGAGAGTTTTTCTCTACTTTTGAATCATCTATTGCCAGTTAAGCTTGTCTGTATAATGTGTGTCTGATTTTTGTCTACTTTTAAACCATATATGGCCAGTTGTGCTCATATGATAATTGTGAGTTTTTTTTTCTCTATCTTTAAACCTGCTGTTGTCAGTTAATCTTGTTTGTTTAATGTGTGTGGTTTTTGTCTATTTTTTTTTTTAACCATTTAAGGCCATTTGTGCTTATATGATAATTCTGGGATTTTTTTTTTTTTTTGTCTGTCTTTAAACCTACTGTTGCCAGTTAAGCTTGAATGATAAATGTGTGGGATAATTTTTCTCTATTTTTTTTTATCCATGAATTCTCATTTGTGCTTGTGTGATAATTGTTTTAAAGCATTTTCCTCTACCATTAAATTGTGGCCAGTTGAGACATTTGAATGTTTAAGAAGTGAGTTTTCTTCTACCAACAGTTTGTAACTAGCATGTTTAAGAATGGTTTGAAAACTTTTATATTATTTTGAGAGGGCAGGTATTACTGTCTTGTAATATTATAAAACTTGATCATTGTGCCATTGCTGTTGTGTGATTTCTTTGTGTGGTCTTGATTGGATAATATGGTAAAGTTGTCTAATGGAAAAATTGAATGACATTTGTTTGTGGACATGTTTAGGAAACAGACATGCTAACAAGAAGCTGCATGACTGCCGAGAACAAAAGGAAATCATTAATTTATATGTAGCACAATCCCTTAAGCTTTCTGTATTCAGTTTCTTAACAAGCAAAAAAAAAAAGAAAACAGATCTTGTTGATGGAGGTGTACAAATACAGATGAACAAGTCTAAAGAGGGTAACTAGACTTGACTTGGGGGGGTTTAAAACTTGGCATTCCAAGCTGTTCCACATCCAGGATTTAAAAAAAAAAATTTGATGTTATCAAAATATACAAGACCTATATTGTGGCTTCACGTCACATATATACATCAGTCTTATAAGATGGACATAAGCATATGGTGTTTGCTGACATATATTTATAGGATGCATAACCATTTTCTGTTCTACGTAAAAGTTGTTTTTGTTAACACTGAACCTGCTGCCGGACCAGCATCTGTTATGCTTTTACTGGTAAATGAAGCAGTGCCAGTTTTTAGCTTTTATGGTAGTTTAACTCTTTCCGTGCCGGAGGAAGAAACACGGACGTGTTGTGGAGTGCCAGAGTAAAAGCGCGGGTCTTGATAGGGTTAGGGGTATAGTTATAAAATGGAATGGAAAACAGTATTTCCATGTACTTCCGTATACTTATTATGTTTCAAAGTATAACTAAATGAATGAAAATTTCATAAATGCAGAGTTTTTTAGGAAAAAAGAAGTAATGTGATGTTTTTAGACACTGATTGTGGCCAGCTCACCATCGGCGAGGTCTAGATCTGCACTAATTACCATCTGAGATGTGTAGATCTACTTGTTGATCTCGTATTGTGATTCTGTGTTGCATTCTCGCTGAATGAATGTCTGAACTAATCTCCTAACTACTTCTCCAGTCGTCTAAATATGTTTAGATCTACTTGGAATACATTCAAGAGCAGCGGGGTGGCCATAGGCTATGTCCATACCCCTATCTACATTGTCAAAAACTGAAAAATTTCCATGCTTCTCGTCCTTTTTCTCGCTTGGCATCGCTCGTAACTAGGCACTCTTTCACCATTTTGAAACTGTCACCGGAATCACGGATGAAATATGTACAATCTAAATGTTACACCGGTTGTTTTATTGAAAGAAACCAACGATCATTATAATGACCATTGGTAAGCAAGGGAAACCGGAAGCGTCATTATAATGACCACAGGTACGGAAAGAGTTAAACTTACAAACTCCCAGCACTGGAACAAATACAAAAGGCTGACATGGGCAAAAAGTTAAACAAATAATCCATATAGGGAGAAAAAAATCTGGCCAGATTCATTATTTTTTATAAATTTCACATTCCAGTCAAAAAACATAGATGACAACATTTAAAGAAACAGGACTGAAAAATTAAACTGTAAATAAATCGAACTTTTCAGGAGGATTTTATTTTGTTTAAAAATGAATAAAAAAGGGACTTTACTTTCTTGTTTTCAGTTTTATTTTCCCATTCGTAGCGTGTTGTGGCTGCACGTGGTATGCTTAACAGAACAAATACATTTTTAATGAAGAGAATACGTGTATAATTCTGTAGTCATTGCTACATAGGGAGATGCTGGTATTATAAAATACATTCTTTTAAAAAAGGTGACTGACATTATCCTGGCTTGTTCCATGACACCATATCTTGTATTATTCTCTTCCTCGATTTCATGGTGTTCCTGGCCAAGTTCATCATCTGATCTTGTCCACCCATCTATACCCTCATCATTCTCATGCTCTTTCCCCCCATCCCTAAAATCTGGCATTATTTAAACACAATATTTAGCAAGAGTTGGATCTCGATCCAGGATAAATACAGTGCTCCTGATAGGGGACTGGTTGGACAGAAAACATCGAAATACTTTATGAAAGGGCACTTCTGCATAAGATGAAGCAACTGGAAGTAAAATGTACTAATGACAGACATGATCACCATGTCATGAGCAATAAAAGAACTTTAAATCAGCATCAAACTGGCACTGTCACTTGCGGAACAAAAGATTTGACTTTTCCGATCCCCAGGTTTGAGTTTTCATTTTTTTTTTCTTTCTTGTGCTAGATAGTGGAGAGTACAAGTCTTTTTCGTGTGTTAAGCATCTCCGTACAATATGCCAATGAACAAGAATATATAAATGGAGATATCTGATCACTTACGGACTTGTCTGAAGTGCAGGAACGATAATTCCAGCATAACCAAGTCCATAAACCAGAATATAACAAATACTGTCTTCATAATATACTTTTTGGCTTGCATTTTATACCCAGTTTTTGTTCAAAACTGCTTTTATTGCAGAGTTGAACAACTACAAAAGACAAGAAAGTTCTTCACTCATCAGCTGTTAAGAACTTTTAGATTGTGCCATGGGGAGATCCACCACCACATATACCCAATGTTCAGAAGACTTAACACTAATGAATTCATACGCTAAAAAATGGCATCTCATGCATTTAACCACAGTACAAAGCAACGAGGTAGTCAATAGCTATCTAATCTTATCAGATTCAACTTTTGTTGTTCCATCGAAAGTTCCAGATTCAGTTTTTGTTGTTACTTTGAAAAGTTCATGGAGCTGGCCCAATTGTTCATCTCGAAAGTTGTCTAACATTTCAGGTGACAAATTCATCCCAATGTTTTGTTCCTTTTTCCTTTGACTGAGTTGCTTTGCCAGAGTCACATAGTAATTCTGAAATATAAGTATATGAAATGATTATGATTAAGCTGGGAGCATGGAGTGATGGTAGATGTGGTGTATTAGCATAGTTTTATGAAATATGGGAAGATGAGGAAGGGAAAATGAAATTATGCAATTGAAAGCATCAAATACAACCTATACAAGTGTGCTGCATACATGTTAGTCTCAATATGTTACAAGCATGTTTCTTGCATGCTACAGTCTCAACCCACTTTATAAGTGTGCTGCCTACATGCTAAAGTCTCAGTCCACTTTATAAGTGTGCTGCCCACATGCTACAGCCTCAACCCACTTTATAATTGTTCTGCCTACATGCTACAGTCTCAGCCCACTTTATAAGTGTGCTGCCTACATGCTAGTCTCAGCCCACTTTATAAGTGTGCTGCCTACATGCTACAGTCTCAGCCCACTTTATAAGTGTGCTGCCTACATGCTACAGTCTCAGCCCACTTTATAAGTGTGCTGCCTACATGCTACAGTCTCAGCCCACTTTATAAGTGTGCTGCCTACATGCTACAGTCTCAGCCCACTTTATAAGTGTGCTGCCTACATGCTACAGTCTCAGCCCACTTTATAAGTGTGCTGCCTACATGCTAGTCTCAGCCCACTTTATAAGTGTGCTGCCTACATGCTACAGTCTCAAAAGATGTTGCAAATGTGCTGCCTACACGCTCCAATATCAATACATTACAGATATGCTACGATCTCAACATATGTTACAGGTGTGGTGCCTACATGTGGCAGTCTCAGCACATTATAAATGTGCTGCTTACATGCTACATTGTCAGTACATGATACAAGTATGCTGCCTACATGTTACACCTTCAGCCTGTCCGGTTATTTAGTATTCTTAACAGCTCTGAACACCATAGTAAATGTCATCTCAAAATGGAGGAAAAAAAAAACCATGAACAGAAATATAAATATATGCAAAGAAGAAGAAACGACCAATATTTCTGCAAAATGCCTTATTCACTGATAATATTAAATTAAAAAATAATAATAATAAAAATAAACACAAAAATAGGAAACAGCTTGAGCCTGACTTTTAAAAAAAAAACGAAAAGAAAAAAATTTTCTTCACAATTAAAACTGATCTCGTTAAATCCTGTGTCTACTCGTATCATTTTAAACCATTTACAATGAAGTATACTAGTTATTTCTCTGAAGTAATGAGAACAGAGAAAGACTGACTCAGCAAGGAATGGACATACGGAATAATGGCAACAAAGACTCACAGTCCATTCATGCACAAAGAGTTCTGCTACATCAGGCTTGGCTGTTTTGTGGGCACGAAACTCCTCCTTGACGTAACTGTCACCCAGTGCCTTCATCTCAGGAGGCATGCCTCTGTGCAGCTTCAGAATGCCCTTATACAATGCCCGTACTCGAGCCACATGAGTAAAGTTTGATGACATTCTGTAGATGGAAAAGATTCAATAAGTTTCTTATCCCATGTAAAGAGCAACAATTCAGTTAGTAGTCTATCTGATGTGGACAGCAATGATTCAGAAAGTAATATATCTGATGTAGAGAGCAACAATTTTGTTAGTAGTCTATCTGATGTAGACATCAGCAATTAGTTAGTAGTCTATCTGATGTAGATAACAACAGTTAAGTTCCATCCAATGTAAATAGTAACAATTCAATTAGTAGTCTATCCCATGTTGACAGCCAACAATTCAGTAGTCTATTCCATGTAGACACCAACAATCAGTTAGTTGTACACCCCAATTCAGTTAGTAGTCTACCTCCATTATTTCCATGAAGTACACATGGCAATAGTTAACATTTGAGTATTTCCATGAAGTACACATGGCAATAGTGAACATTTGAGTATTTCCATGAAGTACACATGGTAATAGTTAACATTTGAGTATTTCCATGAAGTACACATGGCAATAGTTAACTTTTGAGCATTTCCATGAAGTACACATGGTAATAGTTAACTTTTGAGTATTTCCAAATTAAACAAGAGGACACACTTATCTCTGTACAAAATTCAAAGAAAGAAGAAAACTGTGGTCCCTGAAATGATATACAGAAGAATGCCACGCATGTCAATGACCAGAAATAAGACAAAGAAGAATGCCACGCATGTCATTTACCAGAAATAAGACAAAGAAGAATGCCACGCATGTCAATGACCAGAAATAAGACAAAGAAGAATGCCACATATGTCAATGACCAGAAATAAGACAAAGAAGAATGCCACATATGTCAATGACCAGAAATAAGACAAAGAAGAATGCCACGCATGTCAGTGACCAGAAATAAGACAAAGAAAAAAAAAAAAGAAATAATGAAAAAAAAAATACCAGTTAACTCATACATGGTAGTCATGGCCATATAAAATGAAATAAAATTATCCTGATAATTTAGTTCGGTTAAAAGTTCATGTTAACAAAAAATGTGGAAAGGGGGAGAGCCCCAAGGACGCTTCACGTGAGGTACTGTGAAAACAAGACTCAAAACAAGCTGGAGATTCATTGCAGCCAAACTTCAGAGTTCAGCTGGTGTAACAGTCTGTCTTTCGTTCAACTCCAGGCATGTTGAGTCAACATCCCTGATCTATTGTTTATGGTATGATTGTTACTGTGGTAAGCCCTTTTAAGCTTGTATTTCGATTAGTCTGTGTCACTGACTAGACTAGTACAGGAGTTTCGCAAGGCAAGAAGTGAGAGTTCTGATTGGACGAGAGAGTAGAGAGGCAGGTAGCACTTGAGCTGAATGGGCATGAATATGAAATCTTTACAGCAGAAATGTATTATTTATGAAAAAGCCAGACAGTAGAAAAATAGTGGAATCAGAGGGCTGGTGTAAAGACTCCACACCTCTAACAAAGTACAACAGAACCATGACTAACTATGCCCCGATTAAGTGAGGTTCCACATTATCTGGGGCATATAAGCATAGATCTCCAATATAACAAAAGAACTCTGAAATTTAAAAAAAAATAAAGTTTAAAACTATAACATTTATTACAAAATGATTTATTTTTGTTCATCATCATCATCATCAGGTGCATGCTGACTGGCACCGGCTATTATATTTCTCTGTAGTACCTGATTCTTCACGCAGACAATCAGTTCAGTTGATGATCTCATCCCATACCATCTCGTCAAACTGCCCAGTATCATTTTCCGGGGCATTTCCCTGGCTCTATCTCCCTGCATTTTTCCTGTTACAATATTTTCAATGCCCCTTCTTCTCATTGCATGTCCTTTGTCATATATTTTTTTTGGCAAGACTTTTTAGATTATCATTTTATTTTTAACTTCAGTGTGCAATAAATCATTTATAATAATACATTATGTGACAACTGACAAAACAAATAAGGCAGTTGAAATATATATCAATGAGAAAGAATTGGAAGAGAGAGTTTTGAATATCTTGGATCATTACTAATAATAGAGCTATAATAAGGGATATTAAAAGGAGGACATCTATCACTCTTCAAAAGAGAAAACAACTAAAGAAGTTGTTGGAGAGGAACAGACAGAACTATAAAAATAAGATTTTTAACGGCATGCATCTTTCCCATCGCAACATATGCCTGTGAGACCTGGACACTTAACAAAACAGCTGTGAAACACATAAATGCCTTTGAATGTAAATGCTACAGAAGAGTTCTTCAAATATCATGGACACAAAAAAGAACAAATATATCTATACTACAAGAACTTAATATTGAAGAAGGTTGGCTAGTAAAGAAAACTTAAATATTTTGGACACATTAAAGCCATGATAAATTAGAGAAGACACTCTTGGAAGGGTACATAATGGGAAAAAGAAAGAGAGGAAGACCAAGAGAAGACGGCTGCAGGACATGTTGATGATCTGTGAATGGACGCATCAGCAGAAGGGCATCTTGCTTACAACCAAGAGGCCTACAGAAGAGATATTAGGGAGGCAAAGTTCCACAAGGGACATGCAAATGACTGACTGAATAAAACATATTTACAATAAACATTTTTATTCTTAAAACTATTGTATGTGTTAGATGTACAACAGATGATGTACTACAAAAATATGTGTGAATACATATTTTTATTTTTTACTTTTTTATTTTTCTCCACTGACTCTGGAGCAGGCAAAGTAAATATTGAGAACTTAAGTAATTTCAGTTGTCACATCTAACACTGGTCCCCGTGGCATAATGGCTAAGATGAACGCCAAGGTGCAGTGCCACTTGGAAGACTGTTGTTCAATTCTGGGGCAGAACAAAATAAAAACGAAGAAAACAATTCACAGACCCCTGGGTGTCATGACCCAGTGAGGCCTAACCCCCTTAGAGCCAAAACACTTGTCTGAGGAGGGGTACTTTCTCTGATGAGTTGTGTTGTTACTCTCTCTACAGTAAAGGGCTTCCTGCAAACTTAAGATGATGCTGATTTGTACCTCTTCGGTGGTACCCCCAGTTCAGGCTAGTCTGGCAGAGGATGCCATAGTCTCCATGGTAGTGAATTCTGCTAAAGAATATTGCACAATCACTCCTTTTCAGCTCTGCACAGGAATTGAAAAACTAGCCACCATAATCTGCTCCCAAGCCAACACATTGCTGTGACTCAACATCTTAATTGCATTGGCTACAAAGAACACCAGCTCACAGTTCCAGGGTGATAGAAAACAAGACAAGATGATAAATGAAATGATACGATAATTATGGTGAAGAAATTATATTACAGTGGAACCCCAAGATACCATGGACAGCCAAGAAAACCACTGAAGAAGTCTTAAGAGAGGCTGGAGTTAAAAAGCAAAGATCAGAGGCAGACAAGTGAGATTTAAAGGGCATTTCCTGAGAAGAGGAAAATTGGAACACACTGTGGCAACTGAAAAAAATTGAAGGAAGAAGCGACAGAGGAAGTTACTGAATGGGCTGTCAGTGTGGCTAGGAAGAAAGTCACTGGTGGATCTCATAATCAAGTCTAAAGACAGGGAATTGTGGAGAGAAATGATCGCCTACGCCACGCGGCGTGGCACTTGAATTGGAACCCCAATTATCCGAGGTAATGTGGACCGATGCTAACTCGGATAAATGAAAACTCTGATAAAATGGGTGAATGCGGCCATTTCGGATTAAAAATTACGGATGTAAAAGATTTTCCAATTTATATGGTACAGGATAACTTTTAAACCTCGCTTCGTACCTTAGTGAATTTAATCAGCTATGATACGTCAACTCTGACCCTAGCATGTTAGCTATGGGTTGCTAATTGGACAGTGTCTTCATCCGAGTTCATTTATCATGGACTTTATTCACAACGTTATTCTCTGTTTATGACCACTTAAAAAAATAAAAAGACAAACAAAGTTTGGACCTACGAAATGAAACAAAACCTGTCACAGGATTCATTCAATAACGTTGAGCATATTATTCCTTAATTGCCCTTGCTTGGAATTGTTATCACATTATCGAGTTTTAGTTTCAGCAAGATCAATTACTTTCTCCTGTAAAAAGAAACTTTCACGGAATAAATATACATTATTAGTAAAAACTACTACTACTACTACTACTACTACTACTACTACTACTACTACTACTACTACTACTACTAAATACTACTAATACTACTACTTTCAGTCAGTCATTTGCATGTCCCTTGGGAAACTTTGCCTCCCTAACAGCTCTCCTGTAGGCCTCTCGGTTGTAAGCAAGATGCCCTGTGGCTGATGCATCCATCTGCAGATTATCAACGATGTCTTGCAGCCATCTTCTTTCTTTTTCCCATTATGCACCCTTCCAAGATTGTCTTCTTTAGATTATCATGATGTTTAAATAATGTTTCCAAAATATTTAAACTTTCTTTGTTTAATCCTCTTTACTAGTCAGCCTTCTTCAATATTAAGTTCTTGTAGTATAGATATATTTGTTCTTTTTTGTGTTTATGATATTTGGAGAACTCTTCTGCAGCATTTACATTCAAAGGCATTTATGCGTTTCTCAGCTGTTTTGTTAAGTGTCCAGGTCTCACAGGCATATTTTGCGATGGGAAAGATGCATGCCCTTAAAAATCTTATTTTTATAGTTCTGTCTGTTCCTCTCCACAGATTCTTTAGTTTTACTTTCTGAAGAGCCATAGATGTCCTCCTTTTAATTTCCCTCCTTGTATCTCCATTATTAGTTAGTAGTGATCCAAGATGTTAAAAAGATATTGTATGGTTAGAAATGGAAAAATTCATAAACAAAGCAGTTTTAGACATGAGAGAAAGAAAAATGAACCAGGACTTGAACCATAGACTCCAGTATGACGAAGAACCGTCCAGTCATGAAAGAACAACGCATTAATCAACGTAGCCATTTAGCTATCAAACACTTTTTTATTGGGGAGGGGTTCTAGATAAGTCGCTGATCGCCAAATCAGACAGCGTCTTCGTCCCAAGAATATATGAATGTATAGTGTGACAGGTAGGTAGGGTAAAGGTAACCCTGTTATGCCTTAGAGGCACTTAAGGATATGGTGTTAGTCCCCATATTTTCCACGACCTGTCAGCACACAGAGGGTGATGTATAGTGTGACAGAGAATAACTTTTGAAGTTCTGAAACATGTATTGTAATCATTTAAAGGTTTATTTCCCTTTAACTGGAAGAGGAATAATAGAAATTAGTGACTAGTTGTAAACAATGACAAAATGACGGGGGAAAAATATCTGCTTTTATCAGAGCTAAGTAAGACATTCATTCAAGCGGGGTTGAAAGTTTCTTCTTGAAAGCCATTCTGAAGATGTTGCCTTTGTCAAGCCAGAAGGCTTCCTTCTTTCTGTATTGTGTTGTGTAGCGTGTCATTAATGTTCTACAGGTAAGCAGAGGTGTATGATACAGTTTTACAAAGCAATAGAGGGAGGGAGAAAAGTGAGGAAAAAAACACACAAATAATAAAAGACATACAACATCCAATATTTCGGCGTGAGCCTTTTTCAGGGATTACATGCAAAAACAAACACAACATAAAATAAAAGAAGAAAAATGAAAATGAAAAACAACCGAACAAATTGAACCAGACGGATGTTAGCGGCGGTGAAAGGAAGAAAACGATACCGGGGTTCAATTTGTTTTCCTTTGTGGTCTCCCAGCCTTTGTCTTTAGGGCGCATTCTGTTGTGCTGTGTACAAGGATGGATGCCACTAAGCTAAGTTTTTCATTTTCATTTTTCTTCATTTATTTTATGTTGTGTTTGTTTTTGTATGTAATCCTTGGAAAAGGCTCACGCCGAAATGTTGGATATTGTACGTTTTTCATTATTTATGTTTTTTTCTCACTTTTCTTACTCCTTCTATCGCTTTGTAAAACTGTACCATACACGTCTATCTAACTGTATGACTAGAACTAGTTTTACTGCAGTCGTTATCTCTTTTATCTGTCACATTGATGTTCTAGGCCAATCCAAACCTAGGTTGTCTTCCTCTCACTTCCCAGAACTCACTCTCCACTATTTTTAAGTCGTCTCGTTTAACACGAAGAAAGAACTTCATTCATTTATTTGCATGTCCCTTGTGGAACTTTGCCTCCCAAACAGCACTCCTGTAGGCCTCTCTGCTGCTGATGCATCCATTTGCAGATCATCAACGATGTCTTGCAACCATCTTCTCTTGGTCTTCCTCTCTTTCTGTTCCCCATTATGTACCTTCCAATATGGTCTTCTCTAGATTATCATGACGTTTAATGTGTCCAAAATATTAAATTTTCTCTCTTACTAGCCAGCCTTCTTAAATATTAAGTTCTTGTAGTATAGATATATTTGTTCTTTTCTGTGCCCATGATATTTGAATAACTCTTCTGTAGCATTTACATTCAAAGGCATTTATGCGTTTCTCAGCTGTTTTGTTAATGTTCTTTTCTCCCTGAAGATGAGGATCATGTTTTCAACTATATCCAGTTTTTTTCCAAGATGTTTTTTTTAAAACTCCTTTTATTTGATTGCGGGGGCTGTTCTGTAACATATCATATCAAAAGATGTGATTCTTTTCTGACGCTTGGGTCAATGTTTACGAATTACCGCCATTCGTTACTAATGAGACGATCCAGGATCTATTTTTAATTATATGAGTGTGACAGCGCTGCTTTTCGTATGATCTCCTTGTGCAGTAATCTTTTGGATGCTATTAATAGTCTAATTTTGAACTTTTTATAAGCCGTTGCCATTGTTGGCTAAAACTGACCCAAAGTATTGAAAACTGCCAACACTCTGGGGCACCATTATGTCTGGTGTTTTTGTGTTCCTTTTGTGTTCGGTTGTCATGACGTTAGTTTGCTTAGCTTCCAGAGCAAAGTTCTGGGCTTAGCTGTACTTTGTGACCGCCAAGAGTATGTTGTCTAGCCCTCCTTGGATTTTCGAAGGAAGGGTTGTGTATCTAAGCTCTGGGATTACAGTCAATGATATATCTTTTTTTTTTCTCTTGGTCTTCCTCTCTTCCTTTTCCCCTTGAGTTTTCCGCTCATTAATTCATAGGTTCTCCAACTTCTGTCTTCTCATGACATGTCCAAGAAATTTTGGTTGTCTTTTTCTTAACATTTTAACTCGTTTTCGTTGTTCTGAAACTTCTTTGAGGACCCTTTCGCTTGTTTTTTTCTGTCTGTCCAGGGTGTTTTTAGCATCTTTCTTCAAAACCACTTCACCATTGCTTCCAGTTTCTTTGTTATCTTTTTGTTGACCTCCAAGTTTCACAACTATATAGCAATATTGGCTCTATATAGGACTATGATCACTACTAACTAATAATGGAGATACAATGAGGGAAATTAAAAGGAGGACATCTATTGCTCTTCAGAAAGTAAAACAAATAAAGAATCTGTGGAGAGGAGCAGACAGAACCACAAAAATAAGATTTTTAAGGGCATGCATCTTTCCTATCGCAACATCTGCCTGTGAGACCTGGACACTTAACAAAACAGCTGAGAAGCACATAAATGCCTTTGAATGTAAATGCTATAGAAGAGTTCTCCAAATATCGTGGACACAAAAAAGAACAAATATATCTATACTACAAGAGCTTAATATTGAAGAAGGCTGGCTAGTAAAGAGGATTAAAGAGAGAAAACTTAAATATTTTGGCCACATTAAACGTCATGATAATTTAGAGAAGACCGTATTGGAAGGATACATAATGGGAAAAAGAAAAAGAGGAAGACCGAAACGAAGATGGCTGCAAGACATCGTTGATGATCTGGAAATGGATGCAGCAGCAGCAGGCCATCTTGCTCACAACCGAGAGGCCTACAGGAGTGCTGTTTGGGAGGCAAAGTTCCGCAAGGGACATGCAAAGTAATGAATGAATGAATGAATGAATAGGACTATGATATTATTTTCCTCACGGAAGAAGAAGCAGAAGCAGAAGAGAAAGAGGAGGAGGAGGAGAAGGAAAATGCTTACTGTCAAATCTTTTTTCCCCCATGTTTTCGAGCTAACCTATGCCTGAAACCGCTATTTTTTTTTCCCAAGAGACTTGTCAGATAAGTTCACATTTGTTTTTATGGTACTTACACGAACAGGACAAAAATTACGCATGTTAAATAATTCCCTGTCAAGAACTTGGTACACAAACATTGTATGTTATTAATGTGGTCGATTATGTATTGGTATCTGAATGGAAGAAACAACTGAAATGCAACAGCGAACCAGATGCAATACACCAACTACTGCAGACTACTGAGCCACCTACATCAACTCAAAATGTCTTACACAGACAAGTGTCCATGTAGCAGTGGAGTCCAGACTCCAGATCATATCCTACAAGAGTGCCCAAACCATGTTGGACCTGAGACGAGAGACATGGCCAGAGGACACAAGCTTGGGGCAAAAGCTTTGGGGCTTCTATCAGGATCTGGAGAGGACTGCCAGCTTTACTATGTCGACAGGGATCAGGATCTGATGTGACCAATAACCTCGAATGCAGAAGAAGAAGATATATTGGTAGAATTATTTATGAGAACAACTTAAGAAAATAGCTATGCAGTTTCTACAGTATAAATGGCTGAAACTGCAAACTTCTTTGACTTCCAGTATTAACTGTACAGCATAGCATAGCATAGCATATCATAGCATAACATAGCAAAATATTTAAGTTTTCTCTGTTTAATCCTCTTTACTAGCCAACCTTCAATATTAAGCTCTTGTAGTATGGATATACTTGTTCTCTTTTGTGTACAAGATATTTGAAGGAGTCTTCTGTTGCATTTACATTCAAAGGCATTTATGTGTTTCTCAGCTATGCCTAGATATTTTGCATGTTCATCTCGGGTAAACAATTTGTTTTCGTTTTTGGTATTTCTCTGCCAGTTTTTAAAATCCTTTTTTTCCCCATCCTCGTCTTGATTTTCGATATTAATGTTCTCCCATTTAGACAGAATTAATAGTCGAAAAAACAGGGGAAACTTGACTATCACTCAGTGTATCATGATATCTTTGTACTTTTGATCTGAAATGGACTTGTTGCCGATATACAAGGAACTCGTTGCTTCAGGGAGTGTCGGCATTATCTGAAGTGTCCAAGAGTGGCACTTGAAACCTTTTGTTATAAATTATGTTTCGGCACTCGAGTTAATGAACCACGTGAGACTGTTTGAAGGGGCTGTGGGCTGAGAAATACAGGTTAAGAAATTACCAGCATGTTCACTCGTAGGGGCCTTTAGGCGCATGCGTAGTCGGAGAATACATGAACGCATGGGTAGTCGGAGAATATATGAACGCATGCGTAGTCGGCGCATACGTAGTCGGAGAATATATTACGTAGTCGGAGAATATATGAGTTAGGATATGCCATCGTTTCATATTATTTTACTTCCTAAGGCAGTTTGAGGAGAATACTGAACATAATAAGAGAAAACAAAATCAGAAATGTTGGAGTAACACCGGTATTACACTATAATCCAGAAAGAGCAAATCAAATGGTCTGGCGACGTTACAAGACTATCTCTAGACTATGTCATAGAAGACATTCATGAGAGAGAGAGAGAGAGAGAGAGAGAGAGAGAGAGAGAGTGTGTGTGTGTGTCCCCGCCCACGCAGGAGGTGGATGGTAAAAATAATAATAATCATCAGTCCTCTGTACTCCCAGTGGAGCATAAGGCACCAACAAAGGTTCTCCAGCCAATCCTATGCTAAGCAAGTCGGGGATACCTCAAACCGTGTTTTTCTGGCTTCCTTTAGTTCTTCCTGTATTGTATATCTTCATGTCCCCAGTGGTCTGCCCCTTTCTTTTCCCTTGAGGTGTCCAAGTCAAGGCAGTATAGGGGTGTCTTGTCCTTTCCAATTGTAGGATGTGGACCATTCATTTCTGTCTTCTTCTTATTTTGACAGGCGTGATACTGATCTTATCACTCTCTAGTGTGCTGAAAGGTCAAGGAAAATATGGACACTAACACCATATCCCTATGTGCCTCTAGGGCATGACAGGATTACCTTTACCTACCGTTACCTTTTCTTTTGACATCTTTAGCAACGTTCTTAATGCCTGCTCATTTGGTTATTTCCTTGCTCGTCGCCTGTTCTTCCAAGCGTATTCTTAAAATTTTTTCTGAGGCATCTTCCTTCAAATCCTGTCAGCCTACTTTCACTTCTCTAACTGGTTCCCCATGTTTCGGCTGCTTATAATAAAATGGAGCGTTTTTTGAATTTATAGATTCTGAGCTTGGGGCTCGTAAGGAGAATGGGAGATTTCCATATTTTTGATAATTTGATAAAGGCCTGAGATGACTGTCCAGTTCTTGTGGACATTTCCTTGTCAATATTGCTGTCCGCTGAAATGAGGCTTCCAGGATAAAGTGGTGAAAATAATATTTAAAAAAGTAAAGGTAATCCTGTCATGCCTTAGAGGCCCATAGGGATATGGTGATAGTGCCCCTATTTCCCTTGACCTGTCAGCACACTAGAGGGTGATATGGTCAGTATCACGCCTGGCCGCATTTTCTTCCCCATCTCCAGAAGAAGTCAGGTACCCATTTCTACAGCTGGATGACTGGGGCGCCTCCGGCCTGATTCTACTCCTTTATACGGACTATACGCCAAGCCATTCCAAGAAGTTTACTTGCTTCTTTCACATTGAAAGATACAGGACAACACATTGCATTTGTTTTGATCTTTCTATGACTATCAACTGTTGTTCTTGTAGATGAGTAAATGATGATGATGATGATGATGATGATGGCGATGGTGATGAAGCACATGCAACATGGTGGATGAGGAGTGGATTAAAGTAGCTTGCTTGGAGTGGTCTCTCATGACGAACATCTGTGATTCGAATAACTCACCCAGATGAAGAAATAGGTACCTGACTCTTCTAAAGCTGAGAAAGGGAAGGCAGCCAGATCCAGTGCTGACCAGGCCACCATACTAAGGTGCCCACAGATAAAAACAAAATCTCTCCCTCTTTCTCCTGCCCCTTCTGTACCCAAGACACACGAGGCTGTTCGTAGCAAGAGATTTCCACTTTTTTTTTCAATCATTTACTATCTTTTTTGGCTGTCTCCCACTTCAGTTCTTTGTTTACCAGCATTTCCTCTACTGTACATTTCCATATATCTTTGTTTAATGTTATCAAAGCCATGCGTGAGAATAGCATACCAAAGTACTGTATAGTACAGCATAGCATAGCATATCTTATCATAGCATAGCATGACATAGTATAGCATAGTACTGATTCCACTGCAGAGTAAATTGTGGAAATAAGGAAAAATGTGGACAGCTAACACAATATCCCATACGGACCTTCAAAGAAAAATAGAACAATATTTGCCTCCCTTTCACTACAAAACATCAACAGATTTTGTAGATCTTGCAGACGTGTGCAAATCAGTGCTTAAAGGAATAGGTAGGCAAAGTCTAAATAAAATGAGTATATATATATATGAACCTTAAGTGTCCAGGGCACATGGGGCTTCCACAAAGGTTTTCCATAAATGCCTGTCCTTTGCTTTTTTTTCTGCTCTTGTCCAGGTGAGCCCTCTATTGCTCAACATCCTCTCTGTTCTTCTTCTCCATGTCTCTTTTGGTCTACCCTTACTTCTGTTCTCCTGTGGTGTCCATCTTAGTGCTGTTTTTTGGTAGTGAGTTATCAGTCATTCGGATATATATATATATATATATATATATATATATATATATATATATATATATATATATATATATATATATATATATATATATAACCCAAGCCATTTAAACACAAATTATAGAGTAGTTTCCTTCCAGCTTCTCTCTAAAAACATTTCTCATCAAAATTTATTCTGGCAGAGCAAAGGAGTTAATTTAGGAGCGAACGAGTCAAAGACCCGGATGGGATTAAAGAAACGAGTTTATAACTGGCAGACGATTTGTACGACCATGATGGCCGCTGCCAGCCTCGCTTTCATCTCTCAAGCCAGGACTGTAAGACCACACAGGTCTTTTAGTACGGACAAACAAACAGCATGAAGAGACCTGGGTTCTAGTCTTATCTAGTTCTGACTGACCTGCACTGATAAGAAGGACCGTCGCCTTAGTACAGACAGCCATCTTGATCATCCTACCCTGTAGCAGATTAACCACCACCCAGGTCCCACCCCTAGGTCCCACCCCTAGGTTAGACTTATAAGGGCCCTCGGGATATATCGGTCATCTCGTGATATCAGTCAGTCAGTCAGTCAGTCGTTTGCATGTCACTTGTGGGACTTTGCCTCCCTAACAGGTCTCCTGTAGGCCTCTCGATTGTAAGCAAAGATGCCCTGCTGCTGATGCATCCATTCGCAGATCATCAACGATGTCTTGCAGCCATCTTCGCCTTGGTCGTCCTCTCTTTCTTTTACCCATTATGTACCCTTCCAAGACTGTCTTCTCTAAACTCTCATGCTTATGTATGCATAATATTTACGTTTTCTCTGTTTAATCCTCTTTACTAGCCAACCTTCTCCAATATTAAGTTCTTGTAGTATGTATATCTCGTGATACAGGATTTCGAATAAATGTGTACAGTATTTGTAGAGTTGTTTCCCCTTGATTCTGTCAGTCTCCCCCACCCACCCACCCCAACCCTCAATGGACCTGGACTTGAGCCAGTTCAGCCTAATGGATAATCTGTCTATGGTACCACCCATTCTCCATATTTAAAGCTAAGTTCACATGCTCTAAGGAGATCTATATTTCATTTTAGTAATGGCTTTCTGAGAGAGGCTGGGGCCACTGAATGAGACTCGTCTACAATCTTGACCTTCACCCCGAAAAAAAAAACGGCTGTGACTTGGCAAAAAAAAAAAAAACGGCGTTGCTGGCATTTAGGATAACAGGTGTTTATCCTATCTGGCAACAACAAACAAAGCGGTGTTAGGTATATCTCACAGAGCGTTCGGTGCTGAGAGTTTGTCTGAAGATTTCAATGGAGACGACGAGTGCGAACTTTTGAGAGCTGTGTTTATGACTGGGCAAGTAAACTTCTTTTCAAGTTTTGTTATTATTTCCAGGGTCGTAAATGTTATGTTCCGTTTTGTATTTATCATTTACTTTTTTCCTTCATCTTCATGTTATTATTATTTTAATACATTTTTTTCTTCATGTGGCTATGCATGTGAAGTCAATGTTATGGAACGAGGATTGTTCTGATTTAGAGCGCTTTTTTCTTTCTTTCTTCCTTTCCATTTTAGCATCAAAATAAAGAAAATCAGATCAGCTGTTCTTGAGAGATACACCCATAGAAGATAAATAAAAAAAATACAGCCAATGGTCATTCATTTTGTTAAAAATGTATAAAAGTGACTTAAGTCTTCGTGAAATTTTTAAAAAAATCTGTTCCCTCTTTTGGTATAATCTGCTGAAAGGAAAATATTTGTTATAGCAATTTAAAATTAATTCAAGAGCAAGAAGAGTTAAATTTCACCGTTTATTTATTGTTTAATATCCAACAATTATCTTTATCTTCATATATTTATTTATTGTTCATGTCCAGCGAGCATCTTTATCTTCAACTATTTAGTTATTGTTCATGCTCAATAGATATCTTTATTTTTCAACTATTTGTATATTGTTCAAGTCCAACAAACATCTGTATCTTCACCCATTTATTACTGTCCCAGTCCAACAAACATCTTTATCTTCATCCATCTATTATTGTTCCAGTCGAACACACATCTTTATCTTCAGCCGTTTATTATTGTTCGTGTCCAACAAACACTGAATAAACACTGATTCTAGAAAACACCACAATACTTTTTCTCACAATATCATGTGAGTCTAGTTTATATTGCATAGGTTACTTTATAAAAACATTTTATGTTGAATACCTCTTCCCCCCCCCCCCCCCTTTTTTACTTTCATCAACAGTATCCCAGTGTCCTTTTCGAAAGCTGGAATCAGATTTGTGGCCTGTTGCAGCTCACATCAGACATGTCCCACTTGGCGCTACCTGTGGAAATCATATACAATGTTGCATGCGGTGTAGTAGATCTGACGGTGCTGTTTCTAAACCTCATTATCATCAGCGTTATCCACAAGGATCGCCAGCTGCGAAGACAACCGAGCATCATCTACATAGTCAACCTGGCTCTGGTTGATCTATTTTTGGCTGGCCTAAATTTCACGAACATTTTGTTCCATATCTTTCATATTGACAGACTCTTTCTGCCGTGCGTGCTACTTCATGCGTACGTTCCTTTCTGTCTGATGTCTGCCTCTCTCCTGTTCATGTTCACTAACTCCGTGGACAGGTTCATTTTCATTCGCATGTCCCTCAAGTACCATTATATCATGAACCCAAAGATTGCTAAACGTGTGGCATTAACGATATGGTCATACTCATTATTGTTTCCCCTACTGACTTTCGTAATTTTCGATCAAGTTTGGGAGTACAGCTCCTGTATGGATATTGTTCTTTCCAAGTCCTACAGGTATGGGCATGCTCCAAATCAGGTCATCTTCTTTATTACCATCATCTTCACGATCTTAATGTTTATCTCAGTGTTCCGTGTGGTTAAGAAAAGCAGAAGGCTGAGACATGTGCCAACTCGGTCATCCTCCATGGAGAGTTTGTCTACAACAATGTCTACACTAACGCTGAACATGCCGTCTCCAACGCTTCCTCCAATCACAGAGCTTGTACTGTACGAACATGGCAACGCTGAGAGTTCACCAATCACACAGCTTTTACGTTATGAACGCCACCGCACTGACAGTTCTAACACGAGTGAGACGGACATAACATATCCGGAATCAGAAGCCAGCAACAAAAGTTTCTCTGAAGAAGGTATCCAGTTCTATATGTCAGAAATAAAAGAGACTATGGGCAGTCAGCAGTCTCCGAGTGAAAGTTCGCCAGATTCATCTGGGTCGCAGCTGGTAATGGACAACGAAAGCATGGGTAACAACGAAAGCATGGATAACAATGAAAGCATGGATAACAATGAAAGCATGGATAACAACGAAAGCATGGATGATACTGACGTTGTCACGAGAAACGAGGGTAAGGAACGTATCATAATCACGGCGTATGAAGATTTTCAAGCCAAAAAACTGTCGGACTCATCATCACGGACTTTTCCGGTAACAAAACCTTCGACTGTTGATGAAAGTGGCAATTTTTTCAGCGAAACTGTCGATCAAGAAGAAGTTGCTTTCGGGAGTGACTTTTCTAGAGAAAAAATGAAATCTGAGCATTCCTTTCACAGTAACAGCTCAAAACAATATAAACATCACAGCGCTAGAGACCAACGTTACAACTTTCCTCGGATTTATCTTACAGAACTAGATGCTGACAACAGAGAGAATGTTTCAGAAGATTCAGCCGACGAACATTTAAAACCTCCAAGAAAAGACAGCAGTGAAGTAAAGTCAGATAACGCAAGTGAGAATCTTGATAGACAACAATCAAGTTCACCAGAATCTATCAGGAAAAGTGATCATGGCGGCACCATCAAAGTCCACAAACTCTGCAAACATCGGCGACGCAAAGCAAAATCATTTGTTCCCATAGCGACAGATTCACCGAAGATGGTCAGTTTTAAACTTCAGTCACGGAGTACAGATGATTCTGACCAGGGGCTTAACTTTCGACAAGAGACATCGTTTTCCAGAGCACACGATCATGTTACTGGACAGTTTAGTGGAGCTATTCCGTGTGTAAGCAGCCATCATGACTGCGACCAGCACTACCGGCTAATTACGCCATATGGCACAATTTTCCACTTTGATACGTTACCATTTCTGACAATGTATAAAAAGGATTCAAGTTTTCGCGAAGCCCCAACGATAGCCTGTCTCAGTCCGTCTTCATCTTTCGGATCCTTAAGAAGTGATTCAACAGCGATACATGAAAGCCCGGCCGAAAATCATCACAGAGTTGGCAGCACAGGAATAGATGCTATCCATTCAGAAGCCATACAAAGGGCTCTTAATTCATCTATTAGGCGAAAGAAGCCACCGAGCTTATCTCCGTTCCGGGGTAGGCCAAGAAGAGGATCCGTAGCGCCTGGTTCAAGTCATGAACGCGTGCAGGGAGGAAACGTTCATCGTGCTCCCAGCGAGAATAGAAGATCGCAATCACGTTCACCTCGACCGGATAGACTGTCCTTGCGCGGAGGCCATGCCGCATTGAACGCTTCTGACAGTCCCAGACTCACCGGAAAGCAGTCAAGAACATACGTTCGCAACATCTCCACCACTACAACATCTTCATCTTCCAGTATCCCATTCGGAACATCATCATACTCTGGAAGAGACATTCGAACGATGAAGATCCTCTTTCTGATGTTCTGCGTGTACATAATCCTATGGCTGCCAGCGTTCGTCATCCAGACCCTCCGATACTTTATCGTGGACGTCAACTTGGACGTGGCCGTGATTGGCTACACAATTGGTGTTTCCAATTCCGTTTTCAACTTTTTTGTGTACCCTATGAGGATTCCAAGACTCAGAGTCAGTTTCAAGCAGCTCTTCAAAGTAGCTCTCACTGACTTCAAGAAAAATGTCAGGTGTTTCTGCCAAAGAGATGTTTTCCCTTGAATACTTCCTTCAGATAAAATGCCAAATGGTATGCTCTCGTTCCATGAATTTTTAGATGTTGGAATATGATCTTCTGCTGTAAATTAGATGACGAAAATGATATGTTTTGAAATAAAGCATTTCATTTCAATATTGTAGTAGAGACGCGGATAAATACATGAAGATGGCGCTGGCTTGGACACAGTTCTGTGTGTGTAAGGGAACTATTTACCTAGAACAACCGTGGGCTACGCAAGGGAAAAGGAATAGTGGAATAAATGGAAATCTGCGAAAATCTGCGAATGTATGCGAAAAAAATATTCTTGATTCTTGGAAATTGGTGCATAAAAGGCAGCAAGTACAACTGTATGCATTGTGTGTGTGTGTGTGTGTGTTTGTGTGTGTGTGTGTGTTTGTGTGTGTGTGTGTATGTGTGTGTGTGTGTGTTTTGGAGTTGTGTCTGAGAGAGAGAGAGAGAGAGAGAGAGAGAGAGAGAGAGAGAGAGAGAGAGAGATTTTAAATATCCTCTTGCATATATTGTTTTCTAAGAGACTCCAATGAGTGATTATCGCGTACATATATGTCTGAATGTGAGATAATGTTTTTTGTGAGTTTACAACACGCAGTGTACATATGTGTAGATATGGCACCTTGTCGTTAGTGAAGATTTATTTTTTAGAACTTTTCTTTTTAGTGGAAAATATTTCAGCTTAAGTTTTTGAATGCTCTTGTCCTGAAATAATTGTGTTACAAATTGTCTTACTACACTGCAAGAGAAAGCTTAGAAGAAAAGTTGACAGATTTCTGAAGGAAAGTCACATTTTGAAAGGCAAGGAGGATACCTTTGTTCTGAAGCAGCGATTCGCAGAATGGGCCTTGAAGTCCCATCCTCTTCTTTTGGGACGATGAGAAGATCCAGGAGGAGGAGAAGGAGGGAAAAATAGGGCGGCAGGGAGCATTAAAAAATGAGTGTAAAAAAATTAGCAGGAGGGGAAGAGGTTTGTACTGGAGGCAGAGGTGGGGGCAGCAGCCATAAATCGTTTGAGAACCACTGCTCGACAACAATTCATACAAAATCTGCGTGGAACGAAGCACTAAGAATTATTTTACTCTTGAACATGTGCACAACAGTAAAATGACGTGTTTTAACAAATGATATTACTGTTAAACCAGTATACAACTTAATCGTTGTGAAAAAAAATATTGATGCAGTTATTAATACCGCTGTCATGGTGGTACAGAGCAAAAACAGGACTGGAAGGTTTTTTTTTTTTTTTGCTTTTAGTCTTTTAAAAATGATTGTTGTGAATAGTAATGTAGACAAGCTGAAGATGTTGTCGATAATAAAATAACCAAGATTTCGAAGCGATGGTCTTCGCCAGTATTAGAAGAAAGTGGAAATGACAGATTAGAAAATGATACTTGTTCTCTCTCTCTCTCTCTCTCTCTCTCTCTCTCTCTCTCTCTCTCTAGGAAGAGATCCCTACAGTTTCCATGACAGATTGGTCTGCTAAAAGCTTTGTCTCTCTCTCACTGTCTTTCATTCTCTCACTCTTTCTCAATCTCTCTCTCAATCTATAGGAAGAGATCCCTATAGTCTCCATGACAGATGGGTCTGCTAAAATCTTTCTTTCTGTCTCTGTCTCTCTGAATCTCTGTCTAAATCTGTCTCTCTCTCTCTCTAAATCTCGGTCTCTCTCTCTATCTCTCTCTGCCTTCATCTCTCTCATATACACACTGTCTCTCTTTCACTCTGTCTCTCTCTATCTCTCTCTGTCTCTCTCCCAGTCCTTTCTTTCTCTTTCACTCTTTCTCTCTTTGTCTTTCTTTCTCTTTCACTCTTTCTCAGTCTTTCTCTCTCTCAATCTATAGGTAAAGACCCCCTATAGTCCCCACGATAGAGGGATCTGCTAAAGAGGTATTGCACCCCTCCTTGTTTATTTTTGCCTTCATTCCGATCTGTAAAAACAGCCTCCATAACACATACCACACTCGATAAGACGCTTTTGACTTCAACGACATCTTCATAGCATCATCATCAAAGAAGTGCTGCTGGCAGCTCCAGGGATGTAGAACAACAGCAATAGCAACAGCTGCTGTAGCAGCAACATTTGAGATTTTGATTATGTCCTCGGATATCCATGGCTGTATCGATGCAGCTTCTTTCTTTCTTCTTCTGTTTTTCAATCTCCTTGAAGCTGCGACCTGCTGTTCTTTGCAACCCAGACTGTATAGATGTTAAGGCACGACATCTTGTAAGACTGGGAGCGGGTCATGATAGCTATTTTGTTTTTCAGTCCCTGAGTACAGGTAAAAAGCTGGAGGTGTCCAATACTTCTTTAGCAGACTCCACCACCATTGGGACTGTGGTGATCGTTGATCCGTTACCCCTGCTTGACCCGTTACTGGGGGGGGGGGGGGGGGGGAATCAAGGGAGATTCAATATCGCTAGCCTCATGTGTCCAAATTCCAGGTCAACTGACTAGACCAGGGGTTCTCAAACTTTTTTCTGCTCGTGACTTCCCTCAGCGCGTTAAAGTTTTTACGTTGTGACTCTCTTCGCGTCTTGTTACTACTGAAGATCATTTGCATCTTTCATTCTTGACTTCTAGGAAATTCGTCATGAATCCAAAGGAAAACCTACGATTCTCTCCTACTTCGTCCTGCAGGAATCTAAGATACAGTCATTCTCTATTTTAATTTCTATCGATTCTAATTTTATTTTCTTTTTTGCTTTTTTTTTCTGGGCTAATCAAAAATGCTTTATTCTAACACATACTTCTGTGCACAGGCCTCGTTGTTTCGTTCCTTCTAACCTTTTTCATTGAAAAACCTTGCACTAAAGCACGCCGGGAAATGTTCATAAATGTGGTTTTCTTACACCGAAGAGCCAACAGTGTAGCTTTACTTTGCTCAAACTTTCATAGCTCTCAGAAATTCAGCACAGCGCCAGTTTGGAAATCCTGGATATGGATCCGAATCTTTTTTTACATCCAAAGATATAAGATGTGATGAGTATTATTGTAGTACTATAAATCCGTAATTGTTTTATATAATAAAGTACTTAACCGGAAAAATTAGATATGCCCATAACACAGTATTACTATTTACAACAACAAAAAACAAAACAAAAAAAAAGGAATGGAAAAACTAATCATGTCAGTCAGTAAAAATAGTGAAGAGCAAAACATCTATCTTAATGTGAAGAAAATTAAATGGATGCAAACTGACAAAACAAATAAGGCAGCTGAAATATATATCAATGAGGAAAAATTGGAGGAGGTGGAGTTTTTAATATCTTGGATTATTACTAACTAATAATGGAAATACAATGAGGGAAATTAACAGGAGGACATCTATCGCTCTTCAGAAAGTAAAATAACTAAAAAAGCTACGGAAAGTAACAGACAGAACTACACAAATAAGATTTTTAAGGACACGCACTTTTCCCATCGCAACATATGCCCGTGAGACCTGGACAAAACAGCTGAGAAACACATAAATGCCTTTGAATGTAAATGCTACAGAAGAGTTCCTCAAATATCATGGACACAAAAAAGAACAAATATATCCATACCACAAGAACTTAATATTGAAGAAGGCTGGCTAGTAAAGAGTATTAGACAGAGAAAACTTAAATATTTGGACATATTAAACATCATGATAATCTAGAAAAGACCGTCTTGGAAGGATACATGATAGGAAAAAGAAAGAGAGGAAGACCGAAGATGGCTGCAAGACATCGTTGATAATCTGCAAAATGGATGCATCAGCAGCAGGGCATCTTGCTTACAATCGAGAAGCCTACAGGACAGCTGTTAGGGAGGCAAAGTTCTGCAAAGAACAATCAAATGACTGACCGAACCGGAAAAGCATTTGCGGACCAATTGATAATCTGCAGAGCACAGTTTGGGAAGCACTGGACTGTGCATGTCGGGAACTGAATACAAATGTCGTTTTCTTCCACTGAAGAGCTAACAATGTATCCTCTACATTAATCTCAACTTTCTGTTGACTAGTGTCTCTACGCTTTGCATCAATTTCAAATCAATCATTACAACGTTGCAGCTCTGGTCTTTTTCTGTAGTTTTTTTCCCTCTCATAAACTTGAATTACTTTTTAAAAAAATTTGTATTTATTATTTAACAGTATTTTTTAAAATAACATACAGCTCTCTAATCAGTCAAACATAAATATTATGTCATTTTCACTCTTCCCAAACCTGGAAAACATGCTGTCTCATCCATCACATTGTTCTGAATACGCAGATGAAAGACATTTCCCCCTCAAGATGTAGGCCAGTGTTGACACTTGAACGTAGCTCTTATGATGATATTGACACTTGAACGTAGCCCTTATGATGATATTGACACTTGAACGTAGCCCTTATGATGATATCTGTCCCCGATACCAGCCATATTAGGTCATTGATAGACGCTCCTCCCATATAACATCTATTGCTGAGTTTTCATTTTTCACAGTTACCTCTCTTCGTTGTGGCGTGTAATTAAAAACTTTGACTGACTTTTGTTTTGTTTCGTTTTTAAATTTCCACATCAGAAGTGGTTTATAAAATAGGGTATATAAGCTCTGAGAACTCAAACATTCTCCACCAGTTACAGGAACATGGACCTTTTTAGCTTCTGTATAAAGGAGTGAAAGATCGAGTCACTTTTTCTAGAGCAGACGCCACGGAGTGTGCGCACACACTTTTAATTTTGCTTCTGATTAAAAAAAAAATACTCCAGATTTTGCAGTGGTTCGAACCCTGGTTTCCTGAGTGAGAGCCTTGTTTTCAAAGTGCACGTTGACATATTCTCAGTAGTATTGTATCTGTCAAGCCAGTATGAAAAGTTGTTTGATGATTTGATACGTTTGTGTTTTGTATATGTGGGAGTAGGTAATTCAGATGCTGGGACATATGGGAGAGAAAGACAGAGAGAGAAAGATTGAGAGAGAGGGAAAGACAGAGAAAAAAAGATTGAGAGAGAGAAAGACAAAGAGAGAGAAAGACAAAGACTGAGAGAGAGAAAGACTGACAGAGAGAGAAAGACAAAGAGAGAATGAGAGAATGAGAGAGAAAGACAGACAGAGAGAGAAAGATTGAAAGAGAGAAAGATTGAAAGACAGAGAGAAAGACAGAAAGGAGGCGGGGTGGGGAGACTGAGAGAGGCTGAGAGAGAAAGAAAGGCATGGAGAGAGAGAGAGAGAGGAAGACAGAGAGAGAGAGAGAGACCGAGGGGGAATATGAGAAAAATAGAGAAGGAAAGACTGAGAGAGAGAGAGAGATTGATAGAGAAAGACATAGAATGAGAAAGACAGAGAGAGAGAAAGAGAGTGTGAGAGACAGAAAGATTGAGAGAGTGTGGGTATGTGTTTGTGTATGAGAAAAAGATGGAGAGAGAGAGAAAGAGAGAGAAAGACTGACAGAGCGCGAGAGAGATTGATTGACTGATTGATCTTTATTTCCAAAGGGTTAAGAATAGGACTCGCAGGCCCGTCAAACATTCTGCCCTTTATCATACAACTTTCACTCTGTCCCAGACATTCTACAAATATGCTGCGCATATAACAAACATAGCTAACACTGGAAAGCTGAGAAACGCAAAATAAAATAGGACATTTACGTTTCACTCTTATCCATGCACTTAGTACAGAAAGTAACTATCTACACGTAAAAAAAAAGTTATTCTCACAATCTCACACTAATGATTATCTCCACACACAAACACACACACGCACGCACGCACGCACGCACGCACTCAGAGCGAGCGAGAGAAAGAGAGAGAGAGAGAGACTGAGAGAGAAAGAAATCCGTTGGGCCGCGAAGTGATACATTCTGTTGGACCCTCATCTTATACGGCCTGTTCACAGACATTATATCCACAGATGTCTCACCCATCTTATACGGCCTGTTCACAGACACCATATCCACATATGTCTCACCCATCTTACAGGACCTGTTCACAGACACCATATCCACACATGTCTCACTCATCTTATACAGCCTGTTCACAGACATCATATCCACAGATGTCTCACCCATCTTATACGGCCTGTTCACAGACATCATATCCACAGATGTCTCACCCATCTTATACGGCCTGTTCACAGACATCATATCCACATATGTCTCACCCATCTTACAGGACCTGTTCACAGACACCATATCCACACATGTCTCACTCATCTTATACAGCCTGTTCACAGACATCATATCCACAGATGTCTCACCCATCTTACCGGACCTGTTCACAGACACCATATCCACAGATGTCTCACCCATCTTATACGGCCTGTTCACAGACACTATATCCTTAGGTGTCTCACATATCTTATAGAGCCTGTCCACACACACTATATCCCTTAGATGTCTCACATATCTTATAGAGCCTGTCCACATACAATATATCCCTACATGTCTCACATATCTTATAGAGCCCGTCCACACACAATATATCCCTACATGTCTCACATATCTTATAGAGCCTGTCCACATACAATATATCCCTACATGTCTCACATATCTTATAGAGCCTGTCCACATACAATATATCCCTACATGTCTCACATATCTTATAGAGCCTGTCCACACACAATATATCCCTACATGTCTCACATATCTTATAGAGCCCGTCCACACACAATATATCCCTACATGTCTCACATATCTTATAGAGCCTGTCTACACACACTATGTCCCTGGATGTCTCACATATCTTATAGAGCCTGTCCATACACACTATATCCCTACATGTCTCACATATCTTATAGAGCCTGTCCACACACACTATATCCTTAGATGTCTCACATATCTTATAGAGTGTTCACACACACTATATCCTTATAGTCTGTTCACACACACTATATCCCCAGGTGTCTCACATATCTTATAGAGCCTGTCTACACACACTATATCCCTACATGTCTCACATATCTTATAGAGTCTGTTCACACACACTATATCCCCAGGTTTCTCACATATCTTACAGACCCTGTCCGCACACACTATATCCCTACATGTCTCACATATCTTATAGAGCCTGTTCACATACATTATGCCCCTAGATGTCTCATTGTCAGGATGAGATCTATTGGTTTTCACCCTTGCTGTTCGATCACGTATTTGATTTAAAGATGGTCAAAAAACTGTAATGAAAAATGAACGACTTCTGACTTGATTCGCACAAAGAGAAACCTTCACATATAGTACACACATCAAGAGCTCACAAAAGCAGAGAAGCAGGGACTAAATGCATTACTCATCATCTCAAGAGTCAAAAAACATTTTTTTTTTAAAATGAGCAAGAAAAAGGTCACATCACACAGAGGGGCCAGTAGCAGAGCAGTCATTAAGCTGAATAGGCGTATACAGGCCCAGAAGGGGAGGGGTCTAACAAAAGGGGGAAAACTCTGCAAATACATGGTGTTGTTTCATGTGACATTTATGGGAAGTGAAAGAGAGTAAGACCAAGGTGAAGATGGCTGTAAGACATCGTTGATGAGATGCGAATGGACGCACCAGCAGCAGCGAGCCTTGCTTACAACCGAGAGGCCTTCAAGAGAGCTATTAAGGAGGCAAAGTTCCGCAAGGGGACATGCAAACGACTGACTGACTGACATTTATTCATAACTATTATTACTGCAATGCCTATGGAAAATACTCTGTACAAAGTGGAACGAATTCAAGAACAACGCAGAGATAAGGCAGATGAGCGAACAACAGCCTGTGTCATGGGTGATCAGAAAAAGAAGATGGACATATATCGGTCACATGATGAGAAGAAATAGTCAGAGAATCCCAAAACAAGCTATCAAGTGGAACACAACAGCCCAAAAAAAAAATAAATAAATAAACGAGGTCGACCACGCGAAACTCTAAAGAGGACATTGTTAAGAGAGGCCAAATTAATAGGCATAAGATCCCTTGATGAAGTTGAAAAGCTCGCCGAAAACAGGAAAATTTTGCAAACTACCATGCGAGCCCTGTGTGACGTTTAACGGCACGGGAAGGATGTAAGACGTAAGATTATTACTGCATTAGCAAGATTTGTTATCTAAAAGACAATGATGTATCATTTAGGCATTATCTGTGTAATACAAAGTCAACAAATAACTGTACAGGTCACAACTGGAGTATGATCGGCTCCTTGTTAAGGGACAGAACGATATAGGCAATGGGGACTCCATCTCTGATACAAATTTGTATAAAATGGGAAACAAAGAGTCTTTCGTACAGTAAAATGATAGAACGCACACACGGTTGTACGGTTAGACTTGGGGGGGGGGGGGTAGACAAAACACTATTAGATTTGAGAGAAAAGGAGAATTACAAGAGAATTAGTACAATCAGCTGTTAATAAACTTCGCTGTCTTTTTTTTTTAAAATTTTATTGCCCGCATGGGCTCGCTAGATAATTTTACCACGTGTGTGGTGAGGGTTTGTAGATTAAAATCTTAGTAAAAAAGGCCGTACCTTCCTTGCCATTTGATCTTAACCAAAACTTCGAGAACTTCGTTGTCTTGCACCCAGGTAATTCTCGTAGAACTTTTCGTTTTTCTCTTATCTAAAAGTGCTTCGTTTATGATTTCTCGAGGTCTAACCATACAACACTGCGTTCTGTTACTCCGCCTCTGAATCTGGTGTATTCCACAAAGGGATAAGCATTTTTCAGTTCTCTGGATCTTGTATCCGGTTACGCAAGCGGTTCGTACAGACATGACCAGAGTTTAGCCGCTTCGACCTACGGCGAGTCGACTTAGGGAGCTCAAAACTTGGATATTTTGAATTTGCCACATTCACCTCCAAAGTTGCTGCTCTTGTTTTAGAGTTATGGCTCTTTGGTGGCACGACGCTCCCCACTCAGTCAGCACGTAGCCATCGTCAGTTTGTTCATAAATGCGGTTTGCTTTGCATCTCTTTGTGTTATTGTGCTACGCTCTGTGATAAAGACTTTCTTTAGTGCAATATAGGCATTGATTGATTGATTCATTCATTCATTTGCATGTCCCTTGAGGAACTTTGCCTCCCAAACAGCACTCCTGTAGGCCTCTCGGTTGTGAGCAAGATGGCCTGCCGCTGATGCATCCATTTGCAGATCCTCAACAATGTCTTGCAGCCATCTTCGCCTTGGTCTTCCTCTCTTTCTTTTCTCCATTATGCACCCTTACAAGACGGTCTTCTTTAGATTATCATGATGTTTAATGTGTCCAAAATATTTAAGTTGTCTCTCTTTAATCCTCTTTACTAGCCAGCCTTCTTCAATATTAAGCTCTTGTAGTATAGATATATTTGTTCTTTTTTTGTCCACGATATTTGAAGAACTCTTCCATACCATTTACATTCAAAGGCATTTATGTGTTTCTCAGCTGTTTTGTTAAGTGTCCAGGTCTCACAGGCATATGTTGCAATGGGAAAGACACATGCCCTTAAAAATCTTATTTTTGTAGTTCTGTCTGCTCCTCTCCACAGATTCTTTATTTGTTTTACTTTCTGAAGAGCGATAGATGCCCTTCTATTAATTTCCCTCATTTTATCTCCATTATTAGTTAGTAGTGATCAAAGATATTCAAAACTCTCCACTTCTTCCAATTTTTCCTCATTGATACATATATCAGTTGCCTTGTTTGTTTTGTCAGTTGTCATCACTTTAATTTTCGTTGTATTAAGATAGAGGTTTTGCTCTTCGCTGTTCTTACGGACTGACATAATTAGTTTTTCCATTCCTTTCTGTGTTGTGGACAGTAACACTGTGTCATCAGCATATCTAATCTCTGGTATTTCATAACCTCCAATTGTTATGGCATCGTAATATTCTTTGTCTACATCTTCTCTAACATTCCTCATATTTTCAGTATACAAGTTAAATAAGTAGGGTGACAATATGCACCCCTGACAGACCCCTTGTTTTATGTCAAACCAAGCTGTTGTTTCACCATTTATTCTCACTGCTGCTTGTTGGTCTAGATACAGCTGTGATGTTAATTGTATCAAATTTGTTGGAAATCCCATTGTTTCCATTATTTCCCAACGTTTCTGGTGTTGTACACAATCAAATGCCTTTGAGTAGTCTATGAAGGATAAATATAGACTCACAATTATACTCTCTGCATTTCTCTATTATTAATCTTATATTGAATATACGATCTCTTGATCCTCTTCCTTGCCTGAAACCAGCTTGGACCATATTGATAGGTTAAAAAAAAAAGGCGGTGTTTAAACTTACAGACATTTTCCAGTTTACGGCTTCAGTTTGGATGTGATTCAACTTGACATAATTCAATGTCTGTATTTGTAATGTATTTGAGCAAAGATAACGGTTTATAGTAATTAGAACAAACAAAATCCATCAAAGCAAAGAATATGCATATCTAAATAAAAAGATATGATATAACATGTTGTTAGATTGCTGAATATTTCTATTTTAGCTTATCTCTAGTGGCACACAGCCCTCCTTGAAAGACTTGTGCCTCATTTTATCTCATAGCTGCACTTATCAGTTACAGCAGCGCTGCCATCTGGGTTCTGTATATGGTTTGATACGCCTGCCTGCTTAAAGAGAACAGAAACAAAGGGAGAAGTTGATGAATGGAGACGCCTTCGTTATCAGCACTGATGGCATGCTTCTCTACTCTTTCTCTAGGAATACTACTTACATATTTTACCTCTCTTTGTTGTACTCTCGTTGGCAACAGGCCATCTCATAACATCCATGAATCTGAATGGATGTCACGTGGTAGCAGGGTTGGCGCCAACGTCAGGCCTAACAAGGCACTCGACTAGGCTAAGGCAAAGTTCTCAAGAACAGAGATGTGAAGAGCCAATGAACCCCCCTATCCAAACATGTCTCAAATATGAAAATAAGGGGGAAATATAGCTGCGGGGCCACCCTTAATAGCCCGGGCTCCGAGAATACATCCCCGCCTTCTTATCTCTGATCAGGCTTGCTAGAGAGGGGCGCATTTACAGATAGTTTATGAGCCCAGTTTTTATACGTATTATTTTATTTTTTTAACCTATGTTAAAGCCTTCCACTTCTAAACAGTGTTAAGGCCAAAGAAAAAGAGGCAGACCGCGTGAAACTCTGAAGAGGACATTGTTATGAGAGGCCAAGTTAACAGGCATAAAATCCTTTGATGAGGTTGAAAGACGAGCCGAAGACAGGAAAAATTGGCGAACTACTTTGCGAGCCCTATGTGACGATTAACGGCACGGGTAGTATATATATATATATATAAGAAAGCCTTCCGATGATGGACCTAGGACTTTTTTTTTTTACCCAAGGCGACTCTAACGATCTCAATATAACTGTGCCCTCAAAGGTCATGGCCAGGCCTTTCTCAGATCTGCGCAGTGAGGAGCTGCCTAGCTAGGTCAAATAAAACAGCCTTTATCAACTTTTCTTTGCCCTGGTTGATCCTTTGAAATAATTATATAGTCTCAATGGTATGCATACAACTCAAAGCAGATTAGCGTGATCGGCAGTTTTTAGATGCAGTAACAATGCGGTGATATTTGGGTAGAAAAAAGTGCTCGGGGAGCATGGCGATTGTGGCTATATTTTCCTTGACCAGTCAGCGTACTAGATGGTGATGTGGTGCGGTATCATTCGTGGCTGTATTGACTTCTCCAGTTTTAGCAGAAACCGGGCGCCTGTTTTTATTGTGGGACACCTGGAGTGCTTCCGGCCAAACTTTTGTCACGGGCCTGGCAGTGTCTTGTCTTGTGTTGTGCTATCTCCTTGTAACTGCGAGCTGGCGTTCTTTGCAGCCGATGCTGTATAGATGTTGAGGCACAGCATCGTATCAGCTTGGGAGCTGGTTATGGCAGCTACTTTTCCAGTCCCGGAGTACAGCTACAAAAGCAGGGAGTTTGTGCAATGGTTCTTTAGCAGACTCCACCACCATGGGGACTATGGCGATCTCTGTCCTGTTAGCCAGACGAGGCTTGTTACTAGGGGTACCAACGGAGAGGCGGGACAGGGTCTTGGTCAGCTATGGTTCGCTAACCCTGATGCTAACATATCAGCTATGGGTCGCTGATTGCCTCATGGGACAGCGTTGTGAGCGAGACTGTGTATGTCGTCTGTTTGTAGGAACTGTGTATGTCGTCCGTTTGTAGGAACTGTATATGTCGTCTGTATGAACTGTGTATGTCAACTGTTTGTAGGAACTGTGTATGTTGTCTGCTTGTAGTAACTGTGTATGTTGTCTGTTTGTAGGAATTGTGTATGTCGACTGTTTGTAGGAATGCCTTTTCATTGCATTTATGAAAGGTTGTGGGTGACTTTTTTCTCGGAAACACTTTGAAAATATCCATCACGTGATAGTTTTTGGCTTTTGATGTACTGAGGTGTGGGATTTGGTCATTTTGTTGAATGTGAAGGTCAGCTGTATGCGAAACTAACATGTTAGTATTCTTATGGAGGCCAGTAGGATGCAGTACTTCTTGTGTGGACTCAAGGGGATGAGGGAAAATCATGTCAATATCTACTCTCCCTCCTCCATCATCATCATCATCAAGCAAACAAAAAAGTTTCCATCACAGTCGATACAACAACAAATGTAACTTAGATAATAGAAACAGCACATACTCAAAATCCGAACAAAATGGAAATGATATATCCAGTTTAGATAGTACAATTTATTTGTCTCAACATTGCTAAATGTATTACAATTCTTACACAAATATTTTTACAGCCTTTTGAAAGAAGTGTTTTCATTGAAATATTAAAAAAAACCAATTATTCTGTTGTAAAATATATTAAGTATAGATATAACACGTAACAAAATTGTAGGATTTAATATATAAGATGTAGAAAAACAAGATGGCTAACATAATAACTTTGCAAAATCAAATCATTATGTACAATTGTAACATAAGCACAGATGTGTACAGCAGTTAAAAAAACATCAAGCAAGATTTGCTTCCTCAGAATTTCATAATAGCTTCTGTCATCACTGAAGTTGGTTTTGAAGTGGGTGTATGTCAACTGTTTATAGATGTTTTTGAAGTGAGTTTATGTCCATTATTTATAGGAATTGCATATATCAGCTTTTTGCAGGAACTGTGTAGTCTGTTTCTAGGAAATGTGTATGTCAACCGTTTGTAGGAACTGTATATGTCAGCTTTTTTTTGTAGGAAATGTGTATGTTGTCTGTTTGTAGGAACTGTGTATGTTGTCCATTTGTGTGAACTGTGTATGTCAACTGTAGAAACTGTATGTTGTCCATTTGTAGGAACTGTGTGTGTCAACTGTTTGTAGGAACTGATGAGCGATTTTTCTTATGGCTGACTCTACCAATGCTTCATTAACATGAGCTGAGACATAAGGATTTCAAGGCATCCATCACAGACTGGTCTATAATTCACGAGAATTGGGGAACTATGTAAAAAAACAACACCCTATGAGCAGTGGACGTGAAAGGATGCAGCAAAACTTGAGGAATAAATAAAAGCCAGAACTGATAGCAGAAAAAAAGATTCAAACATTCAGAATCAAGCATCGTCACATTTGGGACGAAACCCATACATGCTCTGCTGCATTCCCCAACATCCACTGAAACGTCTGTCTGCTAATGGTTCCTGTCAAACATTGGTTGTTGATTACACGTTTTCTCCCATGAAGTTCAGATCTTCTGCCAGCACCTTTCCTTTGTCTCGGTGTCATCAGTCTCCATAATTTTGCCATAGTTTCTCACTTTTTGCCCAGCCTTGCTTAGAACCTCTTTATTTTCCTGGATGTCCATGGTATTCTTATCAATCTTCTCAGAAGCCACATTTTTGCTGCTTCCAGCTAGTAGATTCTGAGTGCTATGTTGAGCACTCATTTGAAAATATGCCTGCTTTAAAACTGGAAAAAAAGGGGCAAAAATCTCTCTCTCTCTCTCTCTCTGAACCTTAAGTGCCCAGGGCACATGGGGCTTCCACAAGGGTTTTCCACAAATGCCTGTCCTTTTTTTTCTGCTCTTTCCCAGGTGAGCCCTCTATTGCTCAACATCCTCTCTGTTCTTCTTCTCTATGTCTCTTTTGGTCTACCCTTACTTCTGTTCCCCTGTGGTGTCCATCTTAGTGCTGTTTTTGGTAGCAAAAATAGCCAGTGTTTAAATACAATGGTTTTGTTATAAAGAGGGTTTCTGAAGCAGCTTGGAGAATGGCTGTTACAGGGAAATAGTTATCATGCCTTAGGCTTGAGATGAAATGTAATGCCATGCTTAGTTCTTCAGAAGACTATATCATATTTATAAGGTCCGTTAACCTTACACATTAGCTCATCAATGAAAAGGTGACTCTTATTTGTTCTGCTATCATGCAAGACAACTCATTCATAAGAAAGACAAATCGGGAAAAAAAACTCAAGGGAAAAAGAAAACAAAAAAACTGGAGCTAGAATCCTATGAGGCAGTTCAGTGCTGACTTCAATACAATTCTTGCAAAGTTGCTGATGTCAGACTGCATCTGTTTTGCATCAGATACATGGAATGTTGCAATGAAATAATACATTTAGTTGTGACCCTTATGAATGTTCTAAAAAAGAAATAAGAACAAAATGAATTAGCAAAAAAAAAGTGTGGAGTTTTACAAGGCATAAGAACAGAAATGTATTCATTCTAAATTATCTTTGCTCATTTTAACTCTTCAGTATATTCTTTCCTTTGTCATGTGCCATCTTCCCAGAGGAAATTAACAATAGTTTCCAACTCACTTTGTCTTTTGGCATCATGGCTCACCTGGACTCTCTCTCTCTCTGAACCTTAAGTGCCCAGGGCACATGGGACTTCTGCAAGGGTTTTCCACAAACACCTGTCCTTTGTCTTTTTTCCACTCTTGCCCAGGTGAGCCCTCTCCTCTATGTTCTTCTCCATGTCTCTTTTGGTCTACCCTTACTTCTTGTCCCCTAAGGTGTCCATCTTAGTGCTATTTTTGGTAGTGAGTTGTCAGTCACTCGAAGCACATGTCCCAACCATCGCCAGCGTCTTTCCTCAATAATTGTTGTCAGTGGCTTCATCTGCATTTCTGCCAACAAGACGTTATTTCTTTTGGTGTTTGGCCAAAATATTTTTCTAATTCTTCGTAAACATTTAGTCTGGAAAGAATTCAGCTCGTTTTCTATGGTTTTGGTGATTTTCCAGCATACACTGTCCATTATACAGTTTTGGATGTTCACAAAATTCTGACATATTTTGTCTTGCTAGATTTTTTCCTCAGACTTTTCATTCCATTTTGGTTGTCAGTACATTATTCTGACTCTTAAAATATGACAAAATGCTTTAGTTCTTATTTAATGATGCATTTCATTATTTTTAAAACCAGTTCCTGAAATAGTTTATTCATCTAAAAGTTCATGTATCCAATAAATTTATTAAATTCTTTGATGACTTTGATCCATTCACCATACTTCTAAAAAAAATAATAACTGCAGTCATATGGTTTTGTTCCATTGCTGAGAATGCATAATTTTAAAAGTACCAAAGATGCAAAAATTCACGTTATTTCACTACTGAACTGACTGTGATGAATAATATTAAGAAATATTCATGAGTCATGCATGTAGTTTGGCTGTCAGATGAGTCAAACAGTAGTTTGGTAATCAAAGACTTAAACATTCATGCAGCTTTACTGAGATGTGAAAAGTATACTGGATATAAAAATACAATTTCTGTGGATATATAAATTCATTTTGGATTCCACTACAACAAAAAATGATGAGAAACACTGTGTTTGTCATTGATTCAGATATACACATACAATTAAACATACCAGTTTATATCAAAATGAATGAAGCAGCTTTAAGACATTAATCATATCATACTTCTAATGTTATCTTTGATATTAACTGGAAGTGCTATTTTCCATCTTTCAAAAATAATTTGGACTTGTGGCGCTACAAATATTTCTCTGGAACTATGTAATTTTTTTTTCTTCAGCGCAGAGTTAAATCCAGATTAAATTAAACTTTTTTTTGTGACTAAAAAGTTAAAAAAAAGGCTTTACAGAAATATTTAAAAATTACAAAATGTCTGCATTTTAAAAAATAATCATTACAAGCTACAAATAAGCCAAGGATGTTTGTCTCAATGTATAAAATACAAAATAAATTTTTGACTGTTTCAAACTGTCAGATAGGATATCACATTCATTCAGATCACAAGTACAAACTCACTAGGATGGGAACTGCAACAATGGATTTTAAACACAAAAAATGATCTCACTAGTCAATATCTACAATATATTAAAAGTCAAGAGTGGGAATTAGGTAGAAATTAAAATCACAAGTACTTCTTTTCACAAGAATGGAAGCTGTAGTGATGTTAACAAGTAACAGATTATCACTGATATTAGGGAGAATTGCAACCTCATTCCTTCAGATTGGAAAGCTTCAATAGTCTCAGCCAACCGTGAATCTATAAGTATCTGACCCTCTGAAATGAAGCAGACAGAAATTCAAATAAATATGAAGCAGACATTTGTTATAAAGGAATGTAGGAAAGTAACAATTCTAAATTTGACTTGATCAGTCTGTCAGTCATTTGCATGTCCCTTGTGGAACTCTGCCTCCCTAACAGCTCTCCTGTAGGCCTCTCAGTTGTAAGCAAGATGCTCTGCTGCTGATGCATCCATTTGCAGATTATCAATAATGTCTTGCACTTTGGTCTTCCTCTCTTTTTTTTCCATTATGTATCCTTCCAAGACAGTCTTCTCTAAATTCTCAAGATGTTTAATGTGTCCAAAATATTTAAGTTTTCTCTCTTTAATCCTCTTTACTAGCTAGCTGTCTTCAATATTAAGTTCTTGTGGTATGGATATACTTGTTCTTTTTTGTGTCCATGATATTTGAAGAACTCTTCATTAGCATTTACATTCAAAGGCATTTATGTGTTTCTCAGCTGTTTTGTTAAGTGTCCAGGTCTCACAGGCATATGTTGTGATGGGAAAGATGCATGCCCTTAAAAATCTTATTTTTGTAGTTCTGTCTGTACCTCTCCACAGATTCTTTATTTGTTTTACTTTCTGAAGAGCGATATATGTCCTCCTTTTAATTTCCCTCATTGTTATCTCCATTAGCAATGATTCAAGAAATTCAAAACTCTCCACCTCTTCCAATTTTTCCATACTGATGCATATTTCAGCTGCCTTATCTGTTCTGTCAGTTGATTTGATACTGGTAATAAATACATTGTCATCATCATCATGTCCCACCATATTCTCAAGAATGACTGACTGCATCTGATTTTTAAGCTCAGTCTTTTATCATGATGGCACTCCTGGAATTCCTTTGATGTTCATCTGCCTATACCTTGCCATTATTTTATTCCCAAGCACTGGACTCTTATGTCTTAAATACTTTAGCTGCCTAAATCCCAGCTATTTTGGGATACCTAGCACAGAAGTTTGGCTCCTTCTGTGTCACTAAGTTAACCACAGCCCCTCAGGCTCTAACAGGATCTAGGTCTTCAAAAAGCCAACGAATTGCTTAATGAGTCTCTTTGGGACATGAACCTAAGGCTTTTGGACACTAAAAAAAGGTAAAACTCCCGTTTATCCATGCCATTAAGGCATACTGGTGAATACAACGTTAGGCCCGTGTTTTCTATGACCTTTGGCACATGTAAAATGTGATGTGGTCAGTATCATGCCTGACTGCTTTACCTTCCCAGATTTCTCTCGTACTCATTTTTTAAGAGGCTGGGTAGATCTACCTGGGACCTTTTTTCAGTGTGTACCAGAAAAAAATCCCGCTGCTGGGACCGAATCCGGTACCATCGGATTACTAAACCAGACACTAGGTTTGGACAAAAAAAAAAAATGGGCTAAAAAGATAATTTGTTTTGGCACTTACCCAAACCAAAATCAAAATCATTTCTTTTCTCAGTTTTCACAACGGAGGTTCAAGTAACCTAGGGACAATGATCTCTATTCTCACAAAAGTCTGTGAGTCCACAACCTGCTACCAGCAAGATGATATAGTCTTACCTGTTGTGAAGTAGACAGTGGGGCTTTTCTTGCCATAGCCACCAAAACTTTTTGCTGCTATCCTCAGTGCATATAAACGGTGCTCTGATATGTTGTGAATTGTATACATAAAGGCATTTCCTTGAATTTCAATCTCTTCTGCACTTCGCCAATCTTCACTTGCTGTCCATAACCAAATCTGGCAGAAAGAATCGCATATGTGTTAAACGGGAAACTTTACTTTCTTGAAAAAAAGGAAACAAATAAGATCCAATTCATTTTATATAAGAACCAGTCATCTAAAATATTTTGGCAATATCAGAAGCCATAACATAGCAATGGAAACTATAGCTGAAGGAAAGGAAGAAGGAAAGAGAGTGAGAGGATGTAAATAATATAGAGGAGTGGTCAAAATCAAGAGTTATGAGATCCATCTCGGATGGTAAAGGTAGAGTCCCATAGCAAATGTCGCAGGGGATGAAGCGTTAGAGACCTCATTATGCTGGGCCATCAGCGTATAAGGTAGGGTGAGCAGTTCCTTTCCTTCCCAGATTTTCTCCAGTACCCATTTTACAAGGCTGGATCAACCTCAGTGCCATATTGGTTGGAAAAAAATCCTGCTCAGCTGGGGATTTGAACCCTCAACTATTCAGTTGCTTGATGAGTGCTCTAACAACTATGCTAGCCAGTCCCCATCTTGGATGGGTGTACTGAAATATCAGGTGGCTGAACAAATTAGAAACCCACTGCAACCAACCTTCCCAGGAAGATGGAGCAAGATGATGATGATGATGATGACATTTTTTTCACTCCTAAATTTTTAGAATGTAATATTCAGTAATATCAATAATTTGGATGCATCATCAGCAGGGCCTACAGGAGAGCTGTTAGGGAGGCAAAGTTCCCCAAGGGACATGCAAATGACTGACTGACTGAATATTCAGTACTAGATTAACTTGATGATGTTAGCAAACATCATATAAAGGCACTGGACATGGACCCAATATATTCTGGGAGGGCTGTGTTGCCTTGCGGGCTGAGCGGAAATGAGTTCTGAGCTAACAACCCAAGAGCAAGGGGTGTCAGCAGAATCCGAACCTAGCAGAAACAGGATGGGCGCAACAAAAGGGAACATTACAGACAGGGTTTACCTCAAGGTCAAACATCTCCTTGATCAGAATAACAACAGACACTATATCTAAATTCTGATTTAAATTTCTATTTTGGGGGTGGGGGAGGAGATAAAGATGCTGCCCGTTTTGGCTATCAGCAACCCATAGCTGACAAGCCAGCATCAGGGTTAGTGAACCACGGCTGACAAGACTCTGTCCCACTTCTCTGCTGGTACCCACCAGTAACAAGACTAGCCTGGCAAATGGGGCAGGGGACGGCATAGCCCCCATGGTGGTGGAGTCTGCTGAAGAATTACTGCACATCCCCTGCTTTTTTTAACCTGCATTCTGGGACTGAAAAATAAATAGCTACCATAACCCACTACCACACCGACACAATGTTGTGCCTCAACACCTTCATATCACTGGCTGCAAAGAACACCAGCTCACAGTTTCAAGGAGACACAAGACAAGACAAGTCCTTTTTTTTTTCTTATTTCTGTAGCACTTTATAAAATTCTATTTTTATTTTTCACAGCAACATAGAAGGTCACCTATGTTTTTGTTGTGGCTATTGTTTTTTTTCTGTTGAATCTCTTTAAATGTGGACTAGAAATGTTTTTTGGCATGTAATAATACAGTGAAGACCTTGTAATAGAAACATCATATACTTGATGATGAATGTATCTCGTTCAAAATTCAGCTTAGCTCCATTCTAGTCAGGGAAACCAGATAAGGTGTCTTTCACGTCGTGGCACACAACAGAATGATGTGATCAGTCTCATACTTTCTTTTCTAGCTCCATGTGCTCATTTTTACAACTGAGTTGACCAGGGCACTTTTTACTGAAACTGAACCAACTACATTCAAATATTTAGGATGAAGCTTGCTCTTCCTTGTTGGAATATACTCCAGATTCTTCAGCAGATTAAACTACCATGGGGAATTACTGCAATCCTTAGTCCCAACACAAAAGTCAGGACTTTGAAAAAAAAAATTCAGTAGTAAAGAAAATAGAAGCCCTCAAAATGTGAATATACAGAACAATGGGGCCTACCAAGCGGACAGAAAAGAAACCAAAGAAGTGCTAGATCAGCTGGAATTGACAAAAAAAATATTGAAAATCATATGAACAAGACAAATGAGATAATTTGTGCATATCAAGAGGCATAATACTATTCTGAAGACTCTGCTTGAGAGCAAGACCGACAGGAAGAGAACAAAGTGGACAACAGCAGCACAGATGGGTGGACAACTTCAAAAGATGAGCAGGAATCACCTTGTCCAAGTGCACACTGTACACGAATTAGAATAAAATGGAGACTTATTGTAGTCAACCTTCCATGGGAATACAGTATGAGATGATGATGAGACCCCTCCCCCCCATTTGTACGTGTCACAAGAATTTGTTACCAGGAGCACAGCACAGATTCTTCTTATGGTTCATATTTGTGATGATGGTGCCATCTCTGACCCAATCATCTTGCCCCAGATAATAACAAAACAGAAAGGAAAAAAAAATGGCAAAAACAGAAAATAACAAAACAAGAAAACAGGTAATAACAGAACAATAAAACAGCAACATAGAAAATTTTTTAAAAATAAAGAAAATGGCAAAACAGAAAATAACAAAACAAAACAAAAGACCACAACAAAAAATAATAAAGTAAACAGCAAAACAGGTAATATCAAAACAATAAAACAAAATAACAAAACAAGAAAACAGCAAAAACTGGTAATAACAAAGCAATAAAACAGCAGAACAGATAATAACAAATCAATAAACAGCAAAACAGGTAATAACAAAACAAGAAAATGGCAAACTAATTTTTGTGACAAAATGCCATTTAACACAAACATGATTAACACAATGAAGGGGAGACAGCAATAAAACAAGCAAGGTGAAATAACTGTCCAATCTGTGCCAACAAGCATCGTCACGATACATGTACTACACATACTATCCAGCTCGTTATGTCCTCTTCTATTTGTGCTGTTGTAACACCTCTCCACCAAACCCGAGCTCTTCCAAAACCTGCAGATGCTATTCTGACTTCTTCCGAATAATGTAGGGCCGCTGTATACGAGAAGAGAAGGCGTTATAAATTATGATTATTCACTGTGCTAATAATATCACAGAGAAAAAAAGACATGTAACGATAATATAATTAATGAAGAAGGATATGACCTGCGGTTAGACCTACTGTGACAGGGGCCAGGTTGTACATTGCTCCAAGGCTTTTCTCATTTTAAAAGGGTCCCTATGGGATGAAAACAAAGTAAGGTAGGGGGCCAAAAATAGATTTGCACTACCGTATAAATTTCCTCTTAGAAGCCCTGCATGTGGCCATTAAAGTTAAGTACAGATGATTGATATAAATAATAAAACTGTATCTAACAGGAAAAATAACAATACATACTAGTTACATGAAAATTACTTTCCAACAAGATATTTTGCAACGTCTTTATTGCTACCACTTCTATCAATTTTTTTCTTTTACTTTGCCCTTCTTTGATGTCTGTTTTTTTTTTCTTTCAAATTTTGATTTTAAAAAAATATGAAAAGACATAAAATCCCAGCTTTTTAATAACATTTTTGGTATTTTGAAAACTGAAATATTGTATTTTTGTTTTTCATTATCATTTTATTTTTGACATTTCTCTTCTTCTTAGCTACATATTTTTGACATTTCTCTTCTATCTGGCTATATTTTTTTTACATTTCTCTTCTTCTTAGCTACATATTTTTGACATTTCTCTTCTATCTGGCTATATATTTTGACATTTCTCTTCTTCTTAGCTATATATTTATGACATTTCTCTTCTTCTTAGCTACATATTTTTGACATTTCTCTTCTATCTGGCTATATATTTTTGATATTTCTCTTCTTCTTAGCTATATATTTTTGACATTTCTTCTTAGCTATATATTTTTGACATTTCTCATATTTCCTTGCTCTTCCTATCTTTTTTTCATAAATATGGGCAGCACACCTCAGTCTACTTCTGCTTGGTTTTTTTTCTTTCTTTCTGTCCACCTTAGCCATCTGTTAACTCTTTCTGTCAAAATTTTATGGTTAAAATGACAAATTTCAAACAATTTCTTTACCTTCTAAATAAGAGAGCTATATAACTTCATTTTAACAGCTTGTGTCTGACAAATTAGGACTGGCTACAAGATCACTGACAAAAAATATGAATGAATTAAAAACTCCAGACTCACGAAGACGTGCTGTTTCCATAACATAGGTATTTGATCTTGGTCCCAAACCTGCTGAGTTGTATACCTAAAGAGAACAAAAAAATGAACTAATTAACTCTTAACCACCCTTTCATGGTAAGAACTACTTATAGTAAAGTAACAGAACACAGTGTTGTATAATTAAGCCTAAAAAAAACACCATAGACAAAAGCACTCTTGGATGTGGGAGAAAGAAAAATCATAAGAGAATTACCTGGGACTTGAACCTGTGAGAGTCTTAATCTAGGTGACAGAATTTCTGTGTCATGGCTTCATTTCCTTTCTGGGTGTCATAATTTTCTCCTGAACAGGTATTGATGACTTTGCTATCAAGCACCTTTTTTTTTGGGGGGGGGGGTGCTAGATAGCTAAGTTCTTTAATATGTTGTTCTCTCATGGCAAGACGGCTGCTCGTCCTACTGGAATCCGTGGTGATTTTTCTTTCTCTCACATCCAAAAGTGCCTTGTCTATGATTTTTTTCCCAGGTATAATCATACAAGACTGTGTTCTATTACTTTACAGTACACGAAGTGTTGTTTCCTATTTGTAAAATTTGTGTAAAAATTGCTTACAATAATTTTTTTTTTTTTGTATCTTAAATCAAAACAGTGAGCTTTTTTAACATTCCAGATTTTGGTTATATAGACTCTTCTGAAGCATCTCTCCCTTTTTCGTTAATCTCTCTTGAAGTGTTGATTGGTTGAAAGACTGCTGCAACTAAGGACATGGGTTCCTGGTAGTTGTGTGCTGTGTCTGTATTGTTTGGTAGTCTAAGAGTCTCAAACATTCACACAACTTTCTTCGAATGTAAAAAAGTATATAGGAATTTTCCTAGGATGTAAATATAATTGTTGTGAACATATGAATTAATATTGGATTCCTTTCTTGGCAAAAAAAAGATGAGAAACTCATTGTTTTCATTAATGTGAATATATGGAAAATTAAAAAATACCAATTTAAATCAAAACAAACTGCAGCATTTTTAACTTTTTTTTACTCCAAAACAATTTTGGCAGTGTTAGTAGATCTTGCATACCTATGGCAATCAATGGACAGAATGACATTTAGCCACAGTATAAATAAAACTAAAACTAGCACTTTTGTAACCCAAGTCATATTTTTAAATTATAGAGTAATTTTCTTTCAGTTTCTTACTGCCAAAATTTCTCTTAAAATTTATTTTGGAGAAACATAGATATTAATTTTATATATTATATTATTAAATTTTACATATTATATAAATAACATGATAGAACTTATTTAAATCCCAATGAATTATAAATGTCTTGAAACTGAACAGACTACGCTGGCTGGGCCATGTAGAAAGAATGGAAGAGAACAGACAAACGAAAATTGATGTATGCACAAGAGATGAGGGAAACAAGACTAAGGGGAAGACCAAGACAGAGATGGAAAGACAACATAGAAGAGGATATAAAAGAAAATTGGCATCACCAACCTGGAGAGAGAAGATTAGGAATAAAGAAGAATGGAGGCGAACTTTATCTGCTGCAATGAGCCTTAATGGCTCAGAAAGCTGAAGAAGAAGAAGAACAGATATTAATTTAAGATTGAAAGAGTTAAGACATTTATTATGTCATAGTCTAATGGTGTCTTTGATGACTAGTAAGAATTAGGAAGCATGAAGAAGTGATCTCTCATAATTTTCTTTTAATCCCAAAATCTGAAATAAGGAACAAGCATTCCCAGCAAGCTCCAACCTGCAAAAGTGAAAGGACCATCAGGTGACAGGATGTGTCTTAGACTGAATGCATGATATAAACTATCGTCTGCCTCAAAGGGCTGGGGGTCCAGCATCATAGAAAAAAAAATTGCAAAAAAACCTTATTTTTTTCATGTGACAATCATTTCTAACTATTATCACAGCAGCAGCATTTTATGCTATCCAAAAGACAGTTATGTTTGGTTCATTTGATAGTTATAACTGAGATCATGATTAGAAGGGAATCAGGCCATATTTAAGGATATGGATGGTATAGGCTGAAAGGAAAGAGGGTCTTTACTAAGCTTAGCTTAGGGATCAGGGCAGTGAGTAATCTGTTAATACCCATAAAAATGGAAGTTTGCTCAAGTTGTAATGGGTGAAATGGGTTAAAAAAAATTTATTCTCTCATAAGACCAGAAAGAAAATGACAAAATAAACCAAATACTATAGAATGTAAGTATATTAGTGCCATTTTGTTGGATCAAATATGAAAATAGATGCCCAACACTGGTGATCCCCGAGTTTACAAGTTTTAGCCCTTTCCCCCTTTAAAATTTGTATAAACAAAAATGTGCAGTGGCCAGTAGAAACCTGAATGCAATCTACTGCCACTTTTCTCAACAGTGAAAAAATTTTTGAGTATTTCAACAGAATGAACGAATGAACATACTTTATTTTCAAGCATCAAAGAAGGTCATTGGAAAACAACACAAAACAAAAAACAAAAAAAAAAAAGAATTTTCCTTGTGTAAAATCATTTCTTTCCCTTACCTGTACATCCACAATTGTATTAACCTGGGACTCCAGACCTATGACGTATCCTTCTTCTATCTGGCCATAGTAACGTATACGTTGAGTATCTGTATTAGGGTCAAATTCCTCATTCCAGTAGTTGATCTGAATGGAATAAAACATGTTCATATTATATGCTGAAAAGTGACTCATAAATTCTTTAAAGCAAAAAGAAACAAGGCTGAAGTGTGAAAATAGATCCTCTACTTCTTATTTTGTTTGTTTGCCCTCAAAAGGATGTTAGTTGCACAGCTCCAATGAACTCCAGAGAAGTACTTCCTCAAGTATTACAGCACTTTACAATTTCTGATACTCTTAAGGTGGGGTCATGACTCCTAGTGGTCTGCTTTTTCTTCTTTTCTCTTCCCTTCTTCTCCTTCCCAAAGATGCACTATCATCTCTTCTGTAACCATGAACCTTGAAACATGGCTTCTGTGCCACATGGGACAAGTGTTTGATAATTTAACCTGTTCAAAATGTATGTTTTACACTGACTAGCTGAGTGGTTAGGTGCTTGGTTTACCAATTCAGTGGTACCGATTTCAGTCTCAGCTGTGGGATTTTTTTTCTGGTACACACCCGGGGTTCACTCAGCCTTTCTAAAAATGGGCACCAGAGAAATATGGGAAGGTAAAGTGGCCAGGCGTGATACTAACCACATCACTCTTTCATGTGCAGATGGTCACAGAAAATGCGGGCCTAACACTGTATCCACAATATGCCTTAATGGCATGAAAACGAGAATTTTACCTTTACCTTACCTTACTGCTTAGTGTACATCTACCCATCCAGTGCCATGCTGAAATGTGTTGGCAGTGATGCTTTTTCCACAAATCTCTATTCCAGGCATTAACTATGAGCTGGCCCAGTGTTCTTTTTCCATGTCACTTCACCAGTCCATCTATCACCTTCTCAATTTGTCCGTTTTGGTCTCTTTTGCTCTCTATCATTCCAGCTGTTATCAAATATTCCAAACCACCTGTTGTCATGTGGTTTATGAATGTTGTCTCTTCCCGAGTTTTGTTATTACTTGTCTGTCTTCTGCCTCTTTCAAGACCTCTTCATTTGTTCTCTTTGCTGTCAATGGTTTCTTTACCATTCTTCATCACTGTACATATTCTACAGAAAGCTACAAGCATTTTCTTAGATTTCTGTGGGCAATGCCTGTTCTCATGTGAAGACATCATAGATTAACATCACTGCATGTTCACAATCAATGATTATGACATACGGAAAAAATGTATTACATAACATTTTGTGACAAACTGACAGATGTACATACCACAATAGAATTATGGCAACTCCAGATCAAACAAGAGCTGTAGGCTATAACGTGAACAACTTACAATATGCATGTGATACAGTAGTAAAAAAAAAAAGAACAAATATATCTATACTACAAGAGCTTAATATTGAAGAAGGCTGGCTAGTGAAGAGGATTAAAGAGAGAAAACTGAAATATTTTGGACACATTAAACGTCATGATAATTTAGAGAAGATCGTATTGGAAGGATACATAATGGGAAAAAGAAAAAGAGGAAGACCAAGACGAAGATGGCTGCAAGACATCGTTGACAATCTGGAAATGGATGCAACAGCAGCAGGCCATCTTGCTCACAACCGATGTGCCTCTGAAATAAAAAATAGAATATACCAAGCCAAAACAGCTTTCAAACAAATGAGTAACATCTTGTGCAATGCATCTCTGTTGCTGATATCACAAAGAGAGTACTAAAATTCTATATTAAGCCTATACTACTCTATAGAAGTGAGTCATGGGGAATGAACTGAGGCATCTCTCAACAGTCTCCAGCTAAGTGACTGAGACATCTCTCAACAGTCTCCAGCTAAGTGACTGAGGTATCTCTCAAAGATCAATGCAAAGATCACTACTGGCAGCAGAAATGTGGTTTCTTAGAAGAATGTTAAGAGTAACATTCACAGCTAAGGTGACAAACAGGGAATGTCTAACAAAATCATACGTTGAAAGGAACTTAACTAAATCCATAAGAAAATGGCAGTTATTATTCAAAGGATTGAAAACATTATAACAACAGAAAAGATAAATGAGAAGAGAGGCAGGGGAAAATCAAGGGAAAAAAATCATGGACGTCTAATGCTATGGCACAATAAAAAGTCACCAAATGAGCTAATGGAAAATATCAAGGATCAAGATCTTTAGAGAAGCATGACCACCAATGTCCATTGGCACGGCACCTGATGATGATGAATGATAACAAACAGAAAGAAGTATAAACTACATAGCAATTATGACAAACAGAAACATATACTTGCCACATAGCCTAGAATTTCTCCCCTTGCATGAACTCTGTCATTGGGCACGGGCGTCCACATTACATGAATGCTGGAACTGTTGAATGTCTGTGTGTTCACATTCTCTGGTACACCAATGGGTACTGTTGGATTATGATAAAATAATCTGAGGATGCTGTACTGTCAGATATACTTAGGGATGTGGTGTTAGTGACTAAATTTTCCTTGACATAATGACATACTGAGAAGAATGAATGAATGAATGAATGAAAAAACAGACTTTCTATACAGAATTCTTCCTTAGAAGAATCTAAGGACTGGTAAGAGACCTTATAATTGGTAAGAGACCTTATAACACAACAGTGGAAGATACGAAGTAACAAAGAAATATAACTCTCTGCTTACAACAGTCATTATGAAAAACAACAGACTTGTGTGGGCATTTAAAGAGAATGGAGGAGGATAGACAAACAAAGATGGCCTTTACAGAAGTGATGAAAGGAGACATACCAAGAGTTAGACTTAGACAACAACGCAAGGCAATTTAGAAGATATATACACTCTTGGAATCAACAACTGGCAAGATAATATAAAGAAGAGAGAGGAATGGAAACAAGTCTTGTCTGCAGCAGTGAGCCTCAGTGGCTTGGAAAGCTTCTGAATTCAGTAGTTGAAAAAGAAGAAGAAGAAGAAGATGCCACATTGGTGGATGATGTGGTCAACATCATGCTTGGCCACTTTTCCTTCCTCAGCTCCATTTCTCTAGCTAAGTGACTGAGGCATCTCCCAACAGTCTCTAGCTAAGTGACTGAGGCATCTCCCAACAGTCTCTAGCTAAGTGACTGAGGCATCTCCCAAAAGTCTCTAGCTAAGTGACTGAGGCATCTCTCAACAGTCTCTAGCTAAGTGACTGAGGCATCTCCCAACAGTCTCTAGCTAAGTGACTGAGGCATCTCCCAACAGTCTCTAGCTAAGTGACTGAGGCATCTCCCAACAGTCCCTAGCTAAGTGACTGAGGCATCTCCCAACAGTCTCTAGCTAAGTGACTGAGGCATCTCCCAACAGTCTCTAGCTAAGTGACTGAGGCATCTCCCAACAGTCTCCAGCTAAGTGACTGAGGCATCTCCCAACAGTCTCCAGCTAAGTGACTGAGGCATCTCCCAACAGTCTCCAGCTAAGTGACTGAGGCATCTCCCAACAGTCTCTAGCTAAGTGACTGAGGCATCTCCCAACAGTCTCTAGCTAAGTGACTGAGGCATCTCCCAACAGTCTCTAGCTAAGTGACTGAGGCATCTCCCAACAGTCTCTAGCTAAGTGACCGAGGCATCTCCCAACAGTCTCTAGCTAAGTGACTAAGGCATCTCCCAACAGTCTCTAGCTAAGTGACCGAGGCATCTCCCAACAGTCTCTAGCTAAGTGACCGAGGCATCTCCCAACAGCCTCCAGCTACTGACCTCCACATGAAAGACAAGAGTGCTAACCAACATCACTTGGGCCCTTACTGTACTATTAGACAGAATATAAATGACTCCTATAATTGTTTCTACAGTAACCAGAAGGTGGTTATTGTCAGAAAAAAATCTGAAGAAGGAAGATGAAACATACAAAAAAGAAATAGCAGAAACAAGCTTAACCATAACAAGACAAAAAAAAACAATAACAAAAACCAAGTAACAGAAAAAAAAGTAAGTAACAAAAAAAAAAGAAATAAATAACAAGAGAGAAATAACATGAAACAAGTAATAAGAACCATATAACAAGAAAAAAAATAATGATTACCAAAAAAAAAAAAAGTAACATAAACCAAATAAAAAGACATTCCCCTCCCCCCTCCCCACCAAAAAAAGAGGAAAAAAAAAGTAATAAGCACCAAATAACAAAAATGAAGAAAACAAGTAACAAAAACTAAACAATAAAAAAAAGTATGTAGCAAGAAACAATAAACAGGCAACAAAGAACTGAAATGAGTTGAATTTAATCTTTGGAGGTTGCGTCTCTGCAGTCAAGATATTCCCATATCTGCTCTGCTGCCCATTTCACTAACCAATGTAAGAAGTGCGCACTGAATGTCCTTGCTGTTGGGTCAGGTGGGTCTGTCACTGCTTTCCACAGAGGGTGCTTATCCTTCCCCTTACCCTACCTCATCTCCTCCCCAAACCTTCAGCCATTACAGATGTAGGAGTTATTCTCCAATTCTAGCTCCAAATAGCAAAAAAAAAAAAAACAAGCAACAAGTAAAAAGTAATAAGAACTAAAAAAATAACAAGCAACAATTACAAAGTAATAAGAACTAAAAAATAACAAGAAACAAGCAAAAAGTAATAAGAACTAACAAAAAACAAGTAAAAAATAATAAGAACTTAAAAAATAACAAGCAACAAGTATGAAGTAAGAAGAACTAAAAAATAACAAGTAAAAAGTAATAAGAACTTAAAAAATAAGCAACAAGTACAAAATAATAAGAACTAAAAAAAAAACAAGTAAAAAGTAATAAGAACTTAAAAAAAATTAAAAAGTAATAAGAATTTTAAAAAATAACAAGCAACAAGTAAAAGGTAATAAGAACTAAAAAATAACAAGCAACAAGTTATTGGCAGGAAACGACAGGTAACAAACATAAAAAAACAAAAAAACAAAAAAAAAGATAAGTAGTATCGAGAAAAGTTAACAAGAAACGAGTAACAACAAACATAAAAAAAATTTCTGCTATTTCTTCTGTAAGAAGAAACACATAGTAATAAACAAGGACCAAGTAAGAATGAATAAATAAGAAAAACCAAGTTAAACAGAACTAAGAAAAGACTGAAAAGAATTCAACAAACAGGAAACAAACAACAAATAACAAGCACCAAGAGCAAAAGAAAAGAAACAATAAGAACCATGCAATAAAAAATAAGCAACATGAAACAAGTAACAAAAAATAACAAGAAACAAGTATAAAAGTAAGAGAGTCAAGGAAAATGAAATAAATAACAGGAAATAAGATGTAATAAGCAGTAAATAACAAAAAACAAATAAGTAGTAAAAAGGACAAAATTAAAGACCCAATAAACAAAAATCAAATAACAAAAAAAAAGTAAAAAGGAAATACCTAGCAAGAAATAAGTAGCACAAACCAAGTTAGAAGGAACAAGTAAGGAAAAGCAAATAAAAAGAATGAAGTAAAAAGAACCAAGAAATAACTACAAGAAGCAATAAATAAACAGAAAACAAATAACATATAAATAAGTAAGATAAAACAAGGAACAGAAACCAAGAAACAAAGAAGCTAGTAACAAGAAACAAATATCAAGAAACAAACAAAAAAGAACAAGGTAACATGTCACAGACAAGAAGAAATAGAGATAAAGAAACAAAAAAAAAGAAGTAACATAAAAAGAAATTTGTATGAAAAGAATTAAGTAACACAAAACAAGTAAATCATGGGACCTAACGAGGATCACAGGTGTAAATTCAGTAGGATCATAGTGCGGCTTTGGTGGTAGAAGCGAACGAAGAAGAAGAAGAAGAAGAAGACAAAACAAGTAATCAATGAGTATGAAATAGTAACAAGAAAAGTTGTTCCTACCATATTTTATGATAGGAATAAAATAGGTAATGTTATGTTTAAATTGAAAAAATGTTTTAAAATATATCTGAATATTTAATATGTAAAACAGATACATATGTGAAATAATGTTATGTTAAAAACCAAAGAAAATGTTAATATTTCATAACTTAAATCACTGGGCACCTACAAGATCCAATACACCAACTACAAAGACATCAGCAAACCATCCTCTTCCGCCTAAGGACAGGCCACTGCAGACTACTGAGGCACTTGCATCGACTTAAAATGTCTCACACATGACAAGTGTCCATGTGGTAGTGAAGTCCAGACTCCAGAACATATCCTACAAAAGTGCCCAAACCATGCAGACCTGAGGCGTGAGACATGGCCAGAGGACACAAGCTTGGGGCAAAAGCTTTGGGGCTCCTATCAGGATCTGGAGAGGACTGCGGGCTTTGCCATGTCGACAAGGATCAGGATCTGAATTGACCAACAACCTCAAATGCAGAAGAAGAAGAAGACTGGGCACCTGAGTAGTGAAATGTTGAGAGCACTGATGGACTATTTCATGGCCAGGATTGATGGTTTCAGTCTGACCAAATGTTATTTAAATGGCCTATCTGTTAAATGAGCACCTGGATCTTCCTGAAGCTGGAAAAAGAATAAAGACCAGGACTAAGACCGACCACAACGCCCTCTAGTGTGCTGGCAGGTTACATAAAACTGTGGCACTAACACCCTTCTCCTTGTTTATTGAAGATGGTATTGGAGTGCTTGGGCCGGCTAGCATAGTGGTTAGAGCACTCGTCTAGCAACCAAATGGTCGAGGGTTCGAATCCCCAGCTGAGCGGGATTTTTTTTCCGACCAATACGGCCCCGAGGTCGACCCAGCCTCGTAAAATGGGTACCAGAGAAAATCTGGGAAGTAAAGGCAGCGAGGAAAGGAACTGGTCACCCTACCTCATACGCTGATGACCCAGCATAATGAGGTCTCTAACGCTTCACCCCCTACGGCATTTGCTATGGGACTATCTTTACTTTACTTTATTGGAGTGCTTACGGACTAACTGCCTGATGTGCAATGATCCATCGAATGACTAACTAACTAACTAACCTCAACGGTGTAATACAGAGATACTTTTATCATTTTGAGTAGATAACAGGACAGGCAACCAGTTATACTGCCAAACTCTCATAACAAGAAACTTATAACAGAAAACAAATAAATAAGAATAGATACTTCACACAACCAAATGTAAAAACAAATAAGAACAGATACTTCACACAACCAAATGTAATAACAAATAAGAATAGATACTTCATATAACCAAATGTAATAACAAATAAGAATAGATACTTCACACAACCAAATGTGGTTTACTTTCATGCTCTCATGGTATAATATTTTAGGTTATGAGATTTACTGAAATAACAAATGAGATTAACTGAAATAATACAAACACTAGTCTTCAGTAGTGAGATTTGCTGAAATAAAATGTTTTGAAACCTAGAGGTCAGGAACTCATTTGCTGCCAACATTAATACCTTAACAACGACTTAATTCCAGTTAGCTCAGAGCAGCAGTTCCCAGAATGGATTGTAATACTCCATAATGGGTGGTAGGAAGATCTAGAAGAGTGGTAAGGGAAAACGAAGTGGACTGAAGACATCAGAACCAACTGAGGTGTGTATGTATGTAAGGAAGGAGTGTCGGGATGTGTCCTGTGTGACAGCAACCTGAAAAAAGCTTGGGAACCACTGGTTTACTGAAAATGAAATTATGAATTGTTTTTCCCATCCAAGTTTGTGAGACACCCAAGAGGATCATGGATCTTACTGAAATGAAATCTTGACTTGAGAGCTGAAAATTAAATGCTGCTTTAATGTAACAAATAAACTGTGACACTTACATTCCTCCGCCGAATAAACTTCAACTATTGAAGAATTTGGTCCAAATCCTGCACTGTTGAAAGCCTGGATTTTGACCTCATACAACAGAAAATAGTACAGTGGCCCAACTTGAGTTACATAAATATCAGCAATTGGGTTATTTACTTCCCTCTGTTAATGGAAAAAAAAAGAAGAGATTTAGGTAATGTTAACTGTAATTTTTTAACATACCCAGAACCAGGAAAGGTGATTAGAGTGACATAGGAATAAGATCTTTGCTTTTTTAATGATAATGACTATATGATGATGATGATAGAGATAATTATAATAGGTCATTATGGGTTTTCTGTTGGGGGGGGAGGGGGGGGAAGAAGTAAAGACACAGTTTAGTGTGGTCATCAGCAACTTCACTGATGATTGCTTGTATAAGATTGGTGGACTACAGTCAGACAAAGACCTTGTCCCATCTCTCCATTGGCTATATCTGGCTAATGGAACAAGGATCTCTACAATCCCCATGGCTGTGGAGTTTGCTAAAGAAGCATTGCATTTCCCTGCTTTTTAACTCTAGCACTGCATTTCCATGCTTTTTAACTCTAGCACTGCATTTCCCTGCTTTTTAACTCTAGCACTGCATTTCCATGCTTTTTAACTCTAGCACCGCATTTCCATGCTTTTTAACTCTAGCACTGCATTTCCCTGCTTTTTAACTCTACTCTGGGCCTATAAAAATAGTTGCCATAACCCACTTCCCACTCGACATGATGCCGTGCCTCAAACCCTTAATCAGCACAGATCATCCCGCTCACAGTTCAAGGGAGATAAACAGCAACAACATTATGGTTTTCTCATGTGCCAGAGCGTACACAAGAAGAAAGGACTACATTTCTTCACTGAGGCTGTAATATCAGGTTTCTCACAAAATGAGAGAGAGATAGAGAGATAGACAGAATATGAGAGAGAGACAGGGTGAGAGAGAGAAACACAGAGAGAGACACAGAGAGAGAGACATAGAGAGAGACAGAACGAACAAACATACTTTATTTTCAAAGGCTTAAGAATTGGGCACGCAGGCCCGTCTGACATTCTGCCCTTCATCATACAGCTTTCACTCAGTCACAGTCATTCAGCATTTGTTAATGAGCATAATAATCATGAAGACACACAAAATGATTACATAAATAAATAATAAACTTATCTCATGTCCATACATTTATGCAACAACATGAAATAAACTTGCATTCTTACATTCATTCAAAACTAACAAATTTATAGAAAAGTGGTATAAAAAAACAATTACGATAATCACGCCCATGCTTAGGGAGGCATATAGTCCATATCAAACAGATGTTGACAAAGTTTAAAGTTATAAGAACAAATGTTACTTATAAGTTTTACATGAATTGGTAGGGCACTCCAAAGGTGGGCAGCTGAGTAAGAGAAACTTTTTTTAAACATGTCAAGCCTTGGTTTTGGGAGAATACAATTGTTTAAGCATTGACTGTTTTGGCTCTGAACTTCATAGATTTTAAAAAGGCATTTGATAGCATACAGAGATTCATTATGGAGAATTTTATGTCTATATGGAATACCATCTAAAATTGTCAACATCATTAAGGACTGGATATGTTTGTGCAGTCAAGACAGAAGAAGGGATGACTGAATGGTTCCAGATTGAAACAGGCATGGAACAAGGATGTATACTGTCTCCTTTACTTTTTGGGATTACAATAGACTTCATAATGAAAAAATGCTGCACAGGTAACACAGGTATTGATTGGGTACATGGGACCCAACTAGAAGATCTTGATTTTGCTGATGACATAACTCTTATCAGTAATAATGTGAATTTCATGCAAGAAAAAACAGATAGCCTGTCTTCACTGGCTAGCAAAATAGGACTTCAAATTAACAAGGACAAAACAAAAATAATGAAAACTCCTCTCAATCAAAATGGAAAAATACACATAGAAGGGATAGATATTGAAGAAGTCAATCAATTTGCATACCTTGGCAGCTACATAGACCAGGATGGTGACACTAGAAAGGAAGTTAGGATCAGAATTGCAAAAGCAGCATCAATCTTCAAGAATCTTGAGAACATATGGAATTCAAAAGTTATAAGCACAAAAACCAAGTTAAGACTATTCAATTCAAAAGTAATATCCACCCTCATTTATGCTGGAAAACAACTAAAGAAATAGAAAAGAAATTAGACTCTTTTGAAAACAAATGCCTAAGGAAAATACTCGGCATCAAGTGGAATGAATTCAAGAACAATGCAGAGATAAGACAGATGACTGAACAACAACCAGTCTCATAGGTGATCAGGAAAAGGAGATGGACATATGTTGGTCACTTGATGAGAAGAAATGATCAGAGAATCCCAAAACAAGCTATCAAGTGGAACACAACAGGCCGAAGAAAAAGAGGCAGACCATGTGTAACTCTGAAGAGGACATTATTAAGAGAGGCCAAATTAAAAGGCATAAAATCCTTTGATGAGGTTGAAAGACTCGCCGAAGACAGGAAAAACTGGCGAACTACTTTGCGAGCCCTATTTGACATTTAACAGCACGGGAAGGATATAAGATAAGAAGTTTTGGGTTGGATTTGAACAACGACCACAGATAGGGTGGAGCACTGTATGATAGAATTTTATGAATTAACTTGGCCTTGTTGAAAGGAAATCCTTCTTGAGGGGTAGAATATCATGATGTTTGTCCTTATTTGTACTACATCCTGCATGTTTGTCATCTATAAGCTTTACTGCTCATTTTTGAAGTGAGTAAAATCTTTTCATGTTTGAAATGAAACAACCATCCCAGACTGTGGAACAGTTGTCCAAATGTGTTTGTATCTGTGATATGTTGTATATTTTTCTGGTGTATATGTCAAGAAAATGTTTAATTTGAGTAAATTGGTAAACTTTTTGTGCAGTGAGTTTGGTTAGATTGTTTACATGATGATTCCAGCTGAGGTGGTGGTCAATCATGAGACCTAGAGTTTTATGTTCACTAACATTCTCTATCTGTGAAGTGCCAGCGTGGAGGTGTAGTGTTGTTGTGGTGAATTATTAATTTCTGTCTTGTTTTAACGAGCATGGATTTTGTTTTGCTGGTGTTTATGAGCATTCTGTTGTTGCTCCAGTTAATCAGACTGTTTATTTCAATTTCAAGAGTTGACTCAAGGTTAATACAGTCATTGTCACTAGTGTAAACTGTGCAGTCATCAGCAAAAGAGGTCACAAGATGATTTTTTGTTAGCTGAAGTGAAAGATCATTGATGTAGATGGTAAACAAGAGAGGACCAAGAATAGATCCCTATGGAATGCCGTTGTCAGCCACAGATGAACTTGACTTAGAGTTTCTGAGGCAAACTACCTGTTGTCTGTTGGAAAGAAAAGATGTAATAAATTTTGTCAGGTCAGGGTGTAATCTATAAGTCTCAAGGTTCCTAACTAGGATTTCATGATCAATCATTTCAAATGCTTTTTTAAAGTCATCAAAGACAGCACCACATAATTTATCATCGTTTATATTAGATAACCAACATTCTGTAATTTTTGTGAGAGCTGTGCGGTAGGAATGTTTTGGCCTAAAACCTGAATGAAAGTCAACAATCAAATAATTTTCTTGCATGTCTTGTAAGTTTGTTTTTTGTTTGTGTTTTTCTAGTGGTTTTGACAAAGTCGATAGAATGGAAATTGGTCTACAGCTTGAGGGATTTTTCTCTGAACCAGATTTAAAAAAGGGGATATATTTTTGCATTTTCAAAGACCTGAGGAAAACGACAATGTGCAATGCACTGATTGTAAATGTGTGTTAGTGTATCTGTAATTAGTGGGGCTGAGTAGCGTAATATCTTGTTGCTAATTCCATCAAGTCCTGCTGTGTTGTTGTTCTTTAAAGATGAAAGATAATTATAAACATCACTAACTGACATGAAAGGAATACTGGGTTGGTTTAGATTTGCACATTTGCTACCTATAAATGTATTTAATTCACTTAAGTCAAAAGTAGAGGTTGGTAGTGAATATTTTAAAATACTGACTTCTTCTCTGAAGTGATTGCTGAACTCTTCACAAGCGGGCACATGATTATAACTCTGCAAGTCAGATTGTTTTCTCTTGTTTGCTAGAATGTTAATTGCTTTCTAGACAGACTTACTGTCTGATTTATTCTGAAGTAGGTTCCTAAAGTAATTTCTCTTTTCTTGCCTAATTAAATGTTGAACTCTATTTCTAAGTAATTGGTAGCTAGTGAATTCCTTATTTTTGTGGGCCTGATCCCTTTCCCTCATGACTTGCAATATCTCAGGTGTTATCCACTGGGACTTCACTTGATGTTTAAATCTCACCTCCTTAATAGGAATATGCTTGTCAAATAAATCCATGAAGGTTTTTATCTAGTATTCCAGGGCCTTATCAGGGTCAGTTAGTTGGTACACATGATCTAAAGGTGCTGCTTATAACTCTTTCAAATATGATTCTAAGCTGAATTTGCTAAAACCTCTAAATTTAATACTGGTATGTTTATTTTTGGGAATTTTCAAGTCAAGTTGTGTTCACGTGCAACAGATCAGATAATGATCACTTAGTGATGTGTGAAGGACTTTACATTCTATAATGTTTTCTGGATAAGCTACATATTTGTGATCTATTAATGTGGATGATGTTTCAGTTACTCTGGTAGGTTTAGTGATAATTTGAGATAAATTATATGATAAAACAATATCATTCCATGTAGCATCTGTTTGTCTGTAATTAATATTGAAATCTCCAAGAACAATTATATCCTTTAAATTAAAAGACAAAACATAATCCATCATTCTTGTAAAGTGATCATACCTCGATGCTGTTGCATCTGGATTATGATACAGAAACCCAATTAAGATTGGACTCTGCTTTGGAAGTTTGATTTCCAACCATATACATTCAATATCTTGTGACTCAAGGTCTGTTTTACGGCAAGAGTGTATGTGGCAGTGGTAACATATACAACTAATCCTGTCTCAAGATTCCTAGTAGGAAATTATAACCATCTATCCTAATGTCTTCGTCAGTTATATTTTTGTTTAGATGACTTTCTGAAAAGCCAAAGACATGGATGTTATGATTAACTATATTAGTTGCCTCAGAAAGTTTCCCTAACAGGAGGTAAATGTTTAAATGACCAATTCTAAGACCATCCTTTCGTAGCCACTCATCAACTATCTGAGCCATTTTCTACAACTAGTAATGGTAAGGTTACGATGACAGATAACTGAATAACAAGATATTTCCTGAAATTCCACAGTTCCTATTGTCTGAACATCGGTGTCATGTGTTGCTTGTGGATGAGAGACATCATGAAGGCTTGGCTTAAAGCTGCTGGGCTGAACTGCATGAGATAATGTAAATCTTGATTCCAATGTGGTGGGTGTGGTAGATTCTGGGTTGTGTTAGCAGTAGTTTGCCTGGATGGCTGGGGTTGCCGAGTGGGAAGGGATGGGAAGCTTGATCAGCCGCATCAGCCAGCTTTGACATTACATCAGATACTCCACACATGGTTAGAAATCATTGTGCCCTTTAACCCAGTCAAAGCAGCAGTGAAGCTTGTTGGTGAAATCTGCTCCAGGAATTACAGAAAGCCACTGCAGCCTATCAACAAATGATTCAGGATTCCCTGGACAGCAAAAATAACTAACGGAGAATGTATGAGAAGAACGGGAGAAATAAAAAAAAATCTTGTCAAAAAAAATAAGAGAGAGACAATGTACTTTCATAGGACATGCAATGAGAAGAGGGGGCATTGAAAATATTGTAACAACAGGAAAAACAGAGAGAAGAAGAGCCAGGGGAAGACCAAGAGAAATGATACTGGACAGTCTGACGGGATGGTGTGAGAGGAGATCACCAACTGAACTGATGGCCCGCATGAAGGATCTGGTACTCTGGAGAAGCATAATAGTCAAAGCCAGTTGGCACGGTTACTGATGATGCTGATGATGACAGCAACCTATTGCTCTTCAATCTGATGTTGCTTAAGTCACATCAGCCATGACATAATTTGTGAAGATCTGATGTTCATGCTTACAGGATATATCACAACTGTGGCCATATAGTCAGAAGCAGTTTTTGTGGCAATTTCAAGTCAGATTTGTAGAAATGTGCCATTTATGAGGGAGTCTAGAGATGAGTCAGCATCTTCTTCTCATCAGTTTGTTTATGCCATTAGTGTTGCAGGGAGTTTCAGACCAGTGCAAGGTGAGAGGCCTGGGTAGCTGTCACGTTGTTTCCTCAACATATCTTTCACCCCATCTATCCACTTTTTTTCTTGATCATCCTCGTGTTCTATATCCTGATGTTTTTGAGTTCTATGCACACGCAGCTGGTTGTTCTGGATTCATGTGTATTGAATGCCCAGGCCACTTAACTCTCTGATTTTTTATGTGGTCCTTGACATGTGTTGTTTCCACCATTTGCCAGATTTTTTTAATTTCACACTTGATCCTTGTTATTTTTCTTAAGCATTTCATCTCTCATCTTGTTATCTTTCTGCCATGGTATTTGGTGAGTGTCTATGTTTGGCACTGACAGCACTGTCAGCGTCAGACAGTAGAAAAGTGGAACAATTGGACTCAGAGTTAAAGTGCTGACATACTGACTCCACAGCTCTTATTTATAGGAATGCAGGCAGCTCTCTTCTGCAAGAGAGTGAAACAACAACACAACTCCCTATGAGGCCTTTCTGGCTGTTTCTGAAAGGCTTTTCAATGCCTTGGCTCTTGCTTGTCCTTTTATGTCCAGTTGCTTACATAGGTCATATGCTGATGTTGCTATGAATCTTCTCACTCCCACTTCTACAGGTAACACCTTTACCTTGACTCCTGTCATCTGCCTTAGTTGCTTGACCAGATCATTGTACTTCTCACTCTTGGATATATATGTTGTTCCTCTTTTCTCGCTTCATAAGGAACTGTAAACTAGATCATTATAATTCCCTGTTTTGCCATGGAGTACACTACAATGTCCAGTCACAATCCTGAATACTTTTTTTTTTTTATGAATGTATTTTAAAATCAACAAACTTGTTCAGAATGTAGCTTAAGACATATTACAACATCAAAAGAAAATGTATTCAGAATATAGTTTAAAACACATAACAAAAAAACAGCAACAACAACAATATCTGTTCAGAATGTGTTTACAACATATTATACAAAAACATCCAATGGTTTTTGTTAAAAATGCTTTTTAAAATATGTTACATTTGTTTAAAAATGTATCTCACAACATATAACAACAACAAAATTTTTCTTTAAATATTTTATGGCATATCCTCACCATACTCCAGAGTGCCTCTTTATCAGTCTCTTCTTTCCTTCTAAAGTGAATTCTGTATCCGACTGAATTATCCCGGACTCCGTATTCTGATCTTTTAAGAGCCTGGATATGGAAATCAAATATTTTAATTCTTCGATATTGAAGACAGAAATCAAATGTTTTAATTCTTTGATATTCAAGAAAGAAAACAAACGTTTTAACTCTCTGATACTGAAGATGAAAACCATGTTTTAATTCTATGATGCTTAAGATGAAAACTAAATATTTTATGATGCTTAAGGTGGAATTAAAACATTTTAATTCTGTTATGTTGAAGATGGTAACCAAAATTTTACTTCCATATGGACAACTAAAAGACTTTTATGAGGCTAATTTGCCAAGAAAGCGGGAAAGACATGGTTTGAGGTATCCCGAGCGGTCAGAACAGGATTGGCTGGAGAACCTTTGCTGATGCCTTGTGCTCCACTGGGGGTACAGAAGACTGATGATGATGATTTGCAAACCTGAAATAGATTTAAAAGATTTCAAGCACACCCTTTCAGGGTTACTGACAATGATAAGAGCGCAAACAATAAAAGAAACAATTTCTCAGACATCTTCAATGTCCTACTCACATCCCATCTGAAGGTCAAATCACCAACGGATCCACCTCCACCCCTGACGTTGTTTGGAGGTACGCGTGGAGGTGCACTAAGTGTTTGAATAAACAGAGAAGGATCACTCGGGATTCCCAGGCCATATTCATTTTGAGCTGAAAAATTCCAGTCACAAATCATGTTAAAGATTAAGCTAAAATTTTTTAAACTCTGTGATGTACGAAAGCTTAAGGCACAAATTTTTGCAAATAGAAAACAACAAGGCCATCACAGAGTAAAGTAACAGAGCATGGTATTGTTTGGTTAGACCTAAAAAAAAAATCATAAACAAAGCACTTTTAGATGAGAGATAAAGAAAAATGACCTGGGACTTGAACCACAGACTCAGGTAGGATGAGCAACCATCTCTCTCCCTCTCTCTGAACCTTAAGTGCCCAAGGCACATGGGGCTTCAGCAAGGGTTTTCCACAAATACCTGTCCTTTGCCTTGACATCCGGAAGGAAATAATTTTGGGTCATACAGGCACTGATGGCTTAGCTATCAAACATCTTTCTCTTTCAGGTGCTGGATGGCTAAGATGATTTAAATGCTGTTCTCTCATGGCCAGATGGTTGCTCATCCTACAGAAGTCCATGGTTCAAATCCCAGGTGATTTTCTTGTCATTTTTCTATATCTCTCATGTCTAAAAATGCTTAGTTTATGATTTTTTTCAAGGTCTGACTATACAATACTGTGTTCTGTTACCTTACTGAAAGCTTACAGCCCACCATCTTAAGTCTCAGAGTCACAATAGTGCTCTTTAGGGATCTGTCAAGAATTCTGGAATCCAGTCTTCTCCAGAGTTTTGATATTTTCTGTGGGAGCAAATATGGTTATGACAAGAGGATAGTTATAAAGGCAAGAACACAAAAGCTGGCCAAGACCATATCTAAATATCTTTGTGGTGCTTCTGGTATGCATTTTTGTAGCATGGAAAGGAAGTAGGAATCAATGCAGTCTCCATGATGCTGATAAAGCTGAGAAGATAGCTTCTTGGACCCAGACTGCATATTATGATAACCTATTAACATTTTGAACTTTTTTTTCAACATCTACAGAACTACAAGACAAATCTAGGAACAAATGATGAAAAAAAAAAGAAGATAAAAATCTATAGCATAACTGAATAAAGTGCAAATGGTGCATTCTTTAACAACAGAATGATATGAAAATGCCTTGTTACAGTAACAATACAAACGTGATACATTGCCTTGCTATTATCCACTTGTCCAATGGCAACTAGAAATTGCAGGAAACCATGTGTGTATGTTTGGTCTGAAAAGGTTGGTACCTGTAAGAGGTTGAATCCAAGTGACGAAATTTCTGCATCATGGCCTTGTTTCCTTTCCTGGTGTCACGATTTTCAGCTGGACAGGTGCTAATGGCTTTGCTATCAAACACCTTCTTTTGGGGGTGCCAAACAGCAAAGTTCATTAATACGCTGTTCTCTTATGGCTAGACGGCTGCTTGTCCTACCGGAGTCCGTGATTCGAGTCCCATGTAATTCTCTTGTGATTTTTCTTTCTCCCAACTCAAAACATGCTTTGTCTCTGATTTTTTTTAGGTCTAATCGTACAACACTGTGTTCTGTTACCTTGCTATTATAGCCTTTTTATATAATTAAATCATGAAAATTACTTTCCACAGTTTCGTGGCACTGACTGTGTATTTGTGTGCATAGTTGCGAACACATATAAAAAAAAACATAATCTTATCATGCCATAGAGGCAAATTATCATAGAGACATGTTATCTTAGAGGCATGTTATATTAGTGGCATGTTATCTTAGAGGCATCTTAGCATAGAGGCATCTTATCACTGAGGCATCTTATCATGCTGTTGGTTTCCTTGACCTAATGGAACACATAGAGGGTCAGCATCATCATTCATTCATTTGCATGTCCCTTGTGGAACTTTGCCTCCCTAACAGCACTCCTGTAGGCCTCTCGATTGTGAGCAAGATTGCCTGCTGCTGATGCATCTATTTGCAGATCATCAAGGATGTCTTGCAGCCATCTTCGCCTTGGTCTTCTTCTCTTTCTTCTTCCCATTATGTACCCTTCCAAGATGGTCTTCTCTAGATTATCATGACATTTAATGTGTCCAAAATATTTAAGTTTTCTCTCTTTAATCCTCTTCACTAGCCAGCCTTCTTCAACATTAAGTTCTTGTAGTATGGATATATTTGTTCTTTTTTGTGTCCATGATATTTGAAGAACTCTTCTGTAGCATTTACATTCAAAGGCATTTATGTGTTTCAGCTGTTTTGTTAAGTGTCCAGGTCTCACAGGCATATGTTGTGATGGGAAAGATGCATGCCCTTAAAAATATTATTTTTGTAGTTCTGTCTGTTTCTCTCCACAGGTTCTTTAGTTATTTTACTTTCTGAAGAGCAATAGATGTCCTCCTTTTAATTTCCCTCACTGTATCTCCATTATTAGTTAGCAGTGATCCAAGATATTCAAAACTCTCCACTTCTTCCAGTTTTTCCTCATTGATACATATATCAGCTGCCTTGTTTGTTTTGTCAGTTGTCATCAATTTAGTCTTCTTCACATTAAGATAGAGGTTTTGCTCTTCGTTTTTCTTACAGACTGACATAATTAGTTTTTCCATTCTTTTTTATGTTGTGGACAGTAATACTATATCATCAGCATATCTATTCTCTGGTATTTCATAACATCCAATTTTTATGGCATAGTAATATTCTTTGTCTATATCTTCTCTAAAATTCCTCATTATATTTTCAGTATACAAGTTAAATAAATAAGGCGACAATATACACCCTTGACGGACCCTTTGTTTGATGTCAAACCAAGTTGGTGTTTTACCATTTATTCTTGTTGCTGCTTGTTAGTCTAGATACAGCAGTGATGTTAATTGTATCAAATGTGTTGGAAATCCCATTTTTTTCATTATTTTCCAAAGTTCCTGGTGCTGTACACAATCAAATGCCTTTGAGTATTCTATAAAGGATAAATATCTCTCTCTCTCTCTGAACCTTAAGTGCCCAGGGCACATGGGGCTTCTGCAAGAGTTTTCCACAAATGCCTGTCCTTCGCCTTTTTTTCTGCTCTTGCCCAGGTGAGCCCTCTATTGCTCAACATCCTTTTTGTTGTTCTTCTCCATGTCTCTTTTGGTCTACCCTTACTTCTGTTCCCCTGTGGAGTCCACCTTAGTGCTATTTTTGGTAGTGAGTTGTCAGTCATTCGGAGCACATGTCCCAACCATCGCCAGCGTCTTTCCTCAATAATTGTTGTCAGTGGCTTCATCTGCATTTCTGCCAATGGTGTTTGGCCAAAATATTTTTCTAATTCTTTGTAAACATTTAGTCTGGAAAGAATTCAACTTGTTTTCTATTGTTTTGGTGATTTTCCAGCATTCACTTCCATAGAGTAGTACACTTAGAACATTACTCTTAAATATCCTGATTTTTGTAGTTATGCTTAGTTTTTTTTATTTCCATATAGTCTGCAGCACTGCAAAAGCCTGGTTTGCTCTGGTAAGTGTGCTGTTGATGTCCTCTATGCTGTCTCCATTTTCTACTACTCTAATGCCAAGGTATACAAATTCGTTGACCTCCTTCACTAACTTTCTATCTACTCTGAGTACATTTCTGTTGTTCACATTTTGCTTCATTAACTTTGTCTCTCCTACGTTGATCTTTAGTCCTATATTGTTTGCATTATGAGTTAGCTTGTTTATTTTATCTTGCATATCTTTGTGACTGCTTGATAATAGACAAATGTCGTCTGCAAAGTCAAGGTCCTCCAGCACTGTGTCAAGGGTCCATTGTAATCCTCTGCGTTTATCTGATGTTGCCTCCTTCATTAACCAGTCTAGTGCCAAGATAAATAATGTTAGTTATAGTACACATCCCTGCTTCACTCCTGTTTGTACCCCCAAAGCTGCTGGAGGTATGTTCTCCACAGATCACTTTGCACTGAAAACCCTCATATAGGGCTTTGATTACATTTACTATTTTATGGGGGAGGCTATGCCATCTTAGGATTTTCCACAGTGCATCTCTGTTGACACTGTCAAAGGCTTTCTCAAAATCTATGAACAATGCATATGTTGTGCTATGCCACTCATTTGCCTGTTCTAATATTTGTCTAAGTACAAATATGTGGTCCATGCATGATCTTTCTTTCCTAAATCCTGCCTGCTCTTTCCGAAGTTTTTCCTCAAGTGTTGATACAATTCTGTTGATGATTATTCTGCAAAATACTTTACTGGTGAGTGGCAGTAGGGTAATGCCTCTCCAGTTCCCGCAATCTCTGAGGTCACCCTTCTTTGGTAGTTTTACTACAAGGCCAGTTTTCCACTCCTCTGGAGCTTTTTCTAGATCCCAAATTTGTTGTAGTATCTGGCAGAGTTGTTTTGGTGTTTCTGTTTCTTCTGCTTTCAACATCTCAGCAGTCACTTCATCTTTACCTGGTGCCCTGTCTGATTTTAGCTTCTTTATCGCCTCCTTTACTTCACTTATTGTTATTGGTCCTGTATTGATGTTTAGTTCCGTGTTTGCTTCAGGTATGTCTATTGTTGGTGTTGCTTGTGTTCTGTTTAGAAGGGTGTTAAAGTGTTCCCTCCATCTTTCAATTTTTTCTCTTTCTCCACTGACCAGTTGTCCATTTTGTGTCCTTACTGCACTTTCACATATTGTGTTGAAGTTACCTGTCATCTGCTTTGTGATTTTATATATGGTTTTCATGTCATTTGTATATGCTGCTTTCTCTGCTGTTTCTGCTAAGTTGTCATAATATTGACGTTTATCTTGACGGAATGATTCATTCACTTCTTTGTCTTTTTGTGCATAATTACTTAAAACTTGTTCTTTAAGCCATTGTGATTTGGTGTTCAGTAATTTTTTCTTGATTTCTTTTCTTTGCTCTATCTTTTCCCACGTGGTCTTGCTTATCCATTCCTCTTCTCCTTTTCCGATATCCCAGCACCTCTTTTGCTGTTTCCTGTAGTGTTTTATTGAACTCTAGTATGGACATTTTTGCTTTGTCTTGTAGGACACTGAAGCGGTTCTTAAGTACTATTGAGAATTCATTTCTTGTTTGCTGGTCTTTCAGTTTTCTTGTATCAAAACGTATCTTTCCGTGTTCTCTGATTTTGCCTTTTCTTAATTTTAGTTTTATTTTTGCTACCAGAAGGTTGTGATCACTTCCTACATCTGCTCCTTTCCTTGCTCACACATCTTGTAGTGACCGTTTCCACTTGTTATTTATTAGTATATGATCGATTTGGTTTTCTGTGGTTTTATCTGGTGACCTCCAAGTCACTTTATGGATGTTTTTATTTTGGAAAATTGTCCCTCCGATGGTCATTATGTTTTCTTCACAGAAATTGCACAGTTTTTCTCCATTTTCATTTATTTCTCCAATTCCTTCTCTTCCCATGATTCTTCTTCTATCTTCATTTCCCTCACCTACTTTTGCATTGAAGTCGCCCAAGATGAGTAGCATATCATGTTTGGGTATTGTTTCTACTGTGGCTTGGAGGCTGTTGTAAAAATCTTCTTTTAATTCCTCTTCAGCTGCTTCTGTTGGTGCATAACAAACTATAATAGACAGCTTCGTGAATCTTGAGTTGAACCGTGCATATAATAATCTCTCATTTATTGGGGTCCATTTCAGCGATGCTCTTGATGCTTCTTTTGTTATAATCAATGCTACTCCTCCTTCATGAAGATCTTCTTTACCTGACCATATTATTGTATCTTCTGTGTGCTGTGTTGTTAATTGCCTTCTGCCTTGTCCTGTCCATCTTGCTTCTTGTATTCCTAGTATGTCTAGTTTGTATCTGTGCATTTCCTTGATGGTTTGTGCTAGTTTTCCAGTCTGGTTAAGTGTTCTTACATTCCAGCTGCCTATTTGCATCTTGTGTTTAGGTTCCAGGAGGTCTGCAGTCAGGCTGGGGACTTCCAGTGGCTGGCTTTCATCCACAACCTTCATGGGCTCAGTTTCCTGATAAGCATTTCTCCTTCCACCTGCATTTGTTTTTTCCCTTGCTTCTGTTTCTGTAGCAGTCTGATAGTTTTTTTACCAGATAGGGTTGCTGGCCCTATGCCGAACCCTCCTTAGTCGCCTTTTACAATCATGTGTGGTAGGGTACAGTGGTCCTATTCTTTGCAGATCCCAGGTACCACACGGGGGAAAGGATAAATATAGACTCATATTAAACTCTCTGCATTTCTCTATTATTAATCTTATATTGAATATATGATCTCTTGATACTCTTCTTTGCCTGAAACCAGCTTAGACCATATTGACCTCTTCTTCTATTTTCTTATGAAGTCTACCCATTATGATTTTTAGCAGAATTTTACTGGCATGACTAATCTGGGCAACAGTTCTGTAGTTTGTGCATAATTTCAGGTTACCCTTTTTTGGCAGTGGTATGAATACAGTTCTTTTCCATTCTTTTGGCCAAATACCCGAATGCCATATCTTTTTACATAGTGCATGATAGATTGGTGCACATTCCTTTCCTCCTGCTTTAATAAATTCAGCTGTTATCTCATCACATCTGGTGATTTATCATTTTTCAGATTCTTTATTGCCCATAAACGTCGGTTCGGGTTCTTTCTCCTCCAATAATAATTCACACTGTTGATTTCTGCTTTCACAGTAGGTTGTTTCATACATTCCTTTGCAATATTCCTTCCATCTTTCTAGAATTTCCTCTGTCTCTGTCAAGGTATTCCCCATCTTGTCACAAATTACATTTAGCTTAGGTGTGACATTTCTCATCAATGTCTTCATTTCTTTAAACATTTCACTATCTCTTCCACACTTCTGATGTCCTTCTATTCTTTCACAACAATCTTGTATGTATTGTTTTTTGTCTTTTCTTATGTTTCTTCATACTTCTTTTGTTAAAGATTTATAATCCTCTTTGTTGTTGTTTGTCACTTTCCATTGTGTCTTCATTTCTCTAGGTTGTTTTATCAGTTCTAGTGTGCCTGCTGTAATCCATCCATTCTTTTGTGTTTTCTATACTGGAACTATGTCTTTAGCTGTTGTTATTAAGATATCTCTGGTCTGTGTAGCCAAATTATCTGGCGTCATCTCCTCCTGTACAGCCATCAGGATTTCAAAATGGTTCTTCACTTCTATATTACATTTTGTTTTTTTTGTAAGATCAAAGCGGAGTGGTCGCGATCCCGTAACTGTCTTTTTTATCTTTATCTTCATGTCTGCTATTAATAACTCATGGTCAGCATCATGCATGGCCACATTTCCTTTCTCAGTTTCAGAAAGAGCCATGTACCCATTTCTACAGCTGGATCACTGAGGCACCTCTGGCTTGACAGACAGACAGGCAGGCAGGCAGACAGACAGGCAGGCAGGAAGGCAGGCAGGCAGGCAGGCAGGAAGGCAGGCAGGCAGGCAGTCAGGCAGACAGGCAAGCAGGCAGACATGTACACACAAATTATGCCCAAAATTGCACTATCGTAACAGCAGAAATCCGTCAGAATATGACAACGAAATTCAACTGACCTATGACTCTGAATCTGTAACCTGTTCCAGGATTTAAGCCTGTGGCATTCACCTGGTGCTTGTCCTTGGCCGGTGCATCTTGTCTGAAGCTATCTCCTACTGATATAGCTGTCAAAAATACGAATTTTGAAAAAAAATATAATAACGGCACTTGTACATTAATGAAAACTTAAATATTTTGGACACATTAAACGCCATGATAATCTAGAGAAGACCGTCTTGGAAGGGTACATAATGGGAAAAAGAAAGAGAGGAAGACCAAGGCGAAGATGTCTGCAAGACAGCATTGATAATTTGCAAATGGATGCATCAGCAGCAGGGCATCTTGCTTACAACCGAGAGGCCTACAGGAGAGCTGTTGGGGAGGCAAAGTTCCACAAGGAACATGCAAATGAATGAATGAATGAATGAATGAATGAATGGTTCTGATACCTTCTACCTCTCCCTTCACCCATTCCTTCTGAATCTGTTCACCAGCCACAGGAGTGTTGCACCACCAACTTTGGAAACCACTGATTTATTTTAATACAACAAATATTGTTGAAATTTGAAGTTATTCTCATCATCATCACCATCATTGGCTTTCACTCCCTTGAGAGCATAGACCACGGATAAAGGCTCTCCAGTCACCCCTGTTCTTGGAATTATTCTCTGCTTCCTTCCATGGGTATCCCTTGTCTCTGAGCACTGTCAAAATTTCTCTTCTCCAGGTAAGTCTAGGTCTTCTTCATTTTCTATTTCCTTGAGGATTCCATGTCAGTGTCTGTCTTGAATCATACTGATTTCTTTATTTTCAAGAACTGGATACTGGATAAGACCAAGCTCTACTACTGGTCCCTGGGAACTGTTTTATTACACTCGAGGCATGCCCATAAGTGTTCTGCATATGACGCCATTTGTATACCTTGGCAGTAGAGTAGTAGAAAATGGAGACAGCACAGAGGACATCAACAGCAGACTTACTAGAGCAAACCAGGCTTTTGCAGTGCTGCAGACTATATGGAAATTAAAAAAAACTAAGCATAAATACGAAAACCAGGGTATTTAAGAGTAATGTTCTAAGTGTACTACTCTATGGAAGTGAATGCTGGAAAATCACCAAAACAATAGAAAACAAGTTGAATTCTTTCCAGACTAAATGTTTACAAAGAATTAGAAAACTATTTTGGCCAAACACCATAAGAAATAACATCTTATTGGCAGAAATGCAGATGAAGCCACTGACAACAATTATTGAGGAAAGACGCTGGCGATGGTTGGGACATGTTCTCCGAATGACTGACAACTCACTGCCAAAAATAGCACTAAGATGGACACCACTGGGGAACAGAAGTAAGGGTAGACCAAAAGAGACATGGAGAAGAACAACAGAAAGGGTGTTGAGCAATAGAGGGCTCACCTGGGCAAGAGCAGAAAAAAAGGCAAAGGACAGGCATTTGTGGAAAACCTTTGCGGAAGCCCCATGTGCCTTGGGCACTTAAGGTTCAGAGAGAGAGAGAGATATGACGCCAGGATATGCTTTAGTGATTTTTGCCAATAATGATTCCAGTAATGTGTAGGTTATAAACTGCTCATGTTCTGGTGCACAATAACTACTTCAACTTCCTCTAATTGCAAGTAGAGTCATCTGGCATGCATAGTTTGAACTTTCGAGGAAATTTTTTTTTTAGCTATATCTTTGATTTGCTGTTCGAAAGACTGATATACATGTCTTCTTTATCCAGTCTGATGTCTTCATGTGGGTTAGCCCATGCTGATAGTTGATCAACCTTTTTGTTGCCAGCAACTCCTGAATATCCCTGGATATTATAGCCATGTGATACTTTGGATATGAGATTCGGATATTATGTCCAAACACTTGTTTCTTATAGTGCATTGTTCTATTTTTCTTAATAGATTTTGAAAGTCCGTGATGACTGTAGTTCATTGTACTTCTTGGGGCATCAGCCACTTCAGGGCTTGCATGATAGTTTCAATTTCAAGAACTACTACTAGTTTACATTTATCCATACAAACATGCACAGACAAGCAGACTAAGCAACTCAGTGATGGAGAAGAATTAACATTACCGAACCAGTCACAACAGAACCAGTCAAGCAAACGGCGGCCCTAGACCTGCAGGTTCACAAGTACACAGGATTTGGCAAAAAAGATTACCAATTGAGGAAAAAGTCCACGTGGTCACAGTAGACACTGCCATGACAAAGCACCAAGTAAGAGAATTAAACTAATGATCATGCTTACTGAGCAGATCCTCCCAAACATCCATCTCAAACTCATTGGATACTTGTATGAGGTGCACACTGACAGTTCCACCACTGCCAGAACCCATTGTCCACACAATAACAGCGGAACTCTGGGTGACTGTTTCTGACAGTGCATAGACCCCTGCAGGCTGTCTTGGGGGACCTGAAAGTAATAGGTTAAAAAGATAACTTTTTTTTTTATAACAAAGGATAGTAAAAGAAAACAGCTTTATTCTAAACAAATGGTAGTAAAACAAGACAGCTTTATTCAAACAAAGGGTAGTAAAATAAGACAGCTTTATTCTAAACAAATGGTAGTAAAATAAGGTAGCTTTATTCTAAACAAAGGGTAGTACAATAAGACAGCTTTATTCTAAACAAATGGTAGTAAAATAAGGTAGCTTTATTCTAAACAAAGGGTAGTACAATAAGACAGCTTTATTCTAAACAAATGGTAGTAAAATAAGGTAGTTTTATTCTAAACAAAGGCTAGTAAAATAAGACAGCTTTATTCAAACAAAGGATAGTAAATAAAGCAGTTCTATTCTAAACAATAGGTAGTAAAATAAGACAGCTTTATTCAAACAAAGGATAGTAAAATAAAGCAGCTTTATTCTAAACAAATGGTAGTAAAATAAGGTGCTTTATTCTAAACAAATGGTAGTAAAATAAGGTGCTTTATTCTAAACAAAGGGTAGTAAAATAAGACACCTTTATTCAAACAGAGAATAGTAAAATAAAGCAGTTCTATTCTAAACAAAAGGTAGTATATTAAGGCAGCTTTATTCTAACTTCTCTAACAACTAGTAAATTTAAAAGAGTCAGTGGAAGATTAACTGGTGGCAAATTCAATTAAATCAATTTGTCACATTAACCTTCCACTCTGTGAACATTTTTCTCTTAATTTTTCATTTCTTCCATTAATTATTACTCCTTGTCTCTGTTGTAGATAGCCTACCTCTGTGTATCCAGGAAGTTAAAAGGTTAACATTCATAGCCTACCTCTGTGTATCCAGGAAGTTAAAAGGTTAACATTCATAGCCTACCAGCAAAAGCCAGATGACAGATGGTTAAAAAAATTTAACCAAGATAAACACTGTAGCTATCATTCCAATATCAGATTGAAAAAAAAGTGCTATTAAGTTGATGGAGGTGTTGTACTTAGCAGTGCAGTAGAACTAATACACCAAACTTTCTGATTCTGAAATCTGTTTTTTGGATGTCTGATTCTGACCGATTCCTTCAGAAATGATACGCTTCTACTGACTCCAACTCGACTCAAAACTGCTTTTGAATCTCACTCATCTGCTGCTTACCAAATGAATCTGATTCCTTTATAAAAAGTCAATTTTCACCAACACCAAATCTGAATCCAGCTCAGTCTAAAATCAATTTCAACTCTATAACTCTGCCACCAACTACACAATCTTGGTAATTATATGTGCAAGCCAGAACTGTCCTTGTTAAATAATGAATTATTATTACTACATGTTTCACAGACCAATAATCTGTATTTGTTTTGTTACAGAACTGCAGTGCCTGCTGGTTTTGTTATGGATCTTTTAGTCTGTAGACTCCTGCCACTCAGTCCAATGTTAGATGGTGGCTGGTTTTCAAAAGTGTTTTCCAAATGGTTTTGTTATTCCCTGAAATGTGTTTAATAAATCAAGCCATGGAGGAGAAGTGTTTTTTTGATGTCACAAAGGGACTGAGTTCAAACTGGCAGTGGTTTTGTTGGCTTCCTTCAGTGACTTCAATTTAAAAGTCTTTATCGTTTTCAATTGTGATTTTACAGTTACCAACCAACAGCTGACATCCTAGCATCAGGGCTGATGAACCAAAGTCAACTAAGATCCTGCCCCATCTCTCCATGAGTACCCCCCCCCCCCCGTAACAGGCCTAGTCTTGCCAGCAGGGCAAGGATCACCATAGTCCCCATGGTGGTGGAGTCTGCTGTAGAAATAAAGCACATCCCCCTGCCTTTTTAAGCTACAACCAGGGGTTGAAAAAAAAAATAGCTGCCATAGCCTGCTCCCAATCTGACATGATGCTGTGTCTCAACATCTTCACTGCATCAGCAGCAAAGAACACTAACTTGCAGTTCCAGGGAGACAGAAGAAGAAGAAGAAGACCATTTTCAATATTTTTCTTATGCATTTGATTGAAACTGAAAGTTTAAAACACACCATGCAGGTTATAGAAGACATGTGTCATATTTCCATCTTACAGGCATTGTTCTATAATGACACAGAAGAGAAGATTAAAATAAACTTTACATCAGTTACCAGTTAACTATCACCTGGCCCCTAGACTAAAAATAGACGAGACCCTAGCCCTTCCAGCCTATACCATCCATCTCCTGATATATGGAATGATTCCCCTACAGTTGGTTGTGATATCTGCTATTACTAAATAAATCTGTACAACACATGCATCTTTCACATCACAACATATGCCTGTGAGACCTGGACACTTAACAAAACAGCTGAGAAACACATAAATGCCTTTGAATGTAAATGCTACAGAAGAGTCCTTCAAATATCATGGACACAAAAAAGAACAAATATATCCATACTACAAGAACTTAATATTGAAGAAGGTTGGCTAGTAAAGAGGATTAAACAGAGAAAACTTAAATATTTTGGACACATTAAACGTCATGATAATTTAAATAAGACCATCTTGGAAGGGTACATAATGGGAAAAAGAGAGGAAGACCAAGGTGAAGATGGCTGCAAGACATTGGTGATAATCTGCAAATGGATGCATCAGCAGCAGGGCATCTTGCTTACAACTGAGAGGCCTACAGGAGTGCTGTTTGGGAGGCAAAGTTCCGCAAAGGACATGCAAATGACTGACTGACAGATCAGAAAACTACTGCTACATCACTGTCTTTTAGATAACATAACATGCTTGTGTGACAATGTTATAAATAATTGTCAAACGAAACAATAATCTGCATTTGTAGAGATTTTTTCTTCTTTGACGCTAGGCCCCAAGAATTTACTCTTTCATTCCAAATCAACACTAACATTGTTGGTAGATCTTGCATACTTAAGGTTCAGTGCAACACTTAGACAAGTCAAGTCTAAGTACTTGTACTATGAAATATAGCACATTACTGGCCAAACTCACATCTTTAAATTACAGAGTAATTTTCTTCCAATTTCTATCTAAAAAAAAATCAATAAAATTTATTCTAGCATCAGTCAGTCAGTCAGTAATTTGAATGTTCCTTGTGGAACTTTGCCTCCCTAACAGCTATCCTGTAGGCCTCTCAGTTGTAAGCAAGATGCTCTGCTGCTGATGCATCTATTTGCAGATTATCAACGATATCTTTCAGCCATCTTCGCTTTGGTCTTCTTCTCTTTTTTTTTTCCCCCATTATGTGCCCTTCGAAGACTGTCTTCTCTAGATTATCATGACGTGTGTCCAAAATATTTAAGTTTTCTCTGTTTAATCCTCTTTACTAGCCAACCTTCTTCAATATTAAGTTCTTGTAGTATGGATATATTTGTTCTTTTCTGTGTCCATGATATTTGAAGGACTCTTCTGTAGCATTTACATTCAAAGGCATTTATGTGTTTCTCAGCTGTTTTGTTAAGTGTCCAGGTCTCACAGGCGTATGTTGCGATGTTAAAGATGCATGTCCTTAAAAATCTTATTTTGTATATTCTAGCATAAGATGGAAAATAATACAGGAGAAAAACCATTAATCTTGTTCAGCCTAATGGCCCATTTGCCACTGCTTACCACTGATTTTCAGGTATGCTTTTCTTGACTCTGCATTAAAAGGAGTTCTAGCTGTACATGTGTACTCTCCTTCATGGTCAAACTGTGCATTCAAAATGTACAATCCATTTGTTCCTGGGGCGCCATCTTGTACCTGAAGGAAAGAAGAAAGTGAATTTGGAATATGTGTTATTAAATATTATTAAAAGCAACATTTTTTATGAAGTACTCATTCATTCATTCCTTTGCATGTCCCTTGCGGAACTTTGCCTCCCAAACAGCACTCCTGTAGGCCTCTCGGTTGTGAGCAAGATGGCCTGCTGCTGCTGCATCCATTTCCAGATCATCAACGATGTCTTGCAGCCATCTTCGTTTCGGTCTTCCTCTTTTTCTTTTTCCCATTATGTATCCTTCCAATACGGTCTTCTCTAAATTATCATGACGTTTAATGTGGCCAAAATATTTAAGTTTTCTCTCTTTAATCCTCTTTACTAGCCAGCCTTCTTCAATATTAAGCTCTTGTAGTATAGATATATTTGTTCTTTTTTGTGTCCACGATATTTGGAGAACTCTTCTATAGCATTTACATTCAAAGGCATTTATGTGCTTCTCAGCTGTTTTGTTAAGTGTCCAGGTCTCACAGGCATATGTTGCGATGGGAAAGATGCATGCCCTTAAAAATCTTATTTTTGTGGTTCTGTCTGCTCCTCTCCACAGATTCTTTATTTGTTTTACTTTCTGAAGAGCAATAGATGTCCTCCTTTTAATTTCCCTCATTGTATCTCCATTATTAGTTAGTAGTGATCCAAGATATTCAAAACTCTCCACTTCTTCCAGTTTTTCCTCACTGATACATATTTCAGTTGCCTTGTTTGTTTTGTCAGTTGTCATCACTTTAGTTTTCTTTGCATTAAGATAGAGGTTCTGCTCTTTGCTGTTCTTGCGGACTGACATAATTAGTTTTTCCATTCCTTCTTGTGTTGTGGACAGCAATACTGTGTCATCAGCATATCTAATCTCTGGTATTTCATAACCTCCAACTGTTATGGCATCGTAATATTCTTTGTCTACATCTTCTCTAACATTCCTCATTATATTTTCAGTATACAAGTTAAATAAGTAGGGTGACAATATGCACCCCTGACGGACCCCTTGTTTTATGTCAAACCAAGTTGTTGTTTCACCATTTATTCTTACTGCTGCTTGTTGGTCTAAATACAGCAGTGATGTTAATTGTATCAAATGTGTTGGAAATCCCATTTTTTCCATTATTTCCCAAAGTTTCTGGTGTTGTACACAATCAAATGCCTTTGAGTAGTCTATAAAGGATAAATATAGATTCACATTAAACTCCCTGCATTTCTCTATTATTAATCTTAGATTGAATATATGATCTCTTGATCCTCTTCCTTGCCTGAAGCCAGCTTGGACCATATTGACTTCTTCTTCTATTTTCTTTCGAAGTCTACCCATTATGATTTTTAACAGAATTTTACTGGCATGACTAATCAGGGCAACAGTTCTGTAGTTGGTGCATAATTTCAGGTTACCCTTTTTTGGCAGTGGTATGAATACAGTTCTTTTCCATTCTTTTGGCCAAATACCAAATAAGAGTAGGATAGAGTACTAAATGAAGTACTAAATAACAATAATGGGCAAAGTTTAACATAACATACTTATCATGAAAACAAGAAACAGCAAATTTATCATTGCTGAATACTGTTAAATAACTGAATTTTTTAAGTACTAAATCATGACAACAGGCATAGTATAACATACATTACGCAACATGAATAAAAAGAAATAGTAAATTTTTCCTATGTTTTTCTACAATATTTGGGTGCACTAATCATATCCTTACTTGTATCTGACTCTCTCTCTCTCTATCTCTCAAGGTCACTGCCAGCAGGTGTAGGATATCATGTCCTTCCATAACCCTCAAGCCCTTGTGCATCTCAACAGGCTTGTAACTAAGCATTTCCTGTGCCAGGATGCCAAACCATCAAACATCTTTTCTCTCTGTCTGCCTCTGTCTCTTCTACCTCCAATCTTCCCTGTTGCCATCAGGTGCTCTAGCCCATCTCTCCTTCAAACATGCTCCACAAATTAACACTGTGTCCTTTTCTGATCTTCATTATGATTTTCCTTGTGTTTCTAGTGCCCCTTTCAGAACGTCATCATTCATTTTTCTCACAGTCTGTGGTACACTCAGCAACCTTCTTAAGAACCACATTTCAGCTGGTTCAAGCCTTCTTTTGTATCTGACTACTGAAAAAAATTAACTTGATATGCCACAGAGGGAACTAGGGGACATAGTATTAGTGCCTATATTTTCTTGATTTGTTGGCACGCTAGAAGATGATGAGACAATCATGGCCGGCTACCTTCCCTTACCCAGCTTCAGCTAGGTGAGTGGATTTGAAGTAATATGAGGGTGACTGATAAGTTCTCAGCATAATGTACAAATACTTGAAATGAACAGTTGATATTAGGTAAATTTGTATATCAGGTTAATGTAAGATTAAACACCAATTTTCAAGAAATTAATTGCAACCAATTTTTTTTTACAGGCTACTGAAGTGATATGGGGTGGCAGAAATTGAGAAAATGGATAAAATTTCTCATCAAGCAGTCACTCGCTACCTCTGCATCAAGGGCTTATCATTGAAGAAGATCCATGAGAATATGGTAGAGACTCTAGGGGAGAGTGCCCCTTCTTATAGCATGGTAAAGAAATGGGCAGCTCAGTTCAAACATGGAAGGGAGAGTCTGGAAGATGATTCCCATCCAAGAAGACCAAGAACGGTAACCACCAATGAAACCACAGGCAGAATCCATGACATGATAATGGAGGATCATTGACTAACTGAGCGGTACATTGCTACTGAGTTGGGCATCTCCCAGGAACGTGTTCATGCCATTATTCACGATGATTTTCAAATGACAAAGGTCTCTGCTCGATGGGTCCCAAAACTTCTTGGAGCTGATCACAAACGACATCATCTCAACATGTCAAGAGACAATCTTGACCATTTTTCTGCAGATCCTAAAAAGTTTCTTCACCAATTTGTGACTATGGATGAGACTTGGGTTCATCATTTTCAACCAGAAACCAAAGAACAGTCAAAGTAGTGGAAATATCATGGATCCCCACCTCCAAAGAAAGCAAGGGTGGTTGTGTCTGCAGGCAAAGTGATGGCTTCCATCTTTTGGGATTCAGAAGGTGTGCTATTGGTAGACTATTTTCAAAAGGGCAGAATGGTCACCGGGGCCTATTACACTAATCTTGTGAAGCAACTGCGGGTCAAAAAAGAAGGAAAAGCATTGAGTGAAATTGACGAGAGGAGTCATCTTTCATCAAGACAATGCTCCAGTTCACAAGTCGGTGCTGGCAATGGCTGCCATTCATGAATGTGGCTTCCAACTTCTTGAACATCCTCCTTATTCCCCAGATTTGGCCCCTTCGGATTATTACCTGTTTACCAAACTCAAAACGGAGCTCACTGGTTGGAAATTTGCTTCAGATGATCCATGCTATAGACCACTTTCTACTAGCACAAGATGCTGACTTTTACAAAGAAGGGATCCGTATGCTCCAGGATCACTGGACCAAGTGCATAAACTTGCAAGAGGACTAAAGTTGTCCACAAATAATCCGTTGTACCTTAGTCCGAGAACTTATCAGTCAACACTTGTAAGCATACAAACCACTGTATCACTCTATGCTCTCTGACAGCAAGACAGCTCCTTATTCTCTTTTCAGAACAACACATAGCTTAGTTTATTTATTTCCTCATGCCATTAATGATCATCAAACTGGCTTACTACCTGTCCTTTTTTTCCCTCTCATTTTCTACTTGAAATTTACATCTTTTCCCCCCACTTCTGGTTACAACTAAATATTGATTTATTCAAACAGCAGATATCATATCAATAGATATTGTTGATAGTGCTTCTCTGTCATGGGTGTTCCCTGGTGTTTCTAATCAAATTAGTTCTCTTTTTTCGGTCTTTCTTTTTCCTTGTCACTTAGCCCATTCAGATATTCTTCTCTTGCTTTTCCTTTCTTTAAATTCTCCTTTGAGTTTTCCTTTTTTCTGGCCAGGTTCTTCAGGGTACGTCTTCTCATTTCAAGTTCATCGTTTTGATATTTTTCTTTTTGTTTTTCATAAGCTTTGAATTCCAAAACTTTGCTGCATTTTAATTCATAAGTTTTCAATCCTAAAACTTGTATGTGTTTTAATTCGTAAGTTTTCAATCCTAAAACTTTTGTGCAATTCATAAGTTTTCAATCCTAAAACTTTTGTGTGTTTTAATTCATAAGTTTTCAATTCTAAACCTTTGTGTGTTTTAATTCATAAGTTTTCAATACCAAGATCTGTATGTATTTAAATTTATAAGTTTTCAAGTCCAAGAATTCTATGTACTTTTAATTTATAAGTTTTCAGTTCTAGAATTTCTGCATATTTTAAAGTATTTTAGATCATCTTGTTTTCATTTTGTCATTACCCCATTAAAAGATTTTTCTAAACAATCTGTGAAACATAATGCCTGCCAAAATCTACAGTAACCTTTTAAAGACAACATATATAAAGCATAACAATCAGGAAATAAGAACTACAGAAATAAAAGTAGTTAGGTGGACTAAATATATAATATACAAAAAAAAGCATTCACCCATTATAGCTTGAAAGACCAAAGGAACAGACTACAGAGAAAAATAATGGAAAAATAGATTTATTTATCACCTGTCGAAAATGTATCAAATCATAATACAGAGGGTAGCCATTGAAAGTCCACTCGTAGATCATGTCAACATCTTTTGGAAAGGAAGCTTCACAGACGAGGAAGACTGTTCTGTTGACGACAGCAGCTTGGTCAGTTGGTGGAAGTGTAATTGCGGCACCGTCTGTAACAACCATCAAATGTTCAGCCATTAGTACAATGAGAACAAGAAACCTAGAACAGTGTGTAAGTTTAAAAGGTTATGTAGGAAGCTATTTATAACGACAATATGACGATGATGATGATAATGAAGACCATAAATCACTTCATTCCTCTTCAGTGTTCAAGGTCATGCTGAACTGTAAGCCCTCTTGATCAGGTAGCATATTTTTTTTGTGAACCTTTCTCCCTAGACAGCTAATTTGAAAATGTCTCATTGTCTATTCAGGAAGCCTGCTTCAGTGGGAGTGGTGTTTACAGTTTCACCAGCATCCTTGGTCAGTTGTCTGTTTGGCTGTCACCTTTCTCATTACCCATAAACCACATCCACCATTATTGTTTCCTGTGGCCCATCATTTCATTTGATCAAAGTAGGATAGCTTTCTCTCTTGATGGAGCTGAACAGCAGGCAGTAAGAACTTCTTAAACTCTTCTAAGATGAAGCCCCATCATTAGGATGAAGTCTGCACTTTTCTCCAGTTTCTGACAGATGACTCATATCTCATCATATTTCCCAGATCCAGACTCTTTATTTAAGACTTGTCTTGTGCTGATTCCCTGTAACTGCAAGCTGGTGTTTTTTTTTGCAGCCAATGCTGGAGAGGTGTTGAGGTACAGCATCAAATATTGGCATGAGAGCTATGGCAGCTATTTTTTTTCAGTCCTGGAGTACAGCTAAAAAGCAGGGGGGGGGTGTGTATGCTTCTTTAACAGCCTCCACCACTATGGGGACTATGGTGATGCCTGCCCTATTAGACAGGCTAGCCCTGTTACTAGGGGTACCAATGGAGAGGTGGGACAGGGTCTTGGTCAGCTATGGTTAGCTAACCCTGAACCTAGCACATCAGCCATGAGTTGCTGATTGACTAATCAGACAGCGTCTTCCCTTTAAGCTAAGTAAAAATGGTATAATTAGCCACGAGAGGAAAAACCCACAACAGCCAATATCCTCTGGCTTCAGAGTCATCTTCTTTGGTGAAAAGTGCTGATATATATTGTGTATTTCTGCTTATGTTAGGCACTTTATATACTTATGGCTTGACTGGCACTTTTTTTCAATCCATGATGGCTTTTTTATATCATGCCAAGTGTGGGCCCTCATTGTCAAGTTTACAGTTTTCTCCAGGTTTTGGTGGTAGCCCAAATGGCTTCAGCTTAACCTCCTAAGCATTAGGTTTCTGGCATAAAACAGTGCCGAAAATGTTCCCAAGGAGGTTGAGGCTCATATTCTCACATCAGATCTGATGATACTGATGCAAATAGATTGGACATTGTTGTAATGTGAGTTCTGAAGCTCAGATTTTACTCATTTTTATGATGATTTTGATTAATCACGGTAAAATTCTAAAACATTTTAATTTCTTGTCATGTATCTTACGATCTACCTTAATGACACCATTCATATCTAAAATCATGGCTTATGTGCCCAGCCTATAGCTGGTTCGACTGGAGGGTCCCTCCTTCCTGTCTGATAGACTTCATATCTAGAGCAAGTCAAAGGACCTTGAGGAAAAGTCCCCACATCATAAGCTCTCTGGATGCAACTACAACCACAGTGTCATGCATCCTACCTCAGTGACTACATCATCAACTGAAATTACAACTAGTCTGATGCTATGAACTTCCATCTTATACAAAATTTATTTCAGAGAGAATTCTGGGAGGTACTCAGCCAGCATTGCACGGCAATCATAACATAATTTGAGGTAAATGAAGAAGACTGAAGAGTCCCAGTGTTACTTTTAAATACTTTCTTACTTGCTGTACAGAAGCTCCATTACTTCCCAATATAACGAAAAAACTGTAGCAAATGCATGAAAAACTGTTAGAACAGCACCAAATGCTGAATGAAATATATAACATAAAATATGAACGATGCCAATGCATTCTGAAACATGGTAATTTGCTTATACAAGTATAACAATGACACAGACAATCTGAAGATACAAACTAGTTATTTCCATCGTGGTTGATGCTGAAGCTTCGCCAAGGCTGTTGACAGCCTTGCATGTGTAAACTCCTCTATCGGCCATTGTAAGCCCTATTATGTGCAAATTCCCATTCCCATACACTGTGTATTTCACGCCATCTGTGAAGTATATAATGGTGAATGTTTCAGTTGCACTTTGATGGTGATCTAATCATTTTCTAAATTTTTGTCCCAGGGAATCTCTAAAAAAGAAAAGAATAAAACTGATGAGGACAGCTCCTTCCACTAAATTCTTTTTACATCATAAAGAATTACATTAACCCTTTCCCATCCTTGTCAAAGACTTATTAGACAAGCCTCCAACAAGTACAAATTTTATTACTAGTTAAATAGAAAAGCTATAATTTATTTAATTAGAGGACATGTTCACCTATAAATTTTCTTCAGAAATTAAACTCTGATGTCAGAAAACTGGGAAGTTTTACAGCCAGTTAAAAAATAATAGGTATACAAAGCTGTAAGCAAACTATGATTATTCAGGATAGAAAAAGGTTAATACTTTAAAAGTGATATAGAAATCCACTGCCTGCAGCTACAACAAAGTTAGATTAGTGTAGATAGTATGAGACGGGGGATAATATCTAATAAGAAAAGTTGAGGTACTTGATAAAGAGGATTGTTACTAACATGCACTTTTTTTATATATGCACTTTTTTTTTTTTAACAAAGAGTCTTGGGATATGAATTTTGTAAGTGTAAATTAGTCAATTAGTTAATAATTATCAATGCATCCTGGGCAAATCAATAGGTGCTCCAATCTCCTCTTTAGTATATCCTTCAGCATACTAGTTTGGTGTTGATTAACTTTTCTTATTGTAATGTGACATTCATGCTGAGCATCATCACATTTTTCACTCAATCGTGTCATCCTAAGTGCAGATGTTATGTGACCATATTTGTTGAAATCTGTCGTACTGGACTCCAAGAGGATGCTAGTAACATCTGCCCATTGGAAGCAAAGATGCTGTCCAATTCAGCAACCAGTGACCCATATCTACCACACTATTATCAGGACTGGTGAACCATGGCTGATCAAGATCCTATCCCACCTCTCTGCTGGTACCCTCAATAACAGGCTAAGCCTGGCTAACAAGGCAGGGGGTCACCATAGTCCCTGTGGTGGTGGAGTCTGCTAAAGAGCACTGCACACCTCCCACTTCTTTTTTTAGTTCTACTCAGATATTGAAAAAATGGCCACCACAACCCTCCCCAACGTGACAAGATGCTGTGCTACAGTATCTTCACTGCATCAGCTAAAAAGAACATCAGCTCGCAGTTCTAGGGAGACTGAAGAAGAAAAAAGAAGATGCCTGCCTAGTACAGGGTCTGACCTACCGGTTTTTTTTTATAAGTGTGAAGTAAAATGAATTTATATAAAATAAGAATAATATGCGATTTTCTTTTTTTTTTTTTTTTTACAAACCACAAGAAATATAAATTTTGAACTACCAAAATCACGAAAGAAAGTGAATGCTATTTTTAATCATCAGGACATCAGACAGCAGAAATGTCCTCCCTGATGCTGGATATCAGACAGCAGAAATGTCTTCCCTGATGCTGGATATCAGACAGCAGAAATGTCTTTCCTGATGCTGGATATCAGACAGCAGAAATGTCTTCCCTGATGCTGGATATCAAGCAACAGAAATGTCATCCCTGATGCTGGATATCAGACAGCAGAAATGTCCTCCCTGATGCTGGATATCAGACAGCAGAAATGTCCTCCCTGATGCTGGATATCAGACAGCAGAAATGTCCTCCCTGATGCTGGATATCAGACAGCAGAAATGTCCTCCCTGATGCTGGATATCAGACAGCAGAAATGTCCTCCCTGATGCTGGATATCAGACAGCAGAAATGTCCTCCCTGATGCTGGATATCAGACAGCAGAAATGTCCTCCCTGATGCTGGATATCAGACAGCAGAAATGTCCTCCCTGATGCTGGATATCAGACAGCAGAAATGTCCTCCCTGATGCTGGATATCAGACAGCAGAAATGTCCTCCCTGATGCTGGATATCAGACAGCAGAAATGTCCTCCCTGATGCTGGATATCAGACAGCAGAAATGTCCTCCCTGATGCTGGATATCAGACAGCAGAAATGTCTTTCCTGGTGCTGGATATCAGACAGCAGAAATGTCCTCCCTGATGCTGGATATCAGACAGCAGAAATGTCCTCCCTGATGCTGGATATCAGACAGCAGAAATGTCCTCCCTGATGCTGGAAGTGGGAAACTGTACAGCCAAGACCAGGCTTCTGTGAAATGCTTCCTAAAAATAGGCAAGGTCAAAACAACCTGTCGAATGATGCAGGAATTTGCGTGGTGGACATGTTATTGCCATTGCTGACAGGGCACTGTTCCACTGCTCTGTGCATGCTCTAGGGGACAAAAAAATGTAATGCAAGTCATCTTACATGATCATCTACTCCAGCCATAATCAGCTCCTGAGTATATTTCTTTTCCTGTAAGGTAAAAAAAAAATCCCAAGACCACATAAACATTTTTTAATAAACACATCAGCCATTCCCTTCTCCTACCTCTTGGAATGACATATTGGTAATATTGCTTACCACTTGTAAGAACAGCCCCATCTTTTGACCATGTTATTGTTGGGAAAGGTGATCCCTCTGGCTGACATCTCAGAGTGATGTTTCCTCCACTGGAAGCCATGAGACTTGATGGAGGTGGGTACTTGTTGATATTAGGAGCAAATGCTAGAAAATGTATGTGAAATTATAGTAAAAACTGTTGCATCAACAAAACTGCATTAATTTATAAGGCACGGCGTGGATAATGTTTGATAATCATGCAAGTTTATTTTATGCTGTCATTATTTCTAATCTGATCAGTTGCCTTTCCTTTTCCTTGTTGCTTGATTATCCCTTTAATATTTCTTCTCTTATTCTCCCTATCATCAACATATATTTATTCATATATATATATATATATATATGGCCAAATTAACAGGCATAAAATCCTTTGATGAGGTTGATAGATTTGCCGAAGAAAAATTGGCGAACTACTTTGCAGGCCCTATGTGACGTTTAACAGTATGGGAAGGATATAAGATAAGATAAGATATAATATATATATATAAAGGATTACACCCCTTTTTTCCACAAACTAATCATTAGACAAATCTTACATCTTATATCCTTTCCCTGCCATTAAACATCACATAGGGCTTGCATGGTAGTTTGCCAAGTTTTCTTGTTTTTGGTGAGCTTTTCAACGGGATCTTATAGCTACTAATTTGGCCTCTCTTAGCAATGTCCTCTTTAGAGTTTCATGTGGTTGACCTCTTTTCTTTGGCCTGTTGTGTACCGCTCGATAGCTTGTTTTGGAATTCTCTGATTGTTTCTTCTCATCATGTGACCGACATATGTCCATCTCCTTTTTCTGATCAACCATGAGACAGGTTGTTGTTCACTCATCTGCTTTGTCTCTGTGTTGTCCTTGAATTTGTTCAACTTTATACCAAGTATTTTCCTTAGGCATTTGTTTTCAAGAGTCTAATTTATTGTCTATTTCTTCAGTTGTTTTCCAGCTTTCGCATGTATAAATGAAGGTGTATATTACATCTGAATTGAATAATCTCAGCTTGGTTTTTGTGCTTATAACTTTTGAAATCCATATATTCTCAAGATTCTTGAGGGTCAGTGCTGCTTTTGCAATTATAATTCTAACTTCCTTTCTAGTATTACCATCCTAGTCTATGTAGCTGACTAGATATGCAAATTGATGTACTTCTTCAACAGCTGTTTCTTCTACATATATTTTTCCCTCTTGATTAATAGAAAGTTTCATTATTTTTGTTTTTCTTTGTTAAATTCAAGTCCTATTTTGTGAAGACAGTATATGTTTTTTCTTGCATCGAATTCACATTGTCACTGATAACAGTTATGTCATCTGCAAAATCAAGATCTTCTAGTTGGGTCCCATGTACCCAATCAGTGCCCATTTTACCTGTGTAACATTTTTTCATTTGAAATTATGGAAATTCCAAAAAGCAAGGGAGATAGCATACATTCTTGTTTCATATCTGTTTCAATCTGGAATCATTCGCTCATTCCTTCTTCTGTGTTGACTGCACAAACTAATCCATTGTAGAGATCCTTAATGATGTTGACAGTTTTGGATGGTATTCCATATATTCTTGAAATTCTCCACAATGAATTTCTGTGTATGCTATCAATTGCCTTTTTAAGGTCTGTGAAGTTCAGGATTAATGGTTTTTGTTTTCAGTATGTTCTTCAAGTATTGTTCTTAAAGTGAAGGTCTAGTCTAGACAGTTTCTTCCTTTTTGAAATCCTGCTTATTCTTTTTCTCTTTGCACCATCCACTATATCTTTAATTCTATTCAGAATGACATTAGCCAAATACAAAACATGTAATGCAAGAAACTGATTTAATGAGAAATATTGTAATACCACTGACTTTAAGCACGGAGATAGATGGTGTTAGTACTTGTATTTCCTTGATCTGATGACGCACTGGAGGATCATTGTTCTTGGCTGTCTTTCCTTACACAGCCCCAGAAAGAGCCAGGTACCCATTTCTACTGCTGAGCAACTGGGGGCGCCACTGTCTGAACTTGAAGCACATGAGACTCGAGTACATTAACCACTGCATAGTCTTATCATGCCATAGAGGCACTTAAGAATGTGTTGACACTCATATTTTCCTTGACCTGACAGCACATTAGAGGGTGACATGGTCAGCATATCACACCTGGCCATGATCCACAAACAAAAGCTAACATGCCTGACAACCCACCCTATGAACAAAAGAATTCAGGAGCCCACAAAAAACGGACTGAAAAGAACCAGCTTCAACCATCTGACAACACAGCTGCAACAACACTACAAAGACCTCCTTCCCACCTCTCATGAAGAAACTGAACCATTCCAAATTATGGAGGAGCACAGTCACTGTGAAAAGATAACAGTCCTCACAGAGGCACCAGGCATATACAGAAAGGGCTACCTAACAAAACTTCAGATGAAGACATGACCCAAGAGCTGATTGACAACAAATACTGTGTATACATGTGTCCATTCAGCTGAATCTACAGAAAAAGCAGTAAAAAAATGGAGGTGGGGATGTGTACGTAAGATACACAGATGGGAGATAAACCAAAAAGGCCTTCGTGATGGGGAAAGATCTCTTCCAACTACAGGGCAGAAACAACAGCCCTCCTTGAAGCCCTCAGAACACTTAAAACAAACAACCAGCAGCCACCACACAAAATAGTCTTCCTCACAAACTGCAGGGCACTTCTAGAATTACTAAAAACAACAAACAACCCACAGGCAACCTTACAGGAAATCACAACAGAACTGAAGCACCTTACACTGTCAATAACTGTGGCCATACAATGGGTACCATCCCACTATGGAATAGCTGGCAATGAAACAGATGATACCCTATCCAAAGCTGGCAGCAATCAAGATCAAACAAATCATCCAGTAAACTACCAAGAGGTGAAAACCATAATCTGTAACCAGTGCAGATCTGAATAGAAGAAACAACTGAAAAGCAACAATGAACCAGATGCAGTAGACCAACTACAAACACATCAGCAAACCATCCTCTTTTGCCTGTGGACAGGCCACTGCAGACTCAGCCATCTAAATCGACTTAAAATGTCTCACACGGACGAGTGTCCATGAGGCAGTGGAGTCCAGACTCCAGAACATATCCTTTAAGAGTGCCCAAACCATGTGGACCTGAGACAAGAGACATGGCCAGAGGACACAAGCTTTGGGGCTTCTATCAGGATCTGGAGAGGTCTGCGAACTTTGCCATGTTAACAGGGATCAGGATCTGATGTGACCAACAACCTTGAACACAGAGGAAGACACCTGGCCAAGTGAGAAAGAACAAGGCAAATATTCTGTGGAAATGTGGAGCATTCCATTAAAAATACTGTACCTTAGTAACACTGAACACTTAACACTGAATAACTTAGCTGAATAGGACAGTATAAAAGTCTGAGATTTAACAAAGTGTACTGAAAACAGATGAGGACAGTATAATAGTCTGAGATTTAACAAAATGTACTGAAAACAGATGAGGACAGTATAAGAGTCTGAGATTTAACAAAATGTACTGAAAACAGATGAGGACAGTATAATAGTCTGAGATTTAACAAAATGTACTGAAAACAGATGAGGACAAAGCTCGGAAAAACCTGCGACCCGACAGCTCGGGATAGGTTTAAGTGAAGGAAATAAATAGGGGGTGTTATGTTCCAGAAAGAACTGAAGAGGTATGTAATGAATCGGTGCTGAGAATTTTTCTCCATCCTCTTGATTTTAAGTTGCTTCTTCAAACACGGACAGAGTGGTTTAATAACACTTCAGTTATATAATTATTATTATAAAAGCTAAATTAACAAGATTTAAGAAACACTTCAGTTATATAATTATTATTATAAAAGCTAAATTAATAAGATTTAAGAAATCTTTAATTAAGATATGAGGTCGACCACGTGAAACTCTAAAGAGGACATTGTTAAGAGAGACCAGTTCGGTGGGCATGGCATCCCTTGATGAGACTGAAAAACTCGCCGAAGATAGGAAATCTTGGTGAACTACCATGGAGGCCCTATGCGACGTTTAGTGGCATAGGAAGGATGTAAGATGTAAGAAGAAATGTTTAAGTACACTGGTAAAATTACTTTCAGTCCATTCTTTCAACTTCATTTGATGATGAATGAAATAAAAAAAAAAGGCATGCTGAAAAACAGAATATGATTAACTCAATATATAGAACTAATATAACAGGAAGGAAAAAATGAACTGTTAGATGGACTAAAATGAGAAATATCTGAAAACAAAGAATAACAGAAAAAGGAAAAATTGATTTTGAAAAAAAAACAGAGATTGTTTGTATTCAATTCAACTCAAGTACCATGCCACATGGCTTAGGCAATCATTTCTCTCCACAATTCCCTGTCTTTAGACTTGATTATGAGATCTGCTGGTGACTCTCTTCCTAGCCACACTGACAGCCCATCCAGTAACTTCTCTCTCTGTCTTCCTCTGTCTCTTTTTCCTTCAAATTTTCCAGTTGCCACAGCGTGTTCCAATTTTCCTCTTCTCAGGAAATGTCCTATAAATCTCGCTTGTCTGCCTCTGATCTTTGCTATAATTTGCTTTTTAACTCCAGCCTCTTTTAAGACTTCTTCATTGGTTTTCTTGGCTGTCCATGGTACCTTCAACATCCTTCTTATAAACCACATCTCCATTTCTCGTTGTACTCTCTTATTCATAGACCATGCTTCACACCCATAAAACAAAATTGACTTGATGTAACATTTAAGTACTCGGAATCTTGTTTCCATTGATATGGATCTGTTGCACAAGATGTTTCTCATTTTCTGGAATGCTGACTTGGCCTAAGCATGTCTGCTTTTTACTTTGTTGTGACATTTCCCATCAGCTGTTATAATTGTTCCTAAGTACTTGAATCTATCAACTTGACTGTTCGTATATAAACACAGTTATTACTGATGTACCATTCTTTCATTACTTTAAACAATAAACTCACTGTAACAGAGTCTTTTATTTGTTAAATGTAAAACATTCTCTTCTTTATGACAATCTAATCACATTTTCTTCATATTCAGAAAATATGAATCGCTATTCTCTTATGAAGCACAAATTTTATTATATTTTATTTATTTATTTTTTAAACTCTTCTTCAAAGATTATAAAAAGCCTCATAGAAAATCATGAAACCAATATTTAGACACTTCACAACAAAACATTTTTTTTAAAAATCCATCTTTTTAATACACTTACCAAGTACACGGAGCTGAGCATTGCTGAGAGAAGAACTGTGACTGTTTACTGCTCCACACTGGTACATGCCATTATGTAGGGCTGGATCCAATTTGCTTATAGTCAGCACATTCTTTTGAACCTAGTGAATTATCAAAAACATTTTGTATTAGTTTTATACCAGTTATTTATTCATAACCTGACATTCTACTATTAGACTATCATTAGCCATCAAACAGCTTTTGAAATCATAACTGCAGTCATCTACTTTTGTTCCATAACTTCTTCTTATATATATCTTATATCCTTCCTGTGCCGTTAAACGTCACATAGGGCTCGCACGGAGGTTCGCCAATTTTTCTCATTTTCAGCGACCTTTTCAACCTCATCAAGGGATTTTATGCCTGTTAATTTGGCCTCTCTTAACAATGTCCTCTTTAGAGTTTCATGTGGTCTTCCTCTTTAGAGTTTCACGTGGTCTGGCTCTTTCTCTTCAGCCTGTTGTGTTCCACTTAAAAGCTTGTTTTGGGATTCTCTGAATGTTTTTCTCATCACGTGACCAACATATGTCCATCTCCTTTTCCTGATCACCCATGAGACTAGTTGTTGTTCGCTCATCTGTCTTATCTCTGCATTGTTCTCCATAACTGGTAGTCCATAGTTTTAAACTGCTGTAAAAATTAAAAATATAGGCAGCATGCCCCTTATTGGTAAAATTTGGCTTCCATGATAAATGATAAGAAAAAATATTCTTGTGTAGTGGGTGTTGCTCAGTTGTCTAAAAGTTAAAATAAAATTTACGTGAACTTAATGGTAAGAATGGCAAAGGTGAATATGTAAATAAAGAAAACACAATAATGTGATATTATGGTTCTAATTTTCATTAAATCATGACAAAAAACAAAAAGACATGGATGGACAAAAAAAAAAAGAAATAAACAAATATTAACAAACAAATAAAAATGAAATTTAAACATACAAGGACAAAAAAGGACTTATCTTTTGATGCTATACAGTCACAAAAAAAAATCTTCAAAAGCTTTGAGATCCATATTGATACCACATAGGATGTCAAACTAATCAATTAGATTCTTGTGGACAAATAAAACAAACTGCAATTTATTGGCTGTTCTATTATTTACCTCAGTTTGCTATGCTATGAAAAATGAAGCACAATGTTAATGAAAACATACATAAGATTAACAAAAAAGAAAGAAGAGTAATGAATGAGATAAAGACAAGAACAGCATTATTGGAAAGTTTCATAAAATCTACTCCAACATGAAGGAGAAACAAGATTTTATTTGATTTTTTATTTTTTTAATAGTACAGCATTTTTTAAAAGCCCTGCTATTTTTATAATTGAAGATTTTTATAAGAGTATGATTTGTAATTTCAAAACTAGGATTAGCCATGATTTCTTTGATTTGTCACTTTCTTTGTGGCTAAACTTTATTTCTAACCTGCATTTGTTTTTTTCCCCATTAAATTGGATTAGCATGACCAGATTTTTTAAAATGTGAGACTCACCCTGATACTTGGAAAAGTCTGAGCAGTAATAGGCACACCATTCTTGTACCACTGATATACGGGTTCAGGGTTACCTCTGGCATTGCAAATCCAGGTTAGCTGAGAATCAATGTCTGCGTGTTGATCTTGAAGGGGGCTGATAAAGTATGGTGCCGCTACAGAACAACAGCATCATTATTTTAATTCAGAGAATTTGGTATAATCCTGTGTCAAAACACCAAAATAACAATCTACAAAACTATAATAAGACCAGTCATCATGTATGGATCAGAAATGTGGAGTACAACAAAGAAAAATGAACAATAATTGCAGATCTTTGAGAACAAGATCCTAAGAAGAATCTTTGGGCCCATAATGGATACCAAGGGTAGAGAATGGTGAGCTAGAAATAACACTTAACTGAACAGCTTATTTAAATCCCAACAAATTATAAATGTCTTGAAACTGAATAGACTACGCTGGTTCGGCCATGTAGAAAGAATGGAAGAGAACAGACAAATGAAAATTATGTATGCACAAGAGACGAGGGAAACAAGACCAATAGGTAGACCAAGGAAGAGATGGAAAGACAATATAGAAGAGGATATAAAAGAAATTGGTGTTACCAACTGGAGCAAGAAGATTAGGGATAGAGAGGAATGGAGGTGAACTTTATCTGCAGCAATAAGCAGATTTTAAATTTTAACTCTTCCCGTACCGCGCCGCCCTTTAAGTCCAGTTCCGGTTTTACCGTCGGATCCCACGCCACCCTTTAAGTTTTCTGACTTTTTTTTCGTTAAAACTTGATGCAACTTTTCATTTAGCCAACCAGAACTCTTCTGGTCCAAAGTTACGCTATTTTAGCATCCGGTCAGGCTGGAAATGAAAGGAAATCACGAAGTGGATCGAATTCAGTGAATTTTTTTCTAATTTTTTCGAGGTTGGTTGGTAGAATGGTCATACTGACCTACTAGACCTAGCTTACTAAATATGTTTTTCACATCTGTAGACCTGTTAGATTTATTGGATATGAAAAGCATCCGCAATTATCGATATTTATGCACCGGTATACACATTCTGCATTGGATTCTGGCACATTTCAGGTATGTAAAACTTTGATTTTAGTGCTCAGCCCTAAAAAAATATTTTTAGCGCCAAAAAGTCGTTCGATCTTTTCAGAATAGTTGTTTTTTTTCTATTCTTTGTTTTTTTTTAATGATAAATAACTTCATTTATGGAATCTTCTTTCATTTCCACTTATTTTAATATGAGATACACACGTGTTGATGAAGGAGTTTGTTTGTTACAATGAATTTTATAAAGGGACCCCCTTATATGAAAACACCCGCTCAGCCATGTAACATCATCATCGGTACCAACGTAACGTCCGTGTTTTTTTACGCAGTACGGAAAGAGTTAATGGCTTATTCAGAAAGCTGAAGAAGATCAGCACAGCTGAATTTTAACAAAGACTGAAAATAAGGAATCCAATTCTTCTTCTTCTCCTCTTGTATTCAAGTGCTGGGTCATGCTAATTCAGAGGCCAGGTTGTCAGGATGATGCCCATAGTTTTCACCATGTCCTTGTGGCAGCCCCACAGCTTCTACATCAGGTCTGGCTTCTTAGGTCAGGGAACACTGGACACTCTTGGAGCACATGCTCTGGGGTCTGTGCTCCATCCCCATAGGGGCATGTGTCTATATGAGAGATCTTGAGCCAGTGCAGGTGACTTACTTGTCTGCAGTGGCCTGTTCTTATTTGGAGCAAGAGGGTCTGTTGCCGTCTCTGTAAAGGAATCCAATAATAAATGTCATGGTGGAAGTACATCATTCAGTTACGTGACTTGTTCTTTATAGAACGTTGCACTCCTGACAGCCATTTTGAAGATGTCCTATTGTTTTGCCAAGATGCCTGCTTTTGTTAGTATGATATTTAGAGTATCAGCAGTATCCTGGGCTCATCATCTCCAAAGCCACCTTCTCCGTTAGCTTTGCAGGGAAAAACTGCTTTGGAACATCTTTTAGTCAGCCACAAAATCTACAAGATAAACTTTTAGACAAGAGTTCAAATTTTAATATGGTGAAGATAAAATATTACACAAAGATAAAATGAAGACAAAATATTAAATATGAGAGTTCACATCCTAGAAGGATAAAGATAAAATATTACACAAAAGAGTTCACATCCTAGAAGAATGATGATAAAATACTGAACAACAGAATTCACTTTTAAGAAAGATAAAACTGAAATATTAAACAACAGAATTTACCTCCAAGAACCAGATTCAGGACTTTTGTATCACTAGCTTGAGAACCCCTGCGGACAGTGCACCTGAAATTTGGAAAAAAAACTTGTATCTCCACTACCAAAAGGTATTGAAAAGCATAAATATTGACATACAAATGGTATTTTGCACCAATCTCTCTTATAAGAAGGATATCCAAAAAGCTAAGTCTTTAATATTTCATGTATTTTTTATGTCTTTATCTGTTGTGTTGTTTTTGTATGTGATCCTTGATAAAGATTTCGGCCAAAATATTGGATTGTATGTTTTTTAATTTATATGTGCTCATCTTCCTTTCTGTCATTCTTGTTTCTATCCACTTTTCTCACTCTCTCTGTTAAACTGAACCATACGCCTCTACCTTGATAATGATTATCTTACAACATCCACTAAAGGCTTCCATGACAAACATACCTGTATAACCCACTGTCCTCTAGCTGGGCCTCTTTGATTGTGAGGACGCGGTTTTGGTCACTAAGTATAACAGATGCTGGCATTGGTTTATCTTCTCTTGCCCATTCATAGGTAAATACTGAAGTAGAGCTGCCAAAACAAAAAGTTAAGAAAGGATAAGCAACATATAACAGATTTTATGAATATTTATTATTTAATGATGCAAATGGTCAGGACAGAAAAGATTTATCTGGCAAAAAAAAATTTATTCTTCTTTAATGTTTTCAGACTGTTACAAGTGTCTGTCCTAGAAATCCCACATCCTACTGTCACAGGTCATCTGACACACATTTTTTTTTCGTACATTGTTTAAAGAGTCAGTCTAGGTCCTCTGTCTCAGGTCTTGAGTGTCTCTTTCAGTACTTAGGCAGGATCTAGTTGTCATATTCTACAGTGGTGATGGCTTTCATCTTTCACAAATATGAGACAGTAACTGTGGTCCTGTGACTAGTTTAACTCTTAGACTTCTGAGTAACAACTATAACCACACAAGTATTTTTTTTTGGATCATCATCATGGTTGTCATGTTTTAGGGATGTATTGCAATGTCTATTTTAAGTGTAAACAGCAGTTTAAAATTATAAATGCCCGGTTATGGAACAAACCATATGACAGCAGTTATTTATTATTATATTTTTTCCTTTAAAATGAGTCATGTCAATCTAAGAGTTAAGCTTATTCCTCAACATTTTAGCTGATGATGATGTTCTTCCAGATTCACAACTAAAAGTCAAGTCAAGAACAGGAAAGGTAAAAGCAGCTTTTTTATGATATGATGAAGATATAAAAAAAACATGTATAAGTCCTTGTTAATAAGATAATATGTATTAAAGTGCAATTTTGAGATAATATTATGCAGTGCTTGTAATCATCATCATCATCTTTCACTCCCTTGAGAGCATAGGCCACAGATAAAGACTCTCCAGTCATCCCTGTTCTTGGAACTATTCTCTGCTTTCCAACATGCATTGGTAAAAGGTGTCCTGGTACTCAGTTGGGATGTCGGTTCTACAGCTTCCTTTCAGCTTTGACTGCACAACGTCATGCACTCTGTTATCAGCGTCCTTTCTTTTTCCCAAGACAAAGTTTCCTGGTTTTCCTCTCCGTGTTTCTGTAACGCTCCAGTTTTTTACAGGGAACAGGTCGTTGGTGCTTGTAATACCAGGATAATAATCAGATTAAACAAAAACTGAAAAAAAAAGAGATGTGGCTTTAGAGAAAGTTACAAAATATACATATACTCTGCATGGCCATAACAACAAATGACGAAGCTCTCTGAGAAGTTGGAAAACAAGAAAATGAATTAAAATCATAAAAAAAACATATGCCTGTGAGATCTGGACACTTAACAAAACAGCTGAGAAACACATAAATGCCTTTAAATGCTACAGAAAAGCCCTTCAAATATCACGGACACAAAAAAGAACAAATATAACCATACCACAAGAACTTAATATTGAAGAAGGTTGACTAGTAAAGAGGATTAAACAAAGAAAACTTAAATATTTTGGACATATTAAACACCATGATAATTTAGAGAAGACAGAATTGGAAGGGTACATAATGGAAAAAGAAAGAGAGGAAGACCAAGGCAAAGATGGCTACAAGACATCGTTGACGATCTGCAAATAGATGTATCAGAGCAGAGCATCTTGCTTATAACTGAGAGGCTTTCAGGAGAGCCGTCGGTGAGGTAAAATTCAGCAAGGGACATGCTAATAGATTGAAGTTCTTCACTGTTCTTACAGACTGACATAATTAGTTTTTCCATTCCTTTTTGTGTTGTGGACAGTAATACTGTGTCATTAGTATATCTAATCTCTGGTATTTCATAACCTCCAATTGTTATGGCATCGTAACATTCTTGGTCTACATCTTCTCTAACATTCCTCATTATATTTTCAGTATACACGTTAAATAAGTAAGGCGACAAAATGCACTCTTGATGGACCCCTTGTTTTATGTCAAACCAAGTTGTTGTTTCACCATTTATTCTTACTGCTGCCTGTTGGTCTAAATACAGCAGTGATATTAACTGTATCAAATTTGTTGGAAATCCCATTTTTTTCCATTACTTCTCAAAGTTTCTGGTGTTGTACACAATCAAATGCTATGAATAGTCTATAAAAGATAAATATAGATTCACATTAAATTCTCTGAATTTCTCTATTATTAACCTTATATTGAACAAATACTAAACTCTAATTTATTGAACTTACGATCCATAAGCAAAACATTCCAGTCGAACATCCTGACCTCGCAGCGGTGGTTTAGGGAATACAGCTATGAAGTCATTCTGAATTGCTGGGCCCCACTCAGCCAGCGGCGCTGCAGTATATAAAAATATCGACCATTATTCGCCGATATGGGAAATTATGATTCAGACATTCACGCTGTTGCTTATTTATGAAATAAAAAAAAATAATTCGTGTAAATTAACAAACCATAATTTGATAAACTTGTTAATGGTTTATGGTCCAAATAAATACATAAGGAAAGTTTTTAGAGTGGTACAATCTTGTATACACTGTCCAAAAATCTAGTGAACTCTCATTATAGAACTTCTTACTATGATATTAAACTTCAGCTTCTAACTACCATCTTCTTCAATGCTGAAATGGTAGTTGTGATAAATATTTACTTACCCCAGTCAATAGATTGAAGTTCTTAGGTTTTTCTGTTTTTAATCCAGATTTTTGTAAGGTTAAATGCTATAGAAGAATCCTTCAATTATCATGGACATAAAAAAAGAACAAATATATCCATACTACAAGAATTTAATACTGAAGAAGGTTGGTTAGTAAAGAAGATTAAACAGAGAAAACTTAAATAGTTTGGACATCAAATGTCATGAAAGCTTGAAGAAGAGAGTGTTGGAAGGGTACACAATGGGAAAAGAGGGGAAGACCAAAGCAAAGATGGCTGCAAGGCAGTACTGATGATTTGTGAATGGATGCGACAGCAGCAGGGCATCTTGCTTACACCCAGGGGGCTTTCAAGAGAGCTGTTTGAGAGGCAAAGTTCCACAACGGACTTGTTAATAATGGATGAATATACAGGTATCCCTGTTATGCTACACACGCATCAAAGGGTTATGGTCACATTTTCCTTGACTTGTCAAGTGATGCTTGCCTTTCTTTCCCAAGCTCCAGAAGAAGCTAGGTACCCATTTCTACAGCTGGGGGTGACCGGGGCTGTCTCCACCCAGACTCAAACCACCGATTTTCATCATAAGAGGCCAATGCACTAACCACTTTGCAATCACTTGCCCTCAGGTTTTTTTTTTCAGCTTCTGCTAAAGACCCAGAATCTGTGCCCAAGTTCAGATGTGACCTCAAAACATCGTAACAATAGAAAAGATACACAAGAAGAGAGGCAGAGAGTAGAAACATCATGGACAATTTATCACAATGATAACATAGAAACCCAGGAACTGTGCTGATGGAAAACATCAAGGATTGAGATTTGTGGAAAAATATGACCGTCAACACTCAGTAACATCAAAACTTGATGATAATTGGACTGATAATGAGCTGTTTTAAAATGGAATTTAGAAAAATAGGATATGCTTACTTTCCAGGAATGGTTTAATAATTTTTTCTACTACATCAACCATCTATGAATTTCATTTCCATTATTTTGTGTGTTGCTGTTCCACTAATAGTAACTTTTGTCTGCATTACCATTTTATGACCCATTATATGCTTACCTGTTCTGTTACTGATTATGACACTGTAATTTGAGTTTTCAGACCTCGGCAAGCCTATTTGTAATCATCATATACCAGATTCAGGAATCAGAGAAGAATATGTTCTCCAAGAGCTCTCAACTTTCACAGATCTACACAACAAGACATGACCACAGGGCTCAGACCTAAGGCGGAAGTTGTGGGGCTGCCGGGAGAGGATCTGGAGAAGACTGTGGATTTTGTTCTCGCAACTGGGTTTCTGATTTTGAATGACCAAGAACTTGAATGTCGAAGAAGAAGAAGGAACCAAAATAAAAGCTTATGAGAGTACTACTGTTGAATACATAATGATCTAGTACAAACCAGGTAACTCTGATTACTGCCAGTAACACACAAACACTTACTTTATATCATATTTTCTTTTGAAGTGGGTGAGGGTATTTTTTCTTCTTACTATGTTTTACTCTGCCTGATATTTTCAGTGCCCTCTAACAGCATTTGAAATCTTCTTGTCTGTGATCATTGCCACACTGATTTCAAACAAATGAAGAGGTTCTCAAAGAAGTTTCAAAACAACTGACACTGACTAAAATTATAAGAAAAATACAGTCTAAATTTCTTGGACATGTCATGAGAAGACAGAAGTAAGAGAACTTTTAGTAATGACTGGAAAATTTAAGGGGAAAAAGAAAAAGAGAGAAAGGCCAAGAGAAATATGTCTCAGAGGACCGATCAAGTTGTATGGGTAAAAGAAAAGCATCTGAATTGATCAGAAACACCAAGGATCATGCAAGATGCAGAAGCATGATTGCCAACACTTTCTGGCACAACATAAAAGCAATAATAATTGTCTATGTGCTCTTGATATCATCTTGATGTTTCACCTCAGCATCCATTATCAGATTTGTTTCCTCACATTCATTGTTTTTTTGTACAATTTAAGAATCTAATTAAATGGTTCCCAAACTTTTCCCAGGCTGCCACACTCTTGTCTCCCATTCCTCACATTCTTCTCTCTCTCTCACACCCACCCAAGGGAAAAAACAACTTTATTTTGCTCATTTAGTTCTGATGCTTCTGCTGGGCCCTTTTCCTGCTATCCACCAGGGGGTGGTTCTGCCCATTTTGGGAACCACTGATCTAATCACTGTCAAGAAGATTTCTTTTTTATTAGTCTGACTAACCCTGATCATCAACAATAAGTGGAATAGGAAGACTGGTTCTCATTGGTGGTTGGTTTGTTCCGATTGTGAACCTGTTCACACCAGTCAAAATGGCTGAAACAAAAACAAATGTATTAGTGACCTAAACTTGGTTTTCTGCTACAAGTAAAACTGTTCTTGTGATATCGATGGATAAGTTATTTAATAACCTAGTAAGGTACAAAAAAGGGGTAAAATCCCCATTTTTCATGCCATTAAGGCATTTTGGGGATGCAATGTTAGGTCTGTATTTCCAAGAATGAATTGTGACATGGCCTGTATCACTCCTGGCTGCATTTACCTTCCCAAATTTCTCCGGTATCCATTTTTAGAGGGTGAGTGGATCCCAGGGCCTTTCTTGGTGTGGTAGTACCAGAGTTGGGACTTTAACCCAATACCATAGGATTAGTAGATGAAGTGCCTAATCACTCAGCCAACCTTTTATCTAGCACATTTTAAATTTGTCTTTCTTTTCTCATAGAATATATTCTTTCTCTCTCTCAGTCTCTCTCTCTCTTACTATATGTTTGTTGTCACAAAAAAGGCAAGTGTTAAAACAGCACACTGTTCTGTTAATATAAATTCTCCTAGGTGCTACAGAGTTAATGCACATTACTGAGTTCTTCCCTCCTAGGAGACTGGAGCAGATAAGGACTTTTTCAGAATTCAATGATGATAACCTTCGAACATTTTAAACAACCCTGTAAGTGAAGCTTGTACATTTCATGTGTTATGTTTCAAAAGCTTTTTAGTGTACTTTTATAGCAATAGATAATATTTGATGGTAGAATCTGAATAATTTTAATGATTTCTGTGTATCTCTGTTTAAAAAAAAAAAAAAAAAGCTGCTTTGCTGCAAAATTATTTGTGTATGAATGGAAGCAGTGATTTAAGCCAAAACCTGTAATAAAATTGATGCTTGACACTTGTGTTAAAGAACTGCCTTGAAATATGAGAATGTCTGGTCACAAGGCAAGGCAAGCCAGAGAACACTGTAAATGCAGCGGAAATTACTCATACATTAGGAGGAGGTATAAAATTCAGTCCCTGTTTCTACAGGATTTTGCCCTAGTACAAGTGGGTGACTATAAAAATGAAAATGATCTCACTGGTCAATAATGTTACGGCATGAAACAGCACAAAAAAAAAAAAAAGATCTCTTCAAAAAGATAATTATTATACAATTTTTTTAGCTTATCATGAGAACAGATGGAGGGAATGAGTTTTAAGTCTTAAAAGAAAAATTTACCAATATACTCAATGTAGATTAAAAGAAAAGGATACAAATGTTAAAAATGAGCATTCTGAATAATACTTCTTCCTGCATTTTTACAAAGGGAGTGAAGACACCTGTCTGATGAGGCAATCAGCGACCCATAGCTGATATGCTAGCATCAGGGTTAGCAAACCATATGTGACCAAGACCCTGTCCCACCTCTCTGTGGTACCCCCAGTAACAGGCCTAGCCTGGCTAACGGGGCAGGGATCGCTGTAGTCCCCTTTGGTGGTAGAATGTATAAAATAGGAAAAAGTAGGAGCAGCTTTATTACTCAACGATTACAGAGTTGTGACGTTTCGACGTGAGCCTTAATCATACAAAAACATACAGGACGAAGAAATAGAGAGAGGAGATAAAGTATAGATTCACGATTCACATGAATACTATTTTTAAAAAAATTTTTTCTTAAAAGAGTACTTAGCTGTAAATTGTAAGGTGTGGCTTGTCCAGCGGTGCGTGTCAGGAATAGATTTAGTAGAACGTGGAGATTGTTTAAATAGAGACCACTGTCCGGACAAGCCGGACAAGCCACACCTTACAATTTACAGCTAAGTACTCTTTAAAAAAAATTTTTTATTTAAATAGTATTCATGTGAATCGTGAATCTATACTTTATCTCCTCTCTCTATTTTTTTGTCCTGTATGTTTTTGTACGATTAAGGCTCACGCCGAAACGTCACAACTTTGTAATTGTTAAGTAATAAAGCTGCTCCTACTTTTTCCTATTTTATACATTCTGGTATCACAGCTTTACTGCAGTGCTTCGTGTATAGTTATATACTTATACACTAATTATTGTGTTTCTTTGGTGGTGGAATCTGCTAAAGAAGAATTACACACCCCCTGCTTTTTAGCTGTACTCCGGCACTGAAAAAAATAGCCACCATAACTCACTCCTATTCTGATATGATGCTGTGCCTCAATACCTCTACAGCATCAGCTGCAAAAACAACTGCTCACAGTTACAAGGAGTTCGTACAAGTACAAATACGAGTGCGTTTTAAAAAAAAAAAATTTTTTTCCTCATACACATACCCACACATTTGTATTGACCCTCATCATTCCTGGTCACTTCAGAAAAATAGAGCTTTCCACTGTTAGAGATAAAAATGTAGGTCTGAAACTGAGGTCGCACAAACTGCTGATCACTTCCTTTGATCCACTGGTAACTGATAGCTGTTGGGAGAATTTTACATTTCTTAGAATTCTAATTTTAATAATATACCCATCCCCCCCCCCCAAAAAAAAAAAAAAAGTTAAAGATAAAACTTTTGTCCTATTTTCACAGATTAGAATGTCAAAAATCAATTTTCCAGTTATGCTAAAAATTAAATGGCATAATATTTATTAATGTAATCCAAGACAGTCTTCTCCAAACACTCATGACATTCAAAAACTGTCTTCTCCAAACTCTCATGACATTCAAAGACAGTCTTGGAAGGGTACATAATGGGAAAAAGAAAGAGAGGAAGACCAAGGTGAAGATGACAACAAGACATTGTTGATGACCTGCGAATAGATGCATTACCAGCACGGCATCTTGCTTACAACTGAGAGGCATACAGTAGAGCTGTTAGAATGGCATCCGCAAAGAGCATGATAATGAATGAATAAATGCCAAATTTTTTCATGGGCTTTTCTGATACCAGGGACTCTTCTTTATCTCTAAACTGTAGAATCTATTAATAATCTAATAATTAGATTATTTAAAAAAAAAAAAAAAAAAGGTACAAATAGTTTTATTCATTAATGGAGAACACAGCTGTAACAATTCAGCTTTTGCTTTACTCCTACAAAAACATGAAGGAGAAGAAACAGAGGAAGAAAGGTTGAATGATGGATAACAAATGTGAATGTCATTTTAAAAAAAAAAAAAGGACTACCTATTATATGACTTGTATGATGGTGCATCAGAAAGTGTAGGCAGAAAAGGATTCAAGCGCTATACACAGATCTGAGAACTACGAAACCTGTGTGTATTTACATATTTATTTTTACTTACTTATACACAATAAACAAACACCATAAGAAATAACATCTTCTTGGCAGAAATGCAGATGAAGCCACTGACAACAATTATTGAGGAAAGACGCTGGCGATGGTTGGGACATGTGCTCTGAATGACTGATAACTCACTACCAAAAATAGCACTAAGATGGACACCACAGGGGAACATAAGTAAGGGTAGACTAAAAGAGACATGGAGAATAACAACAGAAAGGATGTTGAGCAATAGAGGGCTCACCTGGGCAAGAGCAGAAAAAAAAAGGCGAAGGACAGGCATTTGTGGAAAACCTTTGCGGAAGCCCCATGTGCCCTGGGCACTTAAGGTTCAGAGAGAGGTATACAATAAATGCATGTGTGTTACTGCTTGTAATCAGAATTACCTGGTTTGTATATGATCTTACTACACTCAACGGTGGCCCCCTCATAAGCTTTTCCTCTGGTTCCTGCATCTGGGACATTATTAAATTCGCCCAGATCTGTTATTAACGAGAAATTTAAAATATATGAAATTAATATTCCTTATATTTTAATAATATAACCATATCAATAAATATTTTAGAAATGACTGCAGTTACTATTAAGCTTATGCGCTGATTACAAATGATATTTATTTTAAATAAATGCTTAAACATCTTATGGGCATCAGTTACATAAATGTGATATGTTGTAAATGTAATAATATTTTTAACTTTTTCCGTGCCACAGGAAGAAACCCGGATGTTCAGTTGGATGCCGGAGTAAAAGAGCGGGTCTTGATCTATATAAGGGGTATAGTTGTAAAATTTTAAAAAACAAAGAATTTCCACGTATTTCCATGATAAAAGTATATGTATTATGCATCAAAATAGCTGTAAATGTAAGATGAAGAGTTTTTAAGACAAAAAAATAGTGTGATGATTTTAGCTGATAATTGTGTCCTACTTACCATCGGGTAGGTCTAAATCTACCATCAGTGATGTCTAGATCAACCTGTAGCTTCATTTGATCTCGTTGTGTGATAGTATGTAGCAAATTCAGTACAATAATGTCTGAAATAACCTTCTAACTACTTCTTCAGTCTGTTTTATAGCGTTTTATAGGTAAAAATCTACTTGGGGCACATTCATGAACAGTGGTCTGATCGTAGGGCTTGTCCGTATGCCTCAGAAATCACACAAAATATTGAAATTTCTCCAAAGAACGATCCATTTTCACTTGGTTGTTAGGCACGCTTTGGACGGAACTATGAAAGTTCACCGGGCATGTGCAAATAAAATGTGCACAAATTAAAAATTACACCGTCTTTTTAGACACAAAACAAGTGGTAAAATTTTACCAAATGGCACTCGACGGACAAACCGAAAGTGGTAAAATTTTGCCAGTAGGCACAGAAAGAGTTAATATCCTGTGGTATTTGCACGTTATAGTGGTGTGAAGTGTTCTAAAAAACAAAATCTATGTCCCGTGGCATTTGCATGCTGTAGAGGTGTGAAGTGTTAGTGGCTTCATATTTCTAGTCCACTACAGAATTTGAGGTAGGGTTCCCAACACCTGTCCTTGATGCCTTTGTTTTCCTAGTGTAGACCCAGGTACCCATTTTTGAGGCTGGCTGAATCCCAGTGCCAGTTGGTCCAAAAAAACTTTTGCCCAAATGCGAAATCAAACCAGGGACCCTCTGATCAACAAGCAAGAGAACAAACCATTGCAGTGTTCTTGTTTTCCAGAGATACCCTGGGTACTGATTTCTTGAAGCTGTGTTAATCTCAGTGGCAGTCAGTCTGAAAATATTTCACCCTGTAGAAAACGAACCCTAGTCCACACATGAGCACACTAGCCACCACTTCAGAGTGGACAGCAGAAAATTAAATTTTCACAGAATATTTTAAACAAACAGTAGTTTTATTATTATTAATTTATAAAAAATTAACACAGGTTTGGTATCCATTTAAGTATTAAAGATTTTTTTAAAAAATAAATTTCACACGTGAAGCAATCAGAATACAAAGAAGATTTTTATAAACAAAAATTCATTAAATGAGACAAAAGAGGCTGAATAAAATTGCAAATAAAGTGAATACTGCAAATGACTTTCATTTTCTAAATACTGGAAAGTAAAGAGTTATAGAAAAGTATGAGATATGTAAATCTGACTCTTTAAAAGATGAAAACAAGTTTAAGTTGCAAGAAAAATAGCTCTTACTTCCAAATGAAATTTCCACAACGCTGCTAATAACTATTCCGAACTTGTTCTCAGCCCGACACTGGTAAAAACCAGAGTCCTTGACTTCGTCAGGGCTCGATATGGTAAGTTTTCCATTTGTGATGGTGTACCTGGATAGAATGCATGTATAACATAGATTTTCATGTTTTGGATTTGCTTACTTTTTGTGACTATCTTATTTGGTGGTGAACTTGGCTTACAGTTTTGTTTCATTTAGAAATTCAAATCTGGCACAGTCTTATATTGGGAAGATTGTGTATGTATACTCTATAAAGATATGAATAGGGACATAGATTAATGTCATTTGCACTTCTGATCTTCTTGCTATCAGATAAAGTTTTTGTTACATCTCCTTTTAACTGCACAGCTGGTCTTCTTGTTATCAGATCAGCACATTAGGCTGCTATCCATCTCCCTCTTTTCATTTATAAGCTTATTGTTATTAAATCTGTTATTACATCTCATTGTAACTTCATTTCTAAGCTTCTTGTTATTGATTCAGTTGTCACGCCTCACTGTCACTTCATTTATAATCTGCTTGTTATTAAAAATCTGTTATCACATTTCACTGTAACTTCGCTTCTAATTTTCCTGTTATTAAATCTGTTGTCACATCTCACTATAACTTCATTTATAAACACACTAATTAGTGTATAAGTATATAACTATACACAGAGCCACTGCAGTAAAGCTGTGATACCAAAATGTATAAGCTAGGAAAAAAAGTAGGAACATCTGTATAAAATAAAGCTGTTTCTACTTTTTTCCTAGTTTATACATTTTAACTTCATTTATAATCTGCTTGTAATTAAAAAACTGTCATCATATATCCATGTAACTTCATTTATAAGCTTCTTGATATTAAATTTGTTACAACTCCTTGTAACTTAACTTCTGTTCCTGTTATCTGGTCAGATTTTTTATCATAACAGCAAACTCATCACGTTCTCTGCTGCAGATGCTACTGTTAAGAATTTATAACAGAACATCACATGAAATAGGAACTGGCCTTCACTGCTTGAAATGTACCTAAGAAGCTGATTTCTTAACAAGGTTCACTACCACGATGATCTAATCAACCCAAGTTCACACACTCTTGAATTAATTTCAATGCTCTGCCAGAATAAACTTTGGTGAGAAATGTTTTTTTAGCAATTGAAGGGAAATTACTCTGTTAATACAAAAAAATATGTGCTTGTTTTAGAGATGTCCTACTTTTCATTTTATTTAGAATTTACCTAAATATCACTGTTAGCATTGATTAGCATTGGTGTGCAAGATCTGCCAACACTGCCAGTGTTGTTTCAGAGTGAAAGAGTTAACATATGATACTAACCTACTGTCCTGTTTATCCATGATCTCTGTTTCCAAATTCTGTCCCTTGAACCACCGATAAGTAGCCTGCGGATTGGCCTGCACAACACACTCCAGGTTTACAGGCTCCACTTTATAATCTGGCCTACTAATGACCACTATACTCTGAGGCTGGACAATAAAATGTGGACCTTGTTCAAGATTAGCCAAGTCAGGATTGACAATTCCATAATCTGGGGAGGTCAATGACTAAAAATGAAAAAAAAAAATTGTGCAAGTTTTACTCTTTTGCAGTATTCTCAAATATCCATACAAAGGCACTCCTTGACTTACAATGGTCCAACCTGGTGATATTTGGACTTTATGATGGTGTGACAAGCAGTGCACATTCAGTACTGTGTGTTTACTGACAGGACAAACTTGTATTGATTTGTTTACTTTTAAATTCCTGACATTTAGTTAGTTACAGCAGTTATATGTTTTTATAATTATAAAAGCGACAGTGGTTAGTTATTTACTTATTTATTTATCATATGTTATTCATATTCAACTTTTGACATTTTCAACTTTCAAAGGGCTGACTGGAATATAACCCCATCATAAGTCAAATGGCATCTGTAATCAGCCATGACAGAAACTGCTGAGCAAAGTGATTCTCGGCATCTTCCGTAAACGGTTGGTAACTACCTTCCTCAAAACCCTCTTCTAAGGTATCCAGCCCTTATTACACTGAGATAAAAGATCTACAGAAGAGTTCTCCAAATATCGTGGGCACAAAAAAGAACAAATATATCTATACTACAAGAGCTTAATATTGAAGAAGGCTGGCTAGTGAAGAGGATTAAAGAGAGAAAACTGAAATATTTTGGACACATTAAACGTCATGATAATTCAGAGAAGACCGTATTGGAAGGATACATAATGGGAAAAAGAAAAAGAGGAAGACCAAGACGAAGATGGCTGCAAGACATCGTTGACGATCTGGAAATGGATGCAACAGCAGCAGGCCATCTTGCTCACAACCAAGAGGCCTACAGGAGTGCTGTTTGGGAGGCAAAGTTCCGCAAGGGACATGCAAATGAATGAATGAATGAAAAGATCTTGTAACATATTTTGGTTGTGGGTTCACTGATTCTGTCCATAGAGGGAGGGCTTATCCTTCCCTCGTGGTTTATTACTTATTTACTTATTCATTTGTTAGCTTCTTCATGCTTATTATTATGTTCACTAATAAATGCTGAGTGACTGTGACTGAGCGAAAGCTGTATGACGAGGGGCAAAAAAGTTAGATGGGCCTCAGTGCCCAATTTTTAACCCTTTGAAAGTTAAGTCTGTTCACTTATTTATTTGTTCCGCCTTGCCCCAAACTTCCCATCCCACCCTCTCCTGTTCCTTCATTCTGATGGTACAGGTGTTACTCCATAATCAACATGTTGCAGGGACTACAATGCCTTACACTGGTTACTGGAAAGGGCAGCAGGACAGATAAAGGAATGTCCTGACTCCAGTACTTCAATCAATTAATATATTTTGAGAAATTTCAACATTAATATATTGCCTTCAGTTTCATTTCATTAGCCATTCTTTTTGTCAACATTTTCAAGAAATCTTACATCTTCTTACATCCTTCCCGTGCCATTAAACATCACATAGGGCTCATATAGTTGTTTGCCAAGTTTTCCTGTTCTTTGCGAGTCTTTCAACTTCATCAAGGGATGTTATGCCCACTAAACTGGCTTCTCTTAACAATGTCTTCTTTAGAGTTTCACGTGGTCGACCTCTTTTTCTTTGACCTGTTGTGCTCCACTTGATAGCTTGTTTTGGTATTCTCTGATCGTTTCCTCTCATCACATGGCCTATATATGTCCATCTTCTTTTTCTGATCACCCATGAGATAGGTTGTTGTTTGCTCATCTGACTTATCTCTGCTTTGTTCTTGAATTCGTTCCATTTTATATCAAGTATTTTCCTTAGGCATTTGTTTTCAAAAGAGTCTAATTTCTTGTCTATTTCTTTAGTTGATTTCCAGCTTTCACATGCATTAATGAGGGTGGATATCACATATGAAATGAATAATCTTAACTTGGTTTTTGTGCTTATAACTTTTGAATTCCAAATGTCCTCAAGATTTTTAAAGGACAATGCTGCTTTTGCAATTTTAACTTCCTTCCTGGTGTCACCATCCTGGTCTATGTAGCTGCCAAGGTAAGCAAATTGGTTTACTTGATCAACAACTGTTCCTTCTACGTATATTTTTTCTTCTTGATTAATGAGAAGTTTCATTATTTTTGTTTTGTCTTTGTTAATTTCAAGACCTATTTTGGTAGCCAAGAAAGACAGGGAATCTGTTTTTTTCCTGCATCGATTTCAAGAAATCTATTGTCAGATAAATATGCCATGACCTTAAGGAAGGCTGGCTAAGGGATCTCCAGAATATTCTGTCAATTTCCTTCATGGTGCACCTGGTTATTTAATCTCCCGTCTATCCATGTATGTCATTACCATACTCTTCTCTGTTTTTCATTCAGCTTTTTAGCACTGTGTGGCTTTCAGGAAATTATTATGCTTCTAAACATATCCAAAATACTTTGACTTCTTTGGTTTAACGTTTGCCATTTTTTTTTGTAATTTCGGCTGTTTTAGCATTTCTGTGTTTGTCAACTTTCCCATACATGAAATATGCCTCATTGTTCTGTATCTTAGTTTTCTCTTTTCCATTTTTGGCTCATTTTAGTAAAAGAGTTCTTCATTTCCGCAGTTTCCTCTCTTCATTTGTCAATTTTTAAAGAAACCGAGTGAGAGGAGGAAAAGCATGGTTTTATTTTCCAAAGGCTGTAGCTGTAAGTTGCCAAATGTTACGTTATGCTTAGCATTAATCTATCTTTAAAACTTACTGCCATTAAACGGCTTCGTAAAAAAATTACAAAAATAACTCAGCCTACCTGCTTTTGTTCACTGCTTTGGAGTGGACAAATTATAAACTACTGCATAAGCTAAATATAGACCTCTTGTTATTTCCTGTTCAAAACCAATACTGTTGTATCTATTATAAATTTTTTTTCTCTTTGGTTTTATTATTTCTTTCTGGTATTAAAGAGTTAACATACCAAATCCCCTGTCTGTAAGTAATATCCTGTATGACTCTTGCACTGAGATTTTGCAAATGTATGGCCTCTTCACTGATGGATCTCCAAGTGCCCAGCCATACCCGGTCTCTATGGAGAGAAATGACAACTGCAATAAAACTTGGGATACATGAAGTAAAGATGAAGAGATTAGCAAGCTGATTACTCAAGGCAAAGGGAGCCAGTGGCTTTTAACTTGGCTCCAGTGTGCTCCAGTCAATCTGGATACAAAAGTTGGTATCTGACACTTCTGCTAGGAAATATTTTCTAACCAAAAATAATATTAGTCTGCAAGGCACAGCACACCAGGGTCCACTGTATAAATGGTTGTCAGTATGTTATAGGAGAACAAGATCTTCACATACAATTTCTGAGCCCATATGGAATCGTAGCTGAAGTGGAAGCTCAAAAACGTAAGGGAAAAAAAGCCCAAGGACTCCATGGTAGAAAGATTAATGTTTCCGCATTATTTCAGATTACCATAGTTTTGGTTGAGTTTTTTCCTGAAAATACTTGTTAAAAAAAGTAATGAAATGGATTTCACTGCATAATCATGGAGATAATTTGTTTGCTCCTTAGATGACATATTTTCTTTCCATTTTTGATGTCCATGTTTACAGTGTCATTCAGGGCAGCTCTTCCTGCAGGCAGACATTTCCATTTATAATGGCACTTTATCTTCAACACTAGTCTCCAGGGTCATGGAGGACACTGACAGCTTTGCTTCCAAGATTAGGAATGATATTAGGTATGTGAATACTTGAATTGGAGGACAATGATAACTTGTTTCCAAGGCTACATGTTAGGTATGTGAATACTTGAATTGGAGGACAATGATAACTTGTTTCCAAGCCTACATGTTAGGTATATGAATACTTGAATTGGAAGCACTGATAACTTGTTTCCAAGGCTACATGTTAGGTATGTGAATACTTGAATTGGAGGACACTGATAGGTTGTTTGCAAGACTACATCATTCATTTACGAATACTTATCACAGATGTCAACTGGTGGGCACTGACAGCTTGTCTGTAACTTTACTACTTTCGTATATAATACTTGCATCATGTTTTTAAAAAGCACTAATTCTGCTGTTAAAACAATGTGGAATGTCCACTGTTCAAAATTAATGACCAAACTTGATGTTACTAAATTTCTTGCACAAGATTCACAAAATGTTCATTCGTTATTAATGAGTAAACTTGATATTTTACTTAATCTTTAAAAAGAGGTATTGCAAAATATTTATTATTTAAAGTTTATAATGAAACTTATTATTTTACCTAATCTTTTAAGAACAGAAATCATAAAATGGTAATTATTAATCATTAATGAGTAAACTTGATATTTTACTACGTCATTAAAACAGAGATTGCAAAACTGCTCATTATTTATCATTAATTAGCAAACTCATAGTTTAGTAACTTTAATTTAGAAGAACTGTACTCACTTCCATACTTGTATATTATGACACCTTTCGGCGTAGTTGAGTTTACTGGATCTAACCAAAGGGAGGCAAGCGAAGGTTGAATTGCTTCTCCATTACTCTCCCACATAAACCTTGAGCCATTCTCCACTGTGTTGACCAGGGTATCTGGCTTTCCGCTAGTATACCATTCTTGTCTAGACAGAAGAAATGCTTCATTTTCAAAATTTGGAAGTTCATGAAGTATGCACGTATTGTTTTGACGTCAGTACCAATCATTCATACAGTATGATCATTCACGATAGCCCAATGTAACACCTGACGGCACAGGAAGGATGGAAGATTCCTACCTAAATTTTTGTGGAAATTATGTCCCCCAAACGACCGTGGCTTGAAGGACAAGCGCATCTGTCTAAAGAATATTTCACAAGGGGCGACCATAACGGATCACCAAAGCGACTGTAATGAATTTCCAAAGTATGCTTTGCAAGATCTTAACACGCATGCTCCCAGGGGACTGGATTGGGCTGCGTATCTAATCGCATTTTTATGTAATAAAGCCGCAAATAAATCGGAATCTACAGGGGATCTGCGGTCTCGCCTCCTTCTTCGTTAATTTTCAGATGACGCCTGTGGGCAAAGTTCCGCAAGGGACATGCAAATGAATGAATGAATGAACGCCTGTGGGCTCGTATATAATCCTTGATTCTATTTCTAAAATTACAATGCCTCCAAAGAAATTTTTTTTTCCCGTTCACTTGGACTGCTCAGGAACACAGTTGTTTTCTCAGTTCTTCACGCAGTCTTGCAGGCCGGTAGGATATGTTCTACTGCGAATTTTTTTTTTTATTTATGCGGGGGGAGACACTGGTTTCTTTCCTATTTTCAGCTAATTATAACTGGTCTTCTTCTTCTTCTTCTTCTTCTTCTTCTGCTATCTCCCCAGTACTGCGAGCTGGTGACCCCCACCCAAGTTTAAAGAATGAGTTAAAAAAAAAAAGGGTTAAAGCCGGAATGAAACCGAATGAGACATTTTTCACACTTAACTGCATATACGTCCGCAAAATGAAACATAAAATAAATATGGACATTTCCAAAGTACAAGCGTCCCTGTTTATTTTATTTTTTTTTTTGGGGCCCTTAAATTTCAACTGTTTTTAATCATACCTAGAACAAAGGCATTTCAGCCGCGTGGTCCGCACTTCCGCCCATCTTCCACGAAATTCTCCTTTTACCATCCACACGGTTTGTATCAAACTGAAGTCAGCGCCATCATTATGTTTTCTGGAGTTGTTTGGGGTGGACCTCTTTTGTTTGTGCTTGTTATATTTGCTCTTACAGTACAGACATAATGCCTCCTAAATATAGCGATACGGCTAAAAAATTCACTAACTAGTGGAATAAGTGGTCGACTGCAATAAATGAACACTTAAAAATGTTTAAGGAACGAAAGAAATAAATCCTTGAAACATTCGCTAATGCTGTCTAAACACTGGAATATGCCCAAAGAAAGAAACGAATCGAAGGTCACACTAACCCTGCATATAAACTGCGAAACTGCACTCAGTCTTGCGGTGAAAAAAAGTTCTTCATTATTAAAATATGGAAATCTACATTTAAGCCACTCTATTGAGAAACTGTTTTCCAATCTGTATACACAAGTATAAGGTAAAGGTAACCATGTCATGCCTTAGAGTAGTGTTTCCCAACGTGGGTCAATTTTGATATTTTTTTTTTCCTTTAGGGGGTGGGGGCAGTCAGAATATTTTTATAATACATATTAAATACCTTTTCAGAACTTGGTTGACTATTTTACTGCTGGGGGGAGGGGGGGGGGGAATCATCAAAATCCTTGAGGCGTTGAGGTGATGTATGATCCAAAAAAAAAAATGTTGGGAAACGCTGCCTTAGAGGCATATATAAGGATATGGTGTTAGTGCCCATATTTTTCTTAGAGGCACATACGGATATGGTGTTAGTGCCCATATTTTCCTTGACCTGTCAGCACACTAGAGGGTGGTATCACGCCTGGCCGCTTGTCCTTTCCCATCTCCAGAGGAAGTTGGGTACCAATTTCTACAGCTGGGTGGTTGGGGCGCCTCCGGCCGGATTCGAACCCCCAACCTTCGCCATGAGAAACTAGTGTACTAACCACTTCGACACTCATACGCCAGGTCTGTGTACGGCTTACAGCAAACTACAGGATATGGAGAGATGAGAAAATGAAACATGCTCGTTTTCAATCATGATATCTCAATAAAAGTGATTCCCGAATGCAAAATTATTTCTTATTTACATTTCAATAACGTGCGTGCATGCGTGCGTGCGTGCGTGCGTGTGTGTATGCGCGCGCGCGTGCCTAACTGAGATAAAGAGCAGAATAATGCAAGCCAAAACGATGTTTCAGAAAATGAAGAGCATTCAGTGCAATAAATCGCTGTCATTGGTAGAGAGGAAAAGAGTAGTCCAGTGCTACGTCGAGCCAGTTTTATTTTACGGATGCAAGGCATGGGCAGTCACTGATGAAGTACAACGCCATCTGGGGGCCACTGAAATGTGGTTCCTTAGGAGAATGCTGCGAATACCACGGGCAGCAAAGAAATCAAACGAGGAGGTTCAGAGAGAGGCTGGGGAGACGAGATGAGACAATAACAAGTCAGAAAATGACGATCTAAATTCTTAGGACACGTTCTACGGCGAAGCAGGCTAGAATACATTGTGACTGCGGGAAAGATAGAAGGCAAGAGAGAGAGAGAGAGAGAGAGAGAGAGGAAGAGGGAGAGAGAGCTAGATGGACTAACTAGATAGTATAAAGAACACCATTACGGGTTATAATCAGCACTCGGAACAGGAAGTCGTGGGAGAGCATGATAGCCAAGGCCAGCCGGCAGGGCAACAGACAGACATATCTCAAAAAAAAAAAAAACTGCTGTGGCCAACTTACTCGTATAGGTCGTTAGTTTGCAGCCATTGAACAATAAACGTGTTTTCCTCCATGTTGTCTACGCTTAGGACACCTGCACCGTTTTGCTGTGTGATTGAACAAAACTTTAGTACCAGAAGAAACATGGGTTTATAAAGCATAAATGAAAGTAAAAACAATATTTATTAGGCAATTAACACACGGATAGTTGTGAAAAGCTTCTACAAAATAACTACACAAACGTTTTAAGCTATAGCGCGCGTAAAAAGGTGAGAGCACTTTACTTAACAAGTAAGAGTAGCTGCCCATTGTTTTCTTTCACAGAATTAACATTTCTTACAGGTTTGTATTATGATGATCTTTCAGTGCATATATATATATATATATATATATATAACACTGAAAATTAAATAAAGAATTAATACAGAGAAGTGGTCACAGTAAAGTAACAGAGCACTGTATTGTATGGTTAGACATTCAGACAAATCATAAACAAAGCACTTTTAGACATGAGAGAAAGAAAAATGACAAGAGAATTACCCTGGACTTGAACCATGGCCTCCGATAGAACGAGGAACTGTCTAGCCAGGAGAGAACAGCGCATTAACCATCTTAGCTATCTAGCACCCGTCAGAAATGGTGTTCGATAGCTAAGCCATCTATGCCTGTCTGACTGCTGTTTTCTCGTGCTTAGACGGTTGCTCGTCCCACCGGAGTCCGTGGTTTGAGCCCCAGGGGCAATTCTCTTGTCATTTTTCTTTCTCTTATGTTAAGAAAGAGAGGAAGACCAAGGCGAAGATGGCTGCAAGACATCGTTATCAATGAATGTTAGAAAACGAGTCCTAAAATGCTATATTGAACCTATCTTGTTATATGGAAGTGAATCATGGACAATAGGCAAGTCTGCACAAAAATCATTGGAAGCAGCAGAAATGTGGTTTATTAGAAGAATGTTGCGAATCCCCTGGACAGCAAAAATAACTAATGAAGAATGTATGAGAAGAGCTGGAGAAACAAAAAACCTTGTCAGAAAGATAAGAGAGAGACAATGTACTTTCATAGGACATGCAATGAGAAGAGGGGGCATTGAAAATATTATAACAACAGGAAAAATAGAAGGAAGAAGATCAAGAGGAAGACCAAGAGAAATGATACTGGACAGTCTGACGGGATGGTGTGAGAGGAGATCACCATCTGAACTGATGGCCTGCATGAAGGATCGGGTACTCTGGAGAAGCATAATAGCCAACGCCAGTCGGCACGGCACCTGATGATGATGATGATGATGATGATGAAAAAAAAGAACGTTTATTCAAAAAGTCTGCCCGTTGTTTAATCTCTGGAGACAAAGGCTAGACAAGAAAAACTATAGCGAAAGCAACACAAGACAAATGTAAACTACCACCATACTTGCTTTCCTTTACATTTTCGTATATTTACAGTGCACGAATTACAGTAACAATGTAAGAGGGTGCTGCAGTACATCGGTCTCGCCTGTTGGCAAAGTGTTCCATGTAATTAGAAAACTCTGGAGCGGAATAATACCAACTCGACTTCTCGGACTGATTGTCCTGGGTTCTGGCCGTTCGCCATACCGCGGAGATACGGTGTTCATGCGCCGTTAGCCCGGCTAGCCCTGTTGCTGGGGCACCAATGGGGAAGTGAGGCAGGGTCTTAGTCAGCTATTGATGCGTTAACCTTGACGCTAGCATGTCAGCTATAGTTCACTGACAGCCAAATCTGACAGCGTTTCCGCCCGCAAGGAACTAAGCTATCAGTCAGTCAGTCATTCTGTCCGTCATTTTCATGTCCCTTGCGGAACTTTGCCACCCTAACAACTCTCCTGTAGGCCTCTCTGTTGTAAGAAGTTGTCTTGCTGCTGATATGTCCATTCGCAGGTCATCAACGATGTTTTGCAGCCATCTTCGCCTTGGTCTTCCTCTCTTTCTTCTCCCCATTATGTAGCCTTCCAAGACTCTTCTCTAAATTCTCATGACGTTTAATATGTCCAAAATATTTTATTTTTTTCTGTTTAATCTTCCTTACTAGACAACCTTCTTCAATATTAAGCTCTTGTAGTATGGATATATTTGTGTAAGGTTGTTTTTTTGTGTGTGTCCATGATATTTGAAGAACTCTTCTGTAGCATTTATATTAAACGGCATTTATTTGTTTCTCAGCTGTTTTGTTAACTGTGCACGAGAAGAGTTAAGTGCCCAGGTCTCACAGGCATAAGTTGCGATGGGAGAGATGCATGCCCTTAAAAATCTTATTTTTGTAGTTCTGTCTGTTCCTCTCTACAGATTCTTTAATTGTTTTACTTTTTGAAGAGCGATAGACTGCCTCCTTTTAATTCCCCTCATTGCATCTCTATTATTAGTAAAGATCCAAGATATTCAAAACTCTTCACCTGTCCCAGTTTTTCCTCCATCTATCAGTTATCTGGAATATGCAGCCAACACGGGGCTGACTATATGGTACTGAATCATAAAGACCACGGATGATCGTAAGTGTCTGCTTATGCCACTGACACTGTAGAGAATTTCAGACGTCGGTCTAGAGCAAAGTGAGAGGCATGGGGAAGCTGTCATATCATATTTCCTCAGTGTCTTTCCACTTGTTTTTTTTCCTTGGTTGCACTCGCGCCCTATACCCAGATGTGTTCGAGTTGTATGCTCGTGTAGCTGCATGTTCTGGATTCATGCGTATCAAATGCCCCAGCCACTTAACTCTCTGATGTTTGATATAGTACTTGACAGGTGTTGTTCCCGCCATTTTGCCGGATGATTTCATTTTGCACTCGATCCCTTCTTGTCTTGTTTACTATTTTTCTTAAGCTTTTCATCTCGTATGTCGTTATCTTTCTCTCAGATCCACAAAACTAAACGGAGAAGTAGACCGTGGTAGAAAATACACACCAAGGCATGAAAGCGCGCGCGCACACACATACACACACAAGTATCAAAAGAGGAACGTGATCATGACGGGTAGAAAGAACGATTGGAAGGAATCTGTTTCAGACGAACAAAACTGAAATTTGTTTCTGTACGACAAAAGCGCACCAAGGCAGGACGTTTCTGAGCAAGTCAAAACAACTTCAACAAAAAAAAATTATCAGGCCAAGACTCAAACGATAACAGGAAGGAAAATCGACTGAAGTTAGAGGCACAAAAATGGAAGTTTGTTCCAGATAAACTGGCTAAACAGAAGATTGTAACCGACGATAAACATAACACGACAGCTACCCAGATCTCTGTTTCTGACGATAAACATAACATGACAGCTACCTAGATCTCTGTTTCTGACGATAAACATAACACGACAGCTACCCAGATCTCTGTTTCTGACGATAAACATAACATGACAGCTACCCAGATCTCTGTTTCTGACGATAAACATAACATGACAGCTACCCAGATCTCTGTTTCTGACGATAAACATAACATGACAGCTACCCAGATCTCTGTTTCTGACGATAAACATAACATGACAGCTACCAAGATCTCTGTTTCTGACGATAAACATAACATGACAGCTACCAAGATCTCTGTTTCTGACGATAAACATAACATGACAGCTACCAAGATCTCTGTTTCTGACGATAAACATAACATGACAGCTACCCAGATCTCTGTTTCTGACGATAAACATAACATGACAGCTACCCAGATCTCTGTTTCTGACGATAAACATAACACAACAGCTACCCAGATCTCTGTTTCTGACGATAAACATAACACGACAGCTACCAAGATCTCTGTTTCTGACGATAAACATAACATGACAGCTACCAAGATCTCTGTTTCTGACGATAAACATAACATGACAGCTACCCAGATCTCTGTTTCTGACGATAAACATAACATGACAGCTACCCAGATCTCTGTTTCTGACGATAAACATAACACAACAGCTACCCAGATCTCTGTTTCTGACGATAAACATAACACGACAGCTACCAAGATCTCTGTTTCTGACGATGAACATAACACGACAGCAACCAAGATCTCTGTTTCTGACGATAAACATAACATGACAGCTACCAAGATCTCTGTTTCTGACGATAAACATAACATGACAGCTACCCAGATCTCTGTTTCTGACGATAAACATAACATGACAGCTACCAAGATCTCTGTTTCTGACGATAAACATAACATGACAGCTACCAAGATCTCTGTTTCTGACGATAAACATAACATGACAGCTACCAAGATCTCTGTTTCTGACGATAAACATAACATGACAGCTTACCCATGTCTCTTACCTTACTCTGGACTGATGTCTGAATCTATGATTTATTTGGGTTTTTTTTTCTGTCAATATTTTGAATATATTCGTTCTCAAAAAAAAAAAAAAAAACAAAGAAAGAAAGAAAGAAAAAAGGGCCCGGGAGTTCACCCAGCCCCCTAAAATTGGTACCAGAAAAATCTGGGAAGGTAAATACTGACCACATCAGACTTTCATGTGGCAAAGGTCTTGAAAATACGGGCCCAACACCGCATCCCCAAAATGCTTTTAATGGCATGGAAACGGAGATTTTACCGTTATCTTTTATTTGTTCTCCACCGGTTCTGGGACATATTCATTCACTCATTTGCATGTCCTTTGTGGAACTTTGCCTCCCAAACAGCACTCCTGTAGGTCTCTCGGTTGTGAGTAAGATGGACTGCTGCTGATGCATCCATTTGCAGATCATCAACGATGTCTTGCAGCCATCTTCGCTTTGGTCTTCCTATCTTTCTTTTTCCCATTATGTACCCTTCTAAGATGGTCTTCTCTAGATTATCATGAAGTTTAATGTGTCCAAAATATTTAAGTTTTCTCTCTTTAATCCTCTTTACTAGCCAGCCTTCTTCAGTATCAAGTTCTTGTAGTATGGATATATTTGTTCTTTTTTGTGTCCATGATATTTGGAGAACTCTTCTGTAGCATTTACATTCAATGGCATTTATGTGTTTCTCAGCTGTTTTGTTAAGTGTTCAGGTCTCAAGGCATATGTTGCGTTGGGAAAGATGCATGCCCTTAAAAATCTTATTTTTGTGGTTCTGTGTGTTCCTTTCCACAGCTTATATAGTTGTTTTATTTTCTGAAGAACGATAGATGTCCTCCTTTTAATTTCCCTTATTGTATCTCCATTGTTAGTTAATAGTGATCCAAGATATTCAAAACTCTCCACTTCTTCCAATTTTTCCTCATTGATACATATTTCAGCTGCCTTATTTGTTTTGTCAGTTGTCATTAATTTAGTTTTCTTCGCATTAAAATAAAGATTTTGCTCCTCACTGTTCTTACAGACTGGCATAATTAGTTTTTCCATTCCTAATTGTATTGTGGACAGTAATACTGTGTCATCAGCATATCTAATCTCTGGTATTCGTAACCTCCAATTGTTATGGCATCGTAATATTATTTGTCTACATCTTCTCTAACATTCCTCAATATATTTTCAGTATACAAGTTAAATAAATAAAGCGACAATATGCACCCCTGACGGACCTCTTGTTTTATGTCAAACCAAGTTGTTATTTCACCATTTATTCTTACTGCTGCCTGTTGGTCTAGATACAACAGTGAATTTTAATTGTATCAAATGTGTTTGAAATCCCATTTTTTTCATTATTTCCAATAGTTTCTGGTGGTGTACACAATAAAATGCCTTTAAGTAGTCTATAAAGGATAAATATAGATTCACATTAAACTCTCTGCATTTTTCTATTATTAATTTTATATTGAATATATGATCTCTTGATCCTCCTCCTTGCCTGAAAGCAGCTTGGACCATATTGACTTCTTCTATTTTCTTACGAAGTCTACCCATTATGATTTTTAACAGAATTTTACTGGCGTGACTAACCAGGGCAATAGTTTGGGACATAAGCGTGAACAAATATGTAAAGGAAGAAGTAAATTTTAAATGAAGTATAAAACTTTCTTCCGTTATTGAAATGAGAAATACACAGAAACGAGGAAATAAAAAAACTATTGAAGTTTTTGATGATTTCACCAATGTTGAACAACTGAACAATCTCAGCCAACAGCAAAGAGTCAAATCCTGGAACGACCAGATGGCAGCTTCTGGTCAACTACCGAGTAGCCAGCAGAGCAACTATGGTGTGACTATCCCATGCAAATGACCCTTGTTCACAACTCATACTTTTACCTTGTATACAGTATGGTATGGTAAACACGCTACTATACTATACAGTGCTACTGTTCAAAGAAATCTTTACGTACATATGAACACTCACCAGATAAACAAGGAATATAGTTAATCTTTTCTCTCTCTCTCTCTCCCTCTCTCTCTCTCTCTCTCTTACACACACACACACAAAGAGAATAATCAAAAGTATTCCTTAATCAAACAATAAAAACAGATCTTAAAAAAAGCCGTACCATAAAGATTTTGTGTGGCGACAAGTCCTAAGACCGCTGCTATAATAACCACACAAGTCGCCATACCGCTTTTCAGTTGTTAGCCATCTGCAAAAAAAAGGCAATTTTAACACGATAAGTAGATAAAGTGATAAATACATTACAAAATCTAAGGGAGAAAAAACAAATAAAACGTAAAGCAATACCAAACCGAACAGTCAGCACACATCTAGTTCTTCGTGTAGTTTTCCCTGTCCCTTCTTCGTGTTTCGTAATGTTAAAAAGGGAAATGAAACTCAGTAGGATAAAACTCTTTTACTGAAATCTCATGACAGGGCCTTCGGTATTTCCATTCCGGCTTCGTTGAGTGTATATCAAAGGACTGACTTAACAAACGAGGAATTCGCCAGCGGAATGGCGTAAACACCGTATTGAAGGAGTGACATAACGAACGAGTGGCATAAGCACCATACTGAAGGAGTGACATAACGAATGAGTGGCATAAATACTGTATTGAAGGAGTGACATAACGAATGAGTGGCATAAGCACCATACTGAAGGAGTGACATAACGAATGAGTGGCATAGGCACCATACTAAAGGAGTGACATAACGAATGAGTGGCATAGGCACCGTACTGAAGGAGTGATATAACGAATGAGTGGCATAAATACTGTATTGAAGGAGTGACATAACGAATGAGTGGCATAAATACTGTATTGAAGGAGTGACATAACGAATGAGTGGCATAAATACTGTATTGAAGGAGTGACATAACGAATAAGTGCCATAAATATCGTATTGAATGAGTGGCATAAGGAATGAGTGGCATAAATACTGTACTGAATGAGTGACATAACGAATAAGTGCCATAAATATCGTACTGAATGAGTGGCATAAGGAATGAGTGGCGTAAATACCGTATTGAAGCAGTGACATAACGAATCAGTGGCATAAATACTGTATTGAAGGAATGACATAACGAATGAGTGGCATAAATACTGTATTGAAGGAATGACATAACGAATGAGTGGCATAAATATAGTGTTGAAGGAGTGACAAAACTGAAGGAGTAACAGTTATACATGTTTATTACAAAATATATCAAAGTGAAAAATTAAACAACTCGTTTGTAGCCTCACTGTGTCCTCTGCTTTTCTGTTGTTTGTTTTGCTTTTCTGTTTGTAACCTCACTGTTTCATTTATTTTTCTACTGGTACCCTCATTGTTTACTCTGCTTTACTACTACCAGCCTCGCTGTTTCCTATGCTTTACTGTTGTTTGTTTTGCATTTCTGTTTCTAGCCTCACTGTTTCGTGCGTTTTTCTACTGGTAGCCTCATTGTTTACTCTGCTTTACTATTACCAGCCTCACCGTTTCCTTTGCTTTTCTATTGTCTGTTTTGCTTTTCTGTTTGTAACCTCACTGCTTCATCAGTTTTTCTACCCGTAGCCTCACTGTTTCCTCTGCTTTTCTATTGTCTGTTTTGCTTTTCTGTTTGTAACCTCACTGCTTCATCAGTTTTTCTACCCGTAGCCTCACTGTTTCCTCTGCTTCTCTATTGTCTGTTTTGCTTTTCTGTTTGTAACCTCACTGCTTCATCAGTTTTTCTACCCGTAGCCTCACCGTTTCCTCTGCTTTTCTATTGTCTGTTTTGCTTTTCTGTTTGTAACCTCATTGCTTCATCAGTTTTTCTACCCGTAGCCTCACTGTTTACACTGTTTTTCTACTGGTAGCCTCACTGTTTCCTATACTTTTCTGTTGTTTGTTTTGCTTTTCTGTTTGGAGCCTTACTGTTTCATCTGTTTTTCTACTGGTAGCCTCACTGTTTACTCTGTTTTTCTACTGGTAGCCTCACTGTTTACTACTACCAGCCTTACTGTTTCCTATGCTTTACTATTGGCAATTCCACTGTTTATTCTGCTTTACTACTGGTATTCTCACTGTTTCTTGTGTTTTCTATTAGTGGCCTAGCTGTTTCTTCTGATTTATTTATTTGTAGCCTTGCTGTTTCTTCTGCTTTTCTATTAGTGGCCTCACTGTTTCTTCCGCTTTTCTTTTAGTAGCCTCACTGTTTCCTCTGCGTTAATATTTATAGTCTTGCTGTTTCCTCTTCTTTTCTGTTTGCAGCCTTACTGTTTCCTTTGCCTTTTCTTTCGTAGCCCCACTGGTTCTCCTGCTGTTCTATTTGTAGCCTTACTTACTAAGTTCAAAGTAGGATGCTGGCTGGCGGTCAATCTGCCGTCAGTGTTGGTTATAATTTTGTGTTTGGCGGGTCTGGGGGTGGGGGTGGGGGGAGTAGGGAATGATACATAAGTCTCTTTTTGAAATAATATATACTGAATTAATCTCGCTTCAGTTTCGCACATAAAATAAATTATGCATACTCGTATGCTGATTATTTCTCTGACATTCAAATTTTCCGAAGCCTCGTTCCCACTCGCTCTCTCCGTTCTTGAAAGTACTTCAAAGTTAACAAAGGGAGTCATTTGTCCTATTTTAATCTGCCAGAGATTCGCCGTGAAATACGTTTTAAACAGTAATCTATCATAAGCCTTTTAAACCGTTTTTTTTTTTTAAATCAGCCGTTATATCTTCTTGTTATGGAGTGATGAGTTTGTAATTTTAAACTATCGCAGACGCTATGGATAGACCTCTTGGCTCTTCTATATAAAACATGAGATCTGTAACGTTTGATAACAAAAAAGTGTTCATGTGTCGTGGCTGTTTTTTTTTCCTTGTATGGGAGAGTTTCATTGTAGTAGATAAGTGTTTTCCTTGATTTATTCTTTTCTTTCATTTCATGCACGTTGCAATTCTAGTGCGTGATTTTGTGTTATACGAGTCGAGTTGCTGTTGTTTTATAAGAGAGGTTGCTAGTTGCGTATTATTGTCGCACAAATAGATTATAAAGTAGAGCACAGACAAAATCAAATTGACAGCACAGAGTGATACCGCGAGGCAGTTTGCACAAACATTCCATCCTTCCTCGCCTTCTTTACTCCTATCTGGAGTATAGGCTGTCAACAAGGGCTCTCCATTTATTTTTGCCCGGGGCTGTTTCTTCTGTCCTTCTCAAGGATATATATATATATATATATATATATATATATATATATATATATATATATTATTATTATTATCAGTAATAATGTGAATTCCATGCAAGAAAAAAACAGATAGCCTATCTTCACTGGCTAGCAAAATAGGACTTGAAATTAACAAGGACAAAACAAAAATAATGAAAATTCCCATCAATCAAAATGGAAAAATACACATAGAAGGGACAGATATTGAAGAAGTCAATCAATTTGCATACCTTGGCAGCTACATAGACCAGGATGGTGACACTAGAAAGGAAGTTAGGATCAGAATTGCAAAAGCAGCATCAATCTTCAAGAATCTTGAGAACATATGGAATTCAAAAGTTATAAGCACAAAAACCAAGTTAAGACTATTCAATTCAAATGTAATATCCACCCTCATTTATGCATGCGAAAGCTGGAAAACAACTAAAGAAATAGAAAAGAAATTAGACTCTTTTGAAAACAAATGCCTAAGGAAAATACTCAGCATCAAGTGGAATGAATTCAAGAACAATGCAGAGATAAGACAGATGACTGAACAACAACCAGTCTCACGGGTGATCAGGAAAAGGAGATGGACATATGTTGGCCACTTGATGAGAAGAAATGAGCAGAGAATCCCAAAACAAGCTATCAAGTGGAACACAACAGGCCGAAGAAAAAGGGGCAGACCGCGTGAAACTCTGAAGAGAACATTATTAAGAGAGGCCAAATTAACAGGCATAAAATCCTTTGTTGAGGTTGAAAGACTCGCCGAAGACAGGAAAAATTGGCGAACTACTTTGCGAGCCCTATGTGACGTCTAACGGCACTGGAAGGATATAAGATATAAGATAAGGTCTGTTCGTTTTCTGCCATAGCTCTCCATTGTTGATGTTATCTGGCCGTCTAATCTGAAAGATCTTCCTTAGGCATGTATTAATAAAGGTCTGCAGTCTCTTGATACTTTTGGATGGCGCTGTCCATGTTTCTCAATCACGTAACAGGACCAATTTGAGATTTGTATTGGGCGGTCTTTTTTTTTTGTGTCTTCCAGATGCTTCTCGGCTGTAGTAATGATACTCTAGCTTTTGTAAAAAGAAAATGCTAGCAAGAAAAAAAAATGGAGAAATGGTGACTGAGAGAAATGGCTAGCCAGAGCGTTAGCGACCAAGAACTGACAGAGCAGGGAGCCAAATAATGGCGTGAAGCGATACAATAAAAGAAGATCGATGACGCTAAAATAAATGTTTGCACGAATAATCCCGTCGGAAGTCTCAGTAAAACGAGATCGCGTCTTTGGCAACCAACGAGGCTGAGTAGTTTCCCTTTAGTTACTTGTTACCATTTGCGGGCTGATCATTGATATAACATGGTACAACGCGGGTACGACAACACAAACTAGATTTGGTAGAATACATCATCGCCAACATCCTTTCAAACGAGAAGACAGGTAAACAAATAAAATTAGCTCGGAGCAGCAAATAAAAAAAAACAGCTGACGGCACATACACAAATGAAATAAAAATTACGAATGGGTAAATTAAATGCAGCTTTTTATGATATGAAGAAGATACTAACATATAAGATGTCCCTTAAAGTGAGGAAAAGAATATTACAGCAATATACAGATCCAATATCGCTATATAGTTGTGAAATTTGGATAGTAAAAATAAAATGACAAAGAAATTGGAAGCAACAGAAATGTGGTTACAGGCAAGATGATACAGATACCCTGGATATTCATAAAAAAAGAGGTCTCCGGAAAAAGTTAAATAACAAAGGAAACTAGTCAGAATGATAAGATAAATACGATCAAAATTTCCTGGACATATCATGAGAAGACAGAAGCTGGAGAATCTATTAATGAGTGGAGAATTTAAGGAAAAGAAAGGAAGAGAGAAAGGCCAAGAGAAAAATATCGCAGTGGACTGACCAAGTGGACTGATCAAGTGGACTGACCAAGTGGACTGACCAAGTGGACTGACAAAGTGGACTGATCACGTGGACTGACCAAGTGGACTGACGAAGTGGACTGACAAAGTGGACTGATCAAGTGGACTGACCTAGTGGACTGACCAAGTGGACTGACCTAGTGGACTGACCAAGTGGACTGACAAAGTGGACTTACCTAGTGGACTGACCAAGTGGACTGACCTAGTGGCACGGAAGAAGAAGGGCATCTGAATTAATCGGAACCACCAAGGACAGCACAAGATGGACAAGCATGAGGAACAACGCTGTCCCGTACAGCACATTATAATAATAATAATAATAATAATAATGACATTATGGAGTTGTGTATCTTCTACCGCTCCTAGAGAGAGACAGAGAGTGAGAGAGAGAGAGAGAGAGAGAGAGAGAGAGTGTGTGAGAGTGAGACAGAGACAGAGACAGAGAGATGTAGATGTAGTACTCCAAACTATCATCCTCCCCAGTGTCAGCAGTGGGGAAATTATGCAAGGCGGGTTGCAAGTGGATAACACAACTTAATTGTACTTGTACTTGTACGAACTCCCTGTAACCGCGAGCTGTTATTCTATGCAGCCGATGCTGTAGAGATGTTGAGGCACAGCATCGTATCGGCGTGGGAGCGGGTTATGGTGGCTACGATTTCAGCCCATGAGTACAGCTAAAAAGCAGGTCGTGTGCAATGCTTCTTTAGCAGACTCCACCACCATAGGGACTATGGCGATCCCTGTCCCGTTAGTTAGGCTAGACCTGTTACTGGGGGTACCACGGAGAGGTGGGACAGGGTCTTGATCAGCTATGGGTCGCTGATTGTCTTATCGGGCGTCTTCACTCCCAACTTAATTCTACATAAATCTGGAGATTGTAGCTCCATTTATCTTCCTCCGTAACTAGGGTGAAGGTCGGGGACACCACATTTGGGGTTGAATAAATTTGCATGATTAACTCTTTCATCCTTGAATTAATTTCCACTCTCTTCCAGAATAAACTATAATAGGAAATATTGGTAGATAGAAACTGGGTTATATATGTGCTATTTTTTCATTTGATTGAGACTTTGCCTAAAAGTGTTGATTTTCATAGGCGTGCAAGAACCACCAAACCTGCCAGTGCTGTCTTGGAGCGAAAGAGTTAAAACCACGCTACCTACTCGTGGTGCTCAGGCGATCTCAGCCACAATGCATCATCCAAAAAAGAAATGTTTTAATAAACAGCGATATCCCTATCACACGAACTGCCATGTACTGAAGCAGCCTAATAATGTGTCTTAAATAGCAAAAAGGTATAACAAAGTTATGTCATTTTGTGCCGTACTAATGAAGTTCATTTAGTTATCATCTCGTGATACCTACAGAGATTGTGTAAACAGCATTAAGGGAAACATACAGAGACTGTGTAAACAGCATTATGCGAAACATACAGAGACTGTGTAAACAGCATTATGCGAAACATACAGAGACTGTGTAAACAGCATTATGCGAAACATACAGAGACTGTGTAAACAGCATTATGGGAAACATACAGAGACTGTGTAAACAGCATTATGGGAAACATACAGAGATTGTGTAAACAGCAATACATGAAACACACAGAGGTTAATCTATCAATATTGTGTGATACATCTAGAGATTAATTGAACAGCGTTATGTGAAACATACAGGGATTAATTATTCAACTTTATGTGAAACATCCAGACACTGATTAATCATCATTATGTGATGCAAAGCTGAGATTAATTTATGAACATCGTGTGACACATCTGGAAATTAATTAACCAACATTATGTGAAACATTCAAGGATTAATTTATCACCAGTACATGAAATTTATAGGGACTACTTAATTAAAATTATGTGAAACATGCTAACCACACAACACTGTGGCTAAACCACTTTACTGTGCGAAAATATTACTGTTTCTCATTTGAAAAATTTGTACCTCAAATCATAAACTGAAAGTACCCGTCCGTGTGTGTGTGCGTGTGCGTGCGTGCGTGCGTGTGTGTGTGTGTGTGAAAAGCATATTGTATGCTTCATCATCATCATCATCATCATCATCATCATCATAGCCTTTCACCCCTTTGAGAGCATAGGCCACGGATAAAGGCTCTTCCAGTCATCCCTGTTCTTTGATTTATTCTCTACTTCCTTCCATGTGTACCCCTTGTCTCTGAGCACTGTCATAATTTCTCTTCTCTGGGTATGCTTATTTGTTGTTATAGTCGTGAAGGTACCACTAGACATGCGCAGAAGACCCTGCTTGTATGTTTGTATCTCAGACTGGGTACCTGCGGGAGACTGAATTCATGCAGCGGAATTTCTGTGTCATGGATGCAGCAGCAGCAGGCCATCTTGCTCACAACCGAGAGGCCTACAGGAGAGCTGTTTGGGAGGCAAAGTTCCGCAAGGGACATGCAAAGGAATGAATGAATGAATGAATGAATGAATGGCCTCGCTTCCTTTCCAGATGTCACGACTGATTTCAGCAGCATTAAAGGACTGAGTTATTCAAGCACCGTTTTTTTCTGCAACTATAAGATGCCCGAATGAATAGTACACTGTTTCTTCAGTGGCAAGTCGCCTGCTTGTCGTGCCGGAGTCCGTGATTCAAGTCCCATGTAATTCTCCTGTGATTTGACTTTCTCTCACGTCTAAAGAGCTTTGTCAATTTTTTTTTTGTTTGTGTTGAATGCTAACCATACAACACTGTGGTTAAACCACTTTATTATCCGTTTTATTATCAGAAAGTTTCGTTGTTTCTCACTTGAAAAAAAAAAGTGTACCTGAAACCATAGATGTTTCATGGACAGAGAGAAAATCGAACGAGGAAGTTCTGAAAGAGGGACAAGAAACAAGGAAAAATGATAACGAAGATCAGAAAACCACAATAGAAATTTGTGGGGGCATGTTTGGAGGAGAGGCGGGCTAGAGCACCTTATGGCAACAGGGAAGATCGGAGGTAGAAGAGGCAGGGGCAGACAGAGAGAAAAGATGTTTGATGGTTTGGGCACACTGGCATGGGAAATGCTCAGTGACAAGCTTGTTGAGATGCAACAAGGGATCGAGGGTTATGGAAGAACATGATATCCTGAGACAGTCGGCCGGATCTTGAGAGAGAGAGAGAGAGAGAGAGAGAGAGAGAGAGAGAAACCTCACTGGACAGTGAGGCTGAGAATCTGTGACCAGTGTACCTCATAAAAGTTGATATTTCACTTGAAAGATTCACGGGCCGAGGGTAGGGGAAGACGCTTCATCCTTCCATTGTTTTTGTATTGTTATATATTTAGTAGCACATCAAACACTGACAACAATTATTGAGGAAAGACGCTGGCAATGGTTGGGACATGTGCTCCGAATGACTGACAACTCACTACCAAAAATAGCACTAAGATGGACACCACAGGGGAACAGAAGTAAGGGTAGACCAAAAGAGACATGGAGAAGAACAACAGAAAGGATGTTGAGCAATAGAGGGCTCACCTGGGCAAGAGCAGAAAAAAAAGGCGAAGGACAGGCATTTGTGGAAAACCCTTGCGGAAGCCCTATGTGCCCTGGGCACTTAAGGTTCAGAGAGAGAGAGAGAGAGAGAGAGAGGCACATCAAACATATTCACTCCGGCGAAATGTTGGTGCAAATGTACGGAACGGAAGCCGTGAGCAGAAGATGTGTTTACGACTCTCCTGCAAACATGCCCCCACAAATTTCGATTGTCTTTTTCTGATCTTCTTGTAATTTTCCTTGTTTCTTGTCCCTCTTTCAGAAATTTTCCTTGTTTCTTGTCCCTCTTTCAGAACTTTCTCGTTCAATTTTTCTCTCTGCTCATGATACATGTGTGGTTTCAAGTACAATTTTTTAAAGCTTTCACGGCTGGAAGGAAACGACCGTTTACGACTGGTTCAAACACTTTTACGACGGGAAGGAAACGACCGTTTACGACGGGTTCAAACACTTTTACGACGGGAAGGAAACGACCGTTTACGACTGGTTCAAACACTTACGACGGGAAGGAAACGACCGTTTACGACTGGTTCAAATGCTTTTACGACGGGGAAGGAAACGACCGACGATGAACCACTTTCGGCAAGCAGAACCACAGACATGATCGAGCGAGTGCGACAAATGCTGGCACGAGATCGGCGACTGGCTCTACGAGTGATGGAAAAGGACTTGGGCATTAGCAAGGGCATCTCATGCATCTCCGTCGCCGTTTTTTTCTCCAGTTTGTAGCAGAACTTGATGTCCACTCGTTGCTCCATTGCGCTGTGTGACCCTACTTCTCACACTGACTACGTTCGACTGCCCACAGCGGGTGTACCCTGTCGGTCACGTGCACTCCACGCTAGGTGGCGCTTCTCGACGTGTCTCTGGACAGCCATGTTCATGGTCACGCATCTGGCCCATGTTGCCTTCGAAATACTGGACCATTCACAGAACTTTTTAGACACACCCCGTATATAAAATCCTATATTTCACACCATCCTGACTTGGCCACTAAAAATTGTAAAATAAAATTATGAATAAGAACTATTTTTTTTTGGTTTATTTAAAAAGACTTGCTTTTCAACATTAAACAGATTGTAATTAAAAACAAAGTAAAATACAAAATAATTCAGAGGAGTCTCGGTAAATCAGTGGGTGAAGTTTAATAAAAGTTGCATATTTAAGCAGAGTTGTTTCTACAAAAATAGGATATATTAGTAACGAGGAGGTCTGGGAATGGGCAGGACAAGAACCAATGAACCTACAAATCATGTCTAGGAAGTGGAGGTGGATTGGTCACACTCTGAGGAAACATTTCCTCAAGGAAATAGAAAATGAGGAATACCTGGACTTACTTGGAGGAGAGAAATTATGACAGTGCTGAGAGACAAGGGATACACATGGAAGGAAGCGGAGAATAATTCCAAGAACAGGGATGACTGGAGAGCTTTTATCCGTGGCCTGCGCTCTCAAGGGAGTGAAAGGCGATGATGATATATATATATATATAGGATGTAACAAAACTGAGGAAAAGAGTATTACACTATTACACAGAGCAAATATTTCTCGTATACGGTTGTGAAACTTGGACAGTCAACAGCAACAAAATAAATTTTTTAAAAAACGATTAGCCAAGTGGCATTGAAAGAGAAAAGTATATGAACTGATCAGAAGCAACAAGGACCTCACAAGATGCAGAAGCATGATCGTCCACGCTATCCAACATTGCACGTGATATAATTATGTCAGCCCCCCCCTCCACACATTTAATGTTTCTGTTTACAATAAACATTAAACCCCCCCCCCCCCCCCACACACACACACTCACACACAGAACGTTTCTATTTACGACATATATTAGACATCCCACACACAGAACGTTTCTATTTACGACATATATTAGACATCCCACACACAGAACGTTTCTATTTACGACATATATTAGACATCCCACACACAGAACGTTTCTATTTACGACATATATTAGACATCCCACACACTGAATGTTTCTATTACGACATATATTAGGCATCCCACACACTGAATGTTTCTATTTACGACATATATTAGACATCCCACACACAGAACGTTTCTATTTACGACATATATTAGACATCCCACACACAGAACGTTTCTATTACGACATATATTAAACATACCACACAGTGAGCGTTTCTGTTACGACATATATTAAACATACCACACAGTGAGCGTTTCTATTACGACATATATTAGACATACCACACAGTGAGCGTTTCTGTTTACGACATATATTAGACATCCCACACAGTGAGCGTTTCTGTTTACGACATATATTAGACATCCCACACAATTAACGTTTCTATTACGACATGTATTAGACATCCCACACAATTAACGTTTCTATTACGACATATATTAGACATCCCACACAATTAACGTTTCTATTACGACATATATTAGACATACTACACAGTGAGCGTTTCTGTTTACGACATATATTAGACATCCCACACAATTAACGTTTCTATTACGACATATATTAGACATCCCACACAATTAACGTTTCTATTACGACATATATTAGACATACCACACAATTAACGTTTCTATTACGACATATATTAGACATCCCACACAATTAACGTTTCTATTACGACATATATTAGGCATCCCACACACTGAACATTTCTATTACGACATATATTAAACATACCACACAGTGAACGTTTCTATTACGACATATATTAAACATACCACACAGTGAACGTTTCTATTACGACATATATTAAACATACCACACAGTGAACGTTTCTATTACGACTATATTAGACATCCCACACACTGAACATTTCTATTACGACATATATTAAACATACCACACAGTGAACGTTTCTATTACGACATATATTAAACATACCACACAGTGAGCGTTTCTATTACGACATATATTAAACATACCACACAGTGAACGTTTCTATTACGACATATATTAGGCATCCCACACACTGAACATTTCTATTACGACATATATTAAACATACCACACAGTGAGCGTTTCTATTACGACATATATTAAACATACCACACAGTGAACGTTTCTATTACGACATATATTAAACATACCACACAGTGAGCGTTTCTATTACGACATATATTAGACATCCCACACACCGAACTTTTCTATTTACGACATATATTAGACATCCCACACAGTGAACGTTTCTATACTCCCAGATTATACAAAGAAGTGAAGTGTCACGCTGGTGAGATCCTGCTGGAGATGTATTCAGATGTAAAGAACCTAACTCTTGTGTTATTTATGTGTTAAATTATAACAGAAGTGCAAAACGTGAACAAATTACTTGAATCAAAGACAGCTGACACAGTTAAATTATTAAATGACTGCATGCTACTTTCTAAAACAATCTGCAATACAGTACTTCCAACTTGTTGACCTGCTTTCATGTAAATTTAAAAGAGTATTTACCAAAAGATATCTATTCCTCAGTTTGAGTACAAAGAGTTACAGACTGAAGGAGTTACTATAGGAAATGAGAACATTTTAAGAGATCAATGTTCAGATTTTCTTGTTTCCTATTTTTACTGTCCAGAACGACAAAGCCAGTGCATGATGATATTTTTGTACGGCACGCTTCTAACACAAAATTGTCATATTCTTTCTTCTGTATTTACTTATCTTTAATCTGATATGTGATATGTTTATGTTTAACTCTGTTGTTACATGGAATATTCCCCATAAATCTCACTCACTTTGTGCTGAAAAATTCAGAAAAAATTAAACTCCTGCACAAATGGAGATTAATTTCGAGCAGTAAGAGTTAAACATCTGAGAAGGAGATTTCCTGAAAACGTTGAAGCATTGGACAATATATCTCTCCCCTCTGGAAATTACGAGTTATAACCAACATAGGACATCTCTTCAATGTGTAAAGTAATGAAGTAGTTGGGTGTGTCTGAAAATCCATTTAGTGAAGTGAACTCCAGTTAAAATTTTAGCACCTGTTAAAATAAAAAAAATTCTGTCCCAAAATAACAAAACTATAATAAGACCAACCGTCATGCATGAATCAGAAAAGCGGAGTATAAAAAAAAAAAAGAAAGATGAACAACAATTGCAGATCTTTAAGAACAAGATCCTAAGAAGAGTGTTTGGGCCGATAAAGGATACTAACAGTGGAGAATGGAGAACTAGAAAGAACACTGAACTGAACAGCTTATTTAAATCTCAGCGAATTATAAACTTCTTGAAAGTGAGCAGTTTAGGCTGATTGGGGCATGTAGAAGGAATGGAAGAGAACAGATAAACGAAAATGGTGTATGCACAAGAGATGAGGGAAACAATGCCAAGGGGTACACCAAGACAGAGATGGAAAGACAACATAGAAGAGGATATAAAAGAAATTTGTGTCACCAACTGGAGTGAGAAGATTAGGAACAGCGAGGAATGGAGGCGAATTTTATCTGCAGCAATGAGCCTTAATGGCTCGGAAAGGTGAAGAAGAAGAATTCCAGTTAACTTCTTACATCTTACATCCTTCCCGTGCCGTCAGACGTCACACAGGGTTCTCATGGTAGTTCGCCAAGTTTTCCTGTTTTCTGAGAGCTTATCAGTCTTTTCAAGGGATTTTATGTCTACTAATTAGGTCCCTTTTAATAATATCCTTCTTGGAGTTTCACGTGGTAGACCAATTAACAAGAATCAGTTTAACTGATTGGACTAATAAATAAGATACAGAGGTCTTCCGGAGCAAAGTGAAACAATATAAAAATGCTTCCGTACGTAATCCTATTCAAGAACTTGTCCAATGTGGTATCTCAGTTTTAATGCTAGCACATCCAGATTTTGACACTGAAAGAGTTTTTTTTATCAGCACGAAGCTGGCCAAAGCCAGGCTGAGAAATAAGTCAGAACTTATTCCTGACATTTTAATGGCCAAATTCAGCTTATAAAAAGCCTGGGCAAAGATGTTACATTTGTCTGAAGTTTTAAAAGATAAGAGAACAATCTCTCTGTGTATCTCTGAACCTTAAGAACCTTCCGCAAAGATTTTACACAAACGCCTGTCCTTGTCTTTTTTTCACTCTTGCCCAAGTGAGCCCTCTATTGCTCAACATCCTCTCTGTAGTTCTTCACTATGTCTCCTTTGGTGTACCCTTACTTCTGTTCCCCTGTGGTTTCCATCTTGGTGCTACTTTTGGTAGTGAGTCGTCAGTCATCCGGAGCACATGTCCCAACCACCGCCAGATTCTTTCAAGAGAACTATGGCAGTATAGAAAAAATTCTGCCGAAGATGAAGCTTTTTATGTCATCCTTCCAACCACATTCTACAGATATTTCTTTTCTATGACAGTATCAAGAAGTTATGACCATTTACAGCATGTTGGTGAAGTTATGGCCATTTATAGCATGTTGGTGAAGTTATGACAAACTTATTATCTGAACTAGAGCTTCCCGTTAATTTTAGGCGACTTGCTTGGCTGAGTGGTTAAACTCTCAATTCAAGTGATTCAAGTCCCAGCAATGGGGATTTTTTTTTTTTGAGCGGGGAGAGGGTACCGCTGTACAAAAAAGGCCCTGGGACTCACCCAGCCTCTAAAAATGGGCACCAGAGAAATCTGGAAGGCAAATACGACCAGGCGTGATACTGACCATACCACACTTTCATGTGCCGACGGTTTTAGGAATACGGGCCTGATACCGTATCCCCAGTATGCCTTAGAGGCACGGAAACTGGGGATTTTACTTTACCATTAATTCTCACTTATAAACTGTTTTTGTTGTTGTTGTTGTTTTGTTTTAGTAAAATATTTTCTACATAATTTGTTTGTACAAATGCGTTCAAAATCTAAATAATTCTAGATACACTTTGGAGCGTGTCTGTCTGTATCTGAGTTTTTTTTAAAGTTGGCAAAATTGCCGACAGTGGAGAATGTAGAGCTAGAAAGAACACTGAACTGAACAGCTAATTTAAATCCCAACGAATTATAAATGTCTTGAAACTGAACAGACCACGCTGGCTGGGGCATGTAGAAAGAATGGAAGAGAACAGACAAACGAAAATGACGTATGCACAAGAGATGAGGGAAACATGACCAAAGGGTAGACCAAGATAGAGATAGAAAGACAACATAGAAGAGGATATGAAAGGAATTGGTGTCACCAACTGGAGTGAGAAGATTAGGAATAGAGAGGAATGGAGGCGAACTTTATCTGCAGCAATGAGCCTTAATGATCTGGAAAAGTGAAAAAGAAGAAGAAAAAAATAATCCAACACTCAGGCTGCAATTCTGCACTTCATCTTCCAGCTTTCACATTTTGAAGCACTTGGTATATTAAGTTCGGCATATTTGTACAACGAACGCATCGGCTGTGTTGCAGGGGTGTCCCATCAATCTAGCCTCACAAACCAGATCTGGTATTGACCCAATGCTACCCCTGAGTGCTGCTCTTAAACTCATGCCGTTGTGCTTCTTCGCGTTGACCAGCGAGGCAGCTAGATCCACGTGACAGTTACCTCTCCCGAAAAAAAAAAAAACGTAACTTACTTTCTGGGTTCATTTGCGAGAGTTACGAGCCATTGTAATCCGCTCAAATTCCGACTCGTAGACCATATTCCCATGCCTTTTCTGTATTTGTTACAAAGAACCCGTGTTTTATTTTATAATGTTCAACTTTTCCTATCAAACACTTCATTTTTAACTCTACCATGAGCACTAACACCATATCCCTAAATGCCTCTAAAGCATGACATGATTATCTTTACCTTCTTTTAATAAGTATAAACCGGCCAACGCCAAAACCTGTACAAATCAGTGCTAGCTCTGGCATAAACCAACACTAGCACTAGTATAAACCACAGCTAGCACTAGCGTAGATCAATCAACTGAGGTATAAATCACCACTGGAACTAGAATAGATCAACACCAGTATGCATCGATGTTAGCACTAGAACAAAGATACGCTAGCACGGATTAAATGAACGCTAGCACTACTATAAATCACCGTTAGCACTAGTCTGTGCCAGCTCCTAAACGAGTAGAATCCAGTGATTATGTAAAATATAATCGAAACAAAATTAACATTATCTCTAGTTTCAGTTAATGACACGCGAATAGGTTTTCAATATAGTCTATATCAAACTAAATATATAAATACACACAAAGCCACTGCAGTAAAGCTGTGATAACAAACTATTAAAACTATTTAAAACAAAAGAAGAAACTATTTTATTAATTAACGGGCACACAGTTGTAAAGGGGTTTTTTTTTGTCTTCCATTTTCTTTTGTTGTATAAGATTGATGTAAATTTATCATTTCTCTTCTTTTTTTTTCCCCCTTTGTGGGGACAGGTTAGTTTAGTGGTTAGAGCACTCGTCTAGCAACCGAATGTTGAGGGTTCGAATCCCCAACTGAGCGGGAAATTTTTCCGACCAATACAGCCACGAGGTGGACCCAGCCTCGTAAAATGGGTACCAGAGAAAATCTGGGAAGGAAAGGCAGCGAGGAAAGGAACTGGCCACCCCACCTCATACACTGATGGCCCAGCATAATGAGGTCTCTAATGCTTTATCCCCTACGGCATTTGCTATGGGACTATCTTTACTTTACTTTTGTCATGTTTCTTCTTGCATAATTAAGGTGTAAACCAAAGCGTTACAACTGTGTGCTCGTTAATGGATAAAGTTGTTCTTACTTTAATAAGAAAAAAAAAACGTTGTAATATTTAGTTTAAATGGAAGCAAGCTGTAGTATAAATCATCGCTAGCACAAATATAAATCAAAGCTAGCACTGCTATAGATATGCGCTCAAATTACACGGAAACTCTCTATGAATAAATAAATGGTCCGAATGCTTACAGACTACAGTAGTAACTTTATTCATAAAGAAGGCTCCCATATGACCGCCATAACAGTGACAGCACACACACACACAGGCGCATTTCTCCAACACAAAAAACTACCAGGCGTTATCAGATCTTTTCCCACGAGCTGCACATGCTTGCAGAAAAACGTAATTATTCCCTTCACATGATGATGACTTGTTAAACAACGGTGATAAACTGGGCAAAAACATATTTATTTCCTCACCGCTTTAAGGTTCACGCTCGAATATATACAAGTTTTGTGGGGGACTCAGGAAGTTGATAAACCAACATGGCAGCGGATCAATACTTGCACGACGTGGCCAGGGCTTCTGTAGAGACTAATACTGATTGTTCACTTCGTACTATCACTTCTGCTGTGCGAAATGTAGTAACGAATTGTTAAAAACGGGTAACGTTCCCAAATAGTTCTTTGTGCAATCAATAGTTCTTGTGTAATCAATTGTAATCAATGTATATTTACTATTGACATCGTTATCTAAACTTGAACCTGCCAGATAATCAGCATAAGCGTTGTATTAGCCCACGTTTATTTCAAACATCGATACCCCAACGTTTCGAATAGTAAGCGAATGTTAGAGTATTTAGATAGCTCCACCCAATAGGAATGGGTTTTTCCACTGTTCATTTGTAAATTCTGTAGCTGTCTTATTACCGATTGTTAACTTGTTACTGTGGTTTTTTTTTCAGAGCACTGACAGCAGTGCGTGTATACAGTGTAATCCAGTCTACCCCGCCGTGGAAGTAGACATTCTATCGGGTTGATTTTTTTTTTACCCCTTTGGGAAGTAGTGTTGCCCGGTATATCCTTGCTGGTCGCCCGGACTGGGTTTAATGGAGGGCTCTGATCGCTACAAATTTTTGCATGAGAAAATAGTTCACAGTCAGCTGTGAAGGTGACATATGCAAGAAAACTGCATTGAAAATTTAACTGACATTTGTACAAGAAAATATGACTATCTCTGTTCCCAGATGGCTTTCAAACTTTCTGAAGTCAAGCCACGTAGTTACTTAAAGAGAACAAAATGGTAAACGTTCCTGCGCACATATCATACCGAGAATACAAAAAAATTTTTGAACCGAAAGAAAAGATACCGAAACAAAATATTCAAAACATAACTAACATTCCACAAATAAACAAAGATGGACTAATACGAGTAAAGGAAAATGGTGAGAGATAAGAGAAACGACGACTGCGGTAAAACTAGTTCTGGTTGTAAAGGTAAGCAGAGGTGTAAGGTTTATAAGAAAGATAAAAGTAACGAAAGTGGGCAAGATGTTGATGTTGAAAAAAAAAAAAAGTAAATGTGTACTCGTTTTTCTTACGAGGAGGATACTAAAAGAGCTAAGTGCTAAAGTTCAAAGTTCAGAGTTCAAAATTCAGACTCCGGCTTCACTGCATTCGGGACAACCCGATATATGCTCAATCGCATGGCGCAGCATCCATCCAAGATTATGTTTGCTAAGAGTTCCTGTCAAATGTTGTTTGTTTACGATGCATTTTCTGCCACACAGTTCGGATTTCCTGCTAGCACCTTTAATTTGTCCTAGCTCCAGTAGTCTCCTCACAGCTACATTGTTTGTCCATTCCAGTTCCTCATTTTCCGGCAGTCTGTCCAAAACAGCCTTATTAATGCCATTTATTTTAGCCTGTCCAGCAAGTCTGTCTGCCACATTATTGCCATGTTCTTCCGCATGTCCTGGACAGTAAAGCCACGTTAGGCTTGCCACAGTCGAATGAAATAGTGGATTGTTGTTTGTTCTTCATTTAGGGGGTTAAGACGCCCGACGAGGCAATCAGCGACCCATAGCTGATATGCCAGCGTCAAGGTTAGCGACCCATAGCTGATATGCCAGCGTCAAGGTTAGCGACCCATAGCTGATATGCCAGCGTCAAGGTTAGCGACCCATAGCTGATATGCCAGCGTCAAGGTTAGCGACCCATAGCTGATATGCCAGCGTCAAGGTTAGCGACCCATAGGTGACCAAGACCCTGTCCCGCCTCTCCGTGGTACCCTCAATAACAGGCCTAGCCTGGCTAACGGGGCAGGGATCGCCATGGTCCCCATGGTGATGGAGTCCGCAAAAGAAGCACTGCACACCCCCTGCTTTTTAGCTGTACTCTGGGACTGAAAAAGTAGCCACCATAACCCGTTCCCACGCCGATACGATAACCGTATCTCAACATCTCTACAGCATCGGCTACAAAGAACAGCTCGCAAGTACAAGGAGTTCATACAAGTACAAGTTGTTCTTCATTTATGAGTTCTCATTTTATTTTCTGTCATTCTCGTTCTGCCACTTTCCTCGCTCTTTTCTTCTTCTTCTTTTTTTTTATGAGTGTAAAACTTAACCATATGTGTTTACGTAGGTAGGCAGGTAAAATCTCCATTTCCATGTCATTAAGGAATACTGGGAAGCATGATTCCTTACGTCAGCCTACCCGGCGCCAAATGAGAGAATGAACATGTAACGACTGACAGATCTACGGTCTGGTTTCAAATGGCCCATGTTTTAATATTCAAGTGAATTTAAAATTAGCTATTCAACGACGCATGAGTCATCATATGTCTCGTGATTTCATGATTCATACTTCGGTGTATCATGATTCATAATTCAGTATATCAAATCCTGTTAACCGGTCAGGAAGGAACTAAACACCCTATTTCTAGGAGCAGAATTTTAAAAAAGGAAAGATAGGGTCATGACCAGCCCTGGTTAGCTGGTTGTGGGAACTGATCAAGTCTCTAGAAATGTTGGTCTCAATCTTTTTTTTTTACATGGACCCCTTTCTGGCCTGAGAGCAGCCGTGAGCCCTTTCTGGCTTGAAAACAACTGTGGACTCTTCTGGTTTGAGAACAGCTGTGGAATCTTCTGACTTGAGAACAGCAGTAGATCTCTTTCTGGTTTGAGAACAGCAGTAGATCCCTTTCCGGCTTGAGAACAGCCGTGGACCCTTTTCTGGTCTAAGAACTGGCGTGGACCCTTCTCTGGCTTAAGAACAACTGTGGACCCCATTCTCTGGCTTGAGAACAACTGTGGACCCCCTCTCTGGCTTGAGAACAACTGTGGACCCCCTCTCTGGGTTGAGAACAACTGTGGACCCCCTCTCTGGGTTGAGAACAACTGTGGACCCCACTCTCTGACTTGAGAACAACTATGGACCCCCTCTCTGGGTTGAGAACAACTATGGACCCCATTCTCTGGGTTTAGAACAACTATTGATCCCCTCTCTGTGTTGAGAACAACTATGGACCCCCCTCTCTGGGGTGAGAACAACTATGGACCCCCTCTGGTTGAGAACAACTGTGGACCCCAGTCTCTGTGTTGAGAACAACTATGGACCCCCTCTCTGCCTTGAGAACAACTATGGACCCCCTCTCTGGGTCGAGAACAACTGTGGACCCCCTATCTGGCTTGAGAACAACTATGGATCCCCTCTCTGGGTTGAGAACAACTGTGAACCCCACTCTCTGGCTTGAGAACAACTATTGACCCCCTCTCTGGGTTGAGAACAGCTATGGACCCCCTCTCTGGCTTGAGAACAACTATTGACCCCCTCTCTGGGTTGAGAACAACTGTGGATCCCAATCTCTGGCTTGAGAACAACTATGGACCCCTACTCTGGATTGAGAACAACTATGGACCCTCTCTCTGGGTTTAGAACAACTATTGACCCCCTCTCTGGGTTGAGAACAACTATGGACCCCCCTCTCTGGCTTCAGTTAAACTGTGGACCCCCTTTAGGGTCTGATAACAGTAGCGGACCCCTTTCTGGATTGAGAACAGACGTAGAACCTTGATTCATAGTTCGCTATATTATGATTCATACTTCAGTATATATGTCACACCTGTTACAAATCGATACAAAGTTACAACTTACTGTCGCATGCATACGTATTTAGGTCATAAAAGCGTATGTAACGAATTAAGTTAGAACTGAATCACAGAAGAAGTTAAACAAGAACCAGTTTATAAACCACTACACTACATTAATATCTTATTATAAACGTAAAATATGTTAATAAACAAATAAATCTACATAAGAAAATGAAATAATAAACCTATATCAGAAAATAAAATAATAAACCTATATCAAACAATCCGTTGTGAAATGTCACAACGAAATAAAAAGCAGACGTGCTCAGGCCAAGTCAGCATTCCAGACAACGAGAAACATCTTGTGCAACAGATCCATATCAATGGAAACAAGATTCCGAGTACTTAAATATTACATCGAGCCAATTTTGTTTTATGGATGCGAAGCATGGTCTATGAATAAGAGAGTACAACGAGAATAGAGGCCATGGAGATGTGGTTTATAAGAAGGATGTTGAAGGTACCATGGACAGCAAAGAAAACCAATGAAGAAGTCTTAAGAGAGGCTGGGGTTAAAAGGCAAAATAATAGCAAAGATCAGAGTCAGACAGGCGAGATTTATAGGACATTTCCTGAGAAGAGGAAAATTGGAACACACTGTGGCAACTGAAAAATTTGAAGGAAGAAGAGACAGATGAAGACAGAGAGAGAAATTACTGGATGGGCTGTCAGTGTGGCTAGGAAGAAAGTCACCGGTGGATCTCATAATCAAGTCTAAAGACATGGAATTGTGGACAGAAATGATCGCCTACGCCACGCGGCATGGCATTTGAATTGAACTGAATATCAAATAATAATAAAGCAATAAATTTCTATAAAATAAATAATCAACGAACCAATATCTGATAATAGGTCAATATATGACTTTGAGTAAGCCTATGATAATAAACAAGCATCTGATAATAAATCAATATCTGACTATTAACAAATATCTTACAGTACCAAATATCTGATAACAAAGTCAATATCTGACAGTCAATCCAGTATCTACCCCAATATTTGATAATAAACCAATGTCTGATAGTAAACCAATATTTGATAATAAACCAATGTCTGATAGTTAACCAATATTTGATAATAGACCAAAAATAGTTAACCAATATTTGATAATAGACCAGTGTCTGATAGTAAACCAATATTTGATAATAAACCAATGTCTGATAATAAACCAATATTTGATAATAAACCAATGTCTGATAGTAAACCAATAACAAAACAATACCTAAAAGTAAACCAGTATTTGATAATAAGCCAGTACCTAACAGTAAACCAAATTCTGACAATAAACCAATGTCTGAAAGTAAACCAGTCTCTAATATTAAATCAGTACCTATCAGTAAACCGACATATCATAGTAAACAAATATTTGATAATAAATATATATCTTTTCTGAGTCATAAATCACTTTGATAAAAAAATTGCCGTCCAAACTAATAAATCAAACAGATCAATGGCTGCCAAATAACACAAATACGCAGGATTCAAGAATACTGAGTAAGCCAGTATGTAAATGCTCATTTCACAGTCGCATACAGTATACCGTAAGTCATGATTCACAAATCATAAATCGTGTAACATGAATCACGACATTTGGCCGAAAATATCAATATAACACGACTTTCATCCCTAAAATGCCAAAATTTGCGAGATTTCAGCATACCGCGACTTTCTCCTAAAATATCAACATAAGTAGATTTCTTCCTAAGATATCAACATCCAGCGACTTTTCTTCCTAAATATCAACATACGCGACTTTTCTTCCCAAAGCATCAACATACAGCGATTTTTCGTCCTAAAGTATCAACGAACTGAGACTTTTCTTTCAAAATATCAACATACAGCGACTTTTCTTCCTAAAATACCAACATACAGTGACTTTTCTTCATAAAATATGAACATGTCAGGGCTTTCTTCCCAAAGTATCAATATTCTGCGACTTTTCTCCCTAAAATATCACCATACTGCGACTTTTCTTCATAAAATATCAACATGCCGCGGTTTTTCTTCCCGAAGCATCAATTTTCCCGCGATTTTTCCTCATAAAATATCAACATACGGGGCCTTTTCTTCCCAACGAATTAATATACCATCTCTCTTAATGAGAACATATACACATCAAGATATTGCGACACTCTGGACCACAGACTGCGACCTTGTGGCTGACAAATCAACATATGAAATAAAAGAAACAATGTTATCTCACATACTGAATCTTAGTTTAAGGTATGTCCCTCTAGTTACAGACATCCACACCAGTTTCTAAAAAAAAAAAAATAAGTCTTGAATTAAGATTTTGAAACTTGCCCTACCTGCCAACTCTTGAGAGATTCACATGAAATAATCATGAGCCCCAAATCATGAATTACTTTAATCTTCCTCCCTACCAGTATCACCTACTTCACACAGTTTTATAAAAATATTTTTGTAAAATACATCAAAACATTTCACCAAAAGAAATCTCTCAGAGGAGAAAATGTCGCTCTGTGAGAGAACTAACGCAAAAGCGGAAACGGAAAGTTTGTCTCGTTTCCACGTGGTTTCAGAAATCTATATTTTTAAAAATAATTGTCGCTTATGTTTTTTTTTATATCCAAATCGTATTTTTTTGTATCGCCTAATACGATATTTATAATCATAATATAAGTTTATAGCGAGGCTAGAAGCACGGCATTGCCAAACGTTGACAGCCCGCGAATAGCTCCAACCCAAGCTATGCCCAGTGACGCATGTTTCTTTATTCACATTTCAAAGGCGCTAGATTTGATAACAAGCACTTTTTAAATTCTGAATAAAAGAAAAAAGAAAGAACTTTATCAAACACTCCGGCCGTAGTAATAGTAAACTATGCACGCATACAAAAATAATATAATCCCTTGAGCAAGACTAGTTCTAGGCTGGTTTTCATGTTTTTCACGATATATTCCCCACAAACAGAACTCACGAGGTCTCTGAAATATTTCGAAGACCTTTTTTCTTTGATGTTATGAAGAAAGAACAGATTAGATAGCGTGTTGCTGCTATTTTTTTTTAACTCTTTCACTACCGAAAAAAAAGAAAAGCTTGCAAATGCTTCATGTCCGATGGTAAATACATGAGAATTATTACGAACTTTTACTGCAGTAAGAATGATCACTGGTAGGAGTGAGTACCAAGATACAAAACAAAAGCGTGTATTGTCACCTGATCTATTATTATGCAGTGAAAACATTAACAGTTTGAAATGAATAAAAAAAAGTCCTACATCTTACACCCTTCCCGTGCCATTAAACGTCACATAGGGCTCGCGTGGTGGTTTGCCAAGTTTTTCTGTTTTCGGCGAGTTTTTCAACCTGATCAAGGGATTTTATGCCTACTAATTTGCCCTCTCTTAACAATGTCCTCTTTAGAGTTTCAGGTGGTCGACCTCTTTTTCTTTGGCCTGTTATGTTCCATTTGCTAGATTGTTTTGGGAATCTGATTGTTTCTTCTCGTCACATGACCGACATACGCCCATCTTCTTTTTTTTGATCACCCATGAGACAGATTGTTTGCTCATCTGCCTTATCTCTGCGTTGTTTTTTTTAATTCGTTCCACTTTAAACCAAGTATTTTCCTTAGGCATTTGTTTTAAAAGGAATCTAATTTGTTATCTTTTTATTTAGTTGTTTTCTAGCTTTCACATTTATATATGAGGGTGGATATTATATTTGAATTGAAAAATCTTAGCTTGGTTTTTGTGCTTATAACTTTTGAATTCCATATGTTCCCAAGATTCTTGAAGGTCAATGCTGCTTTTGCAATTCTAACTTCCTTTTTCTGGTGTCACCATCCTGGTCTATGTAGCTGCCAAGGTACGCAAATGAATAAAAAAAAATAGAATGCCGTAGCAAAAATAATCTGAGATATGCGGGTGATATCCCTCTAACAGCAAAAAGTGAAAGCAATTTGCAGAAACCAGTGAACAAGATCATTAAAGAGAGCAATAAAAGAGGTTCAGAGCTAAACAGCAACAGGGCAGAAACAATGGTAGTATCAAAAATAGTAAACTAAAGAGAGCAATAAAAGAGGTTCAGAGCTAAACAGCAACAGGGCAGAAACAATGGTAGTATCAAAAATAGTAAACACACCAAAGTGCAACATCTTTTCAAACGGAAAGACACTGACACAAGTAACTAAATTCAATCACCTTGGAACAACACCGACAGATGATGGGAAGCGCACAAATGAAATTAAAACGCGAATATGTAAGGCAAAAAAAAAACCAAGTAATTTATGACATGAAGAAAATCCTAACAAGTGAGATGTTCATAAATGTAAAGAAAAGAGCTTTGCAGCGCTGTATAGATCCAGGATTGCTGTATGGTTGTGAAACCTGGACAATTAACAAAAAGATGACAAACAAATTGGAAGCAACAAACATGTGGCTGTGGAGAACTCTGCAACAAATACCCTAGGCAGACAGAAAAACAAACGAAAAGGTCCTCAAAGAAGTTTCAGAAGAACGTAAACTTGTAAAAAAAAAATTATAAGAAAAGACAGTAAAAACTTCTTGGACATGTATTGAAAAAAAAGAGAATTTAGATGACCTAGTAATAACTGGAGATGCCAAATTAACAGGTGTAAAATCCCTTGACGAGGTTGAAAGACTCGCCGAAGACAGGAAAAATTGGCGAACTACTTTGCGAGCCCTATGTGACGTTTAACGGCACGGGAAGGATATAAGAAGATATAAGATAAGTAATAACTGGAAAACTTCAAAGGGGGGGGGGGGGGGTAAGGGAGAGAGAAGCCAAGGAAAAAAATAATATCTCAGCGGACTGACCAAGCACATGGAAAAAGAAAAGCCTTTGAACTGATCGTAAACGCCAAAGATCTCACAAGATGGAGAGGCATGATCGCCAACGCAATCAGTAAAGTGAAAGAGAAGAGTTTTGGACGATCACCATAGGAAACAACAACAACAACAACAAACCGCTTAAAATACACAGGACAAGCAAATAGAGAGTGAACGAGGTAACCTTGATAGGATAAGCAACTGCCTAGCAGCGAGAGGACAGTTCCCAGCCCACTCGGCCATCTCCTAGCACTACACATAATGAATGAATGAATGAATAAATGAACAAAATATTCACATTTATGTCACAATGTCAAGTCTCCCAGCTACGTCAGAGAGTAATGCTAGAGCACTGACTCTGTGGCCGACATTAAGAGGCTTCGGATAGCCAATCCGATTAGACCTTTCACGATAGGGCTCAGTTCTGTATAAAATGATCGATCTATTTTCTCACTTTTGTTAGAATAATTGCTTCTTCCTCTTCTTCTTCTTTTCTTTTTTTTTCTTTCCTTCCTTCCTTCTGCTTCAGCGTTCAGCTTCGTTATGCTTAGCTTTCTAATCAGGTACCTGGGTTGCCTTCATGAATCCTGCAGTCAGCAGGAGGTCCTCGTAGGGGCCCCAGTATTCCTCGTCAGTGCTCCTCTCCAGCAACTGATTTGGTTACATTTCTCATGTTTTACTATTATAGAAATAGGACCCCCCCCCCCTTTCCTCTTTTCCTCACTCCCACCCCCCCCCCTCCCGTGTGTTTTAACTTCTTACCCTGGTATCGCTTATCCTTCAAATAACACAGCCGTCCTTTTGAATAGTTAACATCTATTCTGGCACAGCAGTTCACCTGTTCTCTCCATGTGTTAGTGCATATGCCAGTTTATTTTTAGTATTCTCTTGCAACATGCTATCCAGTTTTCTAATCTGCTCGCAGCATCTAGCTCCTTATTTCTTATGTAAATCCTCTATCGGGCAACAGAAACATGAATACTTTGTGCTTGCCTGGGGGTGGCGTGTGTGTGTGTGTGGGGGGGGGGGGAGGGGTCATAGTTCAGATTCTCTAAAGGAGAATTCAAAGTGGGAATTCTATTCAGCTCTCGTTTTGAGAGAAATAAAATGGAATGTTCCACAAATATGGCCACCGTGTCTTTCGCGGTAAAGAGGAGAACGGACACGAGTTGCAGCGACGCTAAGAGTTTCCAATCCGGCCCGTTTTTTTTTTTTTTGTGTCTTAAAACACGGCATTAAAACAATGTAAACAGCGGGTTGCTGGGAAACTCTGGCTATTGACGCGGAGCAGGTGAAGAAATTGAGCTGAAGGGCAAGTATGTTTTGAAATGGGTTCAATAAATTCAGGAAATGGACAGGTGTAATACTTTTATTTAGAAGTGGTTAATGTTAGATATTTTTGAAATTACGGATTTTTTTTAAGAGGGAAAAATTTATAATTACTATTTCAGATATAAAAATCACCGACATGCATTGATGATGGATGGATGGATGGATGGATGGATGGATGGATGGATGGATGGATGGATGGATGGATGTGTTTCTAGATTTTGTTTAATGTATATTAACAATAGATAGACAGACAGACCAGACAAACAGACAGACAGACAGGTAGAACGAACGAACACACTTTATTTTCGAAGGGTTAAGAATCGGACACTCAGGCCCGTCTGACATTCTGTCCTTCATCATACAGCTTTCACTCAGTCACAGTCATTCAGCATTTGTTAATGAGCATAATAATCATGAAGACACATAAAATGATTACATAAATAAATGATAAACTTATTTCATGTCTATACACTCTACACTCTGACTTATGCAACAACATGAAATAAACTTGCATTCTTACATTCATTCAAAACTAACAAATTTATAGAAAAGCAGTATAAAAAAACAGTTACAATAATCAAGCCATACTTTAAATTAGTCCTTGCTTAGGGAGGCATATAGTCCATATCAAACAGATGTTGACAAAGTTTGAAGTTATAAAAACGAATATTACTTATAAGTTTTACATGAATTGGTAGGGCATTCCAAAGGTGGGCAGCTGAGTAAGAGAAACTTTTTTTAAACATATCAAGCCTTGGTTTTGGGAGAATACAATTGCTAAAACGTTGAATGTGTTTTGGGTTGGATTTGAACAATGACCACAGATAGGGTGGAGCATTGTGCGATAGAATTTTATGAATTAGCTTGGCCTTGTTGAAAAGAAATCTCTTCTTGAGGGGTAGAATATCAAGATGTTTGTCCTTATTTGTAATACGTGCTGTATGTTTGTCATCTATAAGCTTTACTGCTCATTTCTGAAGTGAGTAAAGTCTTTTCATGTTTGACATGGAACAACCATCCCAGACTGTGGAACAGTAGTTCAAGTGTGTTTGTATCTGTGATATGTAGTATATTTTTCTGGTATCTATGTCAATAAAATGTTTAATTTTAGTAAATTGTTAAACTTTTTGTGCAATGAGTTTGGTTAGATTGTCTACATGATGATTCCAGCTGAGGTGGTGGTCAGTCATGACAGACAGACAGACAGACAGACAGACAGATAGACAGACAGACAGACGGACGGACGGACGGACGGACAGACAGACAGACAGACAGACAGACAGATAGATAGATAGATAGATAGATAGAGATAGATAGATAGATAGATAGATAGATAGATAGATAGATAGATAGATAGATATAGATAGATAGATGATTTAACTTACAGAAAGAATTCAACATCACATAATCCACTAAACCCACATTTTCAAATTCTTCTAACCTTAACTAAAACCTTCGTTTAATCACCTTTACATTCTCGTTTATATCAGCCACTTTTCATTTCCCAAACTTTAACTTAGCAACTATTCATCTTTTAAAAAAAAACCCAGTGTTGTCCGTTCTAGTTCTTTCTTTTAGAAAAAAAAGTTATTCAAACACGATTTGAATGCCCGCGACTCTGAAAAGTGTTATATTCTTCGTTAGTTGAATTTCGCTAAAGGGCATGTGCAAATGAACATCTTTCCGTCTACGTGTGTTACAAGATTTGTTTAATTATACTTTGAAATAGGTTTCTATATTTGTAACGTGTTTAAAAATTATTTCGTATTTGATACTAAATTTCTTTATGTTGTAGTGTGTTACTAGATTTCTTTATGTTGTAGTGTATTACTAGATTTCTTTATATTGTAACGTGTTACTAGATTTCTTTATGTTGTAACGTGTTACTAGATTTCTTTATATTGTAACGTGTTACTAGATTTCTTTATATTGTAACGTGTTACTAGATTTCTTTATATTGTAGCGTGTTACTAGATTTCTTTATATTGTAACGTGTTACTAGATTTCTTTATATTGTAACGTGTTACTAGATTTCTTTATATTGTAACGTGTTACTAGATTTCTTTATGTTGTAGCGTGTTACTAGATTTCTTTATGTTGTAGTGTGTTACTAGATTTCTTTATGTTGTAGCGTGTTACTAGATTTCTTTATGTTGTAACGTGTTACTAGATTTCTTTATGTTGTAGCGTGTTACTAGATTTCTTTATGTTGTAGTGTGTTACTAGATTTCTTTATATTGTAACGTGTTACTAGATTTCTTTATATTGTAACGTGTTACTAGATTTCTTTATGTTGTAACGTGTTACTAGATTTCTTTATGTTGTAGCGTGTTACTAGATTTCTTTATGTTGTAACGTGTTACTAGATTTCTTTATGTTGTAGCGTGTTACTAGATTTCTTTATGTTGTAGCGTGTTACTAGATTTCTTTATGTTGTAACGTGTTACTAGATTTCTTTATATTGTAACGTGTTACTAGATTTCTTTATGTTGTAGCGTGTTACTAGATTTCTTTATATTGTAACGTGTTACTAGATTTCTTTATGTTGTAACGTGATACTAGATTTCTTTATGTTGTAACGTGTTACTAGATTTCTTTATGTTGTAACGTGATACTAGATTTCTTTATGTTGTAATGTAATACTAGATTTCTTTATGTTGTAATGTGTTACTAGATTTCTTTATATTGTAACGTGTTACTAGATTTCTTTATATTGTAACGTGTTACTAGATTTCTTTATATTGTAACGTGTTACTAGATTTCTTTATATTGTAACGTGTTACTAGATTTCTTTATGTTGTAACGTGTTACTAGATTTCTTTATATTGTAACGTGTTACTAGATTTCTTTATATTGTAACGTGTTACTAGATTTCTTTATGTTGTAACGTGTTACTAGATTTCTTTATATTGTAACGTGTTACTAGATTTCTTTATGTTGTAACGTGTTACTAGATTTCTTTATGTTGTAGCGTGTTACTAGATTTCTTTATGTTGTAACGTGTTACTAGATTTCTTTATGTTGTAGCGTGTTACTAGATTCTTTATGTTGTAATGTGTTTCTAGATTTTGTTTAGCCGTACTTTCTGTCACCATATCTTCTCTCTTTGTTGTAACCCGTTGTGGTTCGTCGGTCATGCTGCCCAATCCTCCAACACAGCCATGTTTGTTTCTCCTTCTCTCATGCCCAGTGAAGGTTGAAGGTCTTTGTCTTTTACTTCACGTCGGAGACAGTAGTTTGCCACCAATATTTGTCTTTTATTTCATGTCCGAGACAGTATTTTCTCACCAACATGTGTCTTTTACTTCATGTCCGAGACAGTATTTTCCCACCAACATTTGTCTTTTACTTCATGTCCGAGACAGTATTTTGCCAACAATATTTGCCTTTTATTTCATTTCCGAGCCAGTATTTTGCCACGAATATTTATTTTATTTATTTCATGTAAGAGACAGTGTTTTGCCAACACTATTTTTCTTTTATTTCACGTCCGACACAGTATTTTGCCACCAATATTTCTCTTTTAAAAAAGGCGAAGGACAGGCATTTGTGGAAAACCCTTGCGGAAGCCCCATGTGCCCTGGGCACTTAAGGTTCAGAGAGAGAGAGAGATTTCTCTTTTACTTCATGTCCAAGACAGTACTTTGCCACCAATATGTGTCTTTTATTTCATGTCCGAGACAGTATTTTGCCACCAAATTTGTCTTTTACCTCATGTCCGAGACAGTATTTTGCCACCAGTATGTGTCTTTTACTTTATATCCGAGACCATATTTTGTCACCAATATTTGTCTTTTCTTTCATGTCCGAGACAGTATTTTCCCGCCAACATGAAGACACGTAACATCTTTATCTCTACCTTTCTTCCCACGCACCACGGCCAATTTTAACTCTTTCATTTCAAAACAGTGTTTGCCGAGTTGTATATACCACCCTTGTGTGTATCAACAGTCAGAGCTCTAACTACACATGATTAACATATCATGAAAAAAAGCATTTATAACGCAGTTCATGTGTTTAAACTATAAAGTAACTTCATTCCGGTTTATTTCTACCAAATTTTTCCAACAAAATTTATTCTGGAACAGAATGGAAAATAATCCAGAAGCGAAAGAGAAACCGACAATAAGTAAATATGAAAGAGTTAAACTGACAACAATAAGTAAATATGAAAGAGTTAAACTGACAACAATAAGTAAATATGAAAGAGTTAAACCGACAACAATAAGTAAATATGAAAGAGTTAAACTGACTACAAGAAGTAAATATGAAAGAGTTAAACTGACAACAATAAGTAAATGTGAAAGAGTTAAACTGACAACAATAAGTAAATGTGAAAGAGAATGTGGGACTCGGCTGAATACTAAGAACAAATAGTAATTTTAAAAGAAATATTTAAACCTTGAACCAATCTTGTTCTGTGGATGCGAAACTTGGACGGTGAGCACACAGATACAGAGAGGGCTGGAATCAGCTGAAATATGGTTCTTAAGAAGTATGCTGAAGGTTCTATAGGCAGCGAGAAAATCGAACGAGGAAGTTCTGAAAGAGGCACACAAAAAACAATGAAAATTATAACGAAGATCAGAAAAGGACAATTTGTGGGGGGGGGGGGGGGTTGGAGGAGAGGAGAGCTAGGGCACCTAGTGGCAACAGGAAAAGTCGAAGGTAGGAGAGACAGAGGTAGACAAAGAGAAAAGATGTTTGTTGGCTTGGCATCCTGGCACGGGAATTGCTCAGTGGTAAGTCTGGTGAGATGCACAAGGGGATCGAGGGTTGTGGAAAGACATGATATCCTACGGTTGCCCACAGGGAGAGAGACAGACAGACAGACAGACAGACAGCATGGCAGGGCTTCTTAACTTGGGGTATTCATATCCCATTGGGGGTATGGGGTCATATTGTCAGGGGTTATGTGACTCAGTCTCTAATCAGGAGTTGAAAGAAATATTGTTGTCAGGTTAGAATTTTCTTGCTGTAGTTCTGTACCTAGTTACCTGTAGTTCTGTTCCTAAGATACCCGTAGTTCTGTTCCTAAGGTACCTGTAGTTCTGTTCCAAGTTACCCGTAGTTCTGTTCTTAATTACCCGTAGTTCTGTTCTTAGTTACCCGTAGTTCTGTTTACAGCTACTTGTAGTTCTGTTCTTAGTTACCCGTATTTCTGTTTACAGCTACTTGTAGTTCTGTTCTTAGTTACCCGTAGTTCTGTTTACAGCTACTTGTAATTCTGTTCTTAGTTACCCGTAGTTCTGTTACCAGTTAACAGTAGTTCTGTTCCCAGTTACCAGCAGTTCTGTTCCTATTTACCCGTAGTTCTTTTTCCAGTTACCAATAGTTCTGTTACCAATTACCAGTAGTTCTGTTACCAGTTATCCTTAGTTCTGTTCCTAGTTACCAATAGTTCTGTTCCCTGTTACCTGTAGTTCTGTTCCTAGTTACCCGTAGTTCTGTTACTAGTTACCAGTGGTTCTGTTACCAGTTACAAGTAGTTCTATTCCTAGTTACCAGTAGTTCTGTTACCAGTTACCAGTCGCTCTGTTCCCTGTTACCAGTAGTTTCTTGTCTTATTTACCCGTAATTCTATTCCTAGTTACCAGTAGTTCTGTTACCAGTTACACGTAGTTCTACTCCTAGTTACCAGTAGTTCTGTTACCAGTTACCAGTCGCTCTGTTCCCAGTTACCAGTAGTTCTGTTCCTAGTTACCAGTAGTTCTGTTACCAGTTACGAGTAATTCTATTCCCAGTTACAGTAGTTCTGTTCTCAGTTACCAGTAGTTCTGTTCCTAGTTAACCGTAGTTCTGTTACTAGTTACCCGTATTTCTATTCCTAAGTTACCCGTTGTTCTGTTCCTACTTACCCGTAGGTAAGGTCAAAACGTGATACTGTGAAGAGTCTGGGCTTAGTTCTTCGAAAGTCAGCCGTTCGTTGTTTTTCTGGGGATTCAGGTGGGGTGTAATGTGTAGAGTCGGTCACTCTTTCTGGGGCTTTTGGCGGGGTAACACACATTACTTGGGGGAGCCGTTGTTATGGATTATCTGAATGTGTCATACTGAAGTTTCTTATGTTGTGATGTGGGATAAATAAATGTTATTCCATGAACCCGATGTTACCCGAGCCGCCTCATGTTGTGTAAGTTTCTATATGTAAGTTGTTGTAAGTTGGATTAATATTGAAGAAGGCTGGCTAGTAAAGAGGATTAGAGAGAGAAAACTTAAATATTTTGGACACATTAAACGTCATGATAATCTAGAGAAGACCGTCTTGGAAGGGTACATAATGGGAAAAAGAAAGAGAGGAAGACCAAGGCGAAGATGGCTGCAAGATATCGTTGATGATCTGCAAATGGATGCATCAGCAGCAGGCCATCTTGCTCACAACCGAGAGGCCTACAGGAGTGCTGTTTGGGAGGCAAAGTTCCGCATGAATGAATGAATGAATGAATGAATGAATGTAAGTTGGATGTTTGAGTACTGTAAGTATAACTCGTGATATGTGTTCAATGTTAAGTTTGTAATGAGCTCCATTTAAGATTAAGATCTAGTGATGCATAATTTTCATCACTGAGATTTCCTTTATTATGTTTGATATATGTGGATGCTTCCACTTTGATTCCTAGACACTGCGAATTATTTTCTAGATGTTTTGTGTGCGCGCGCTTGTGTATTGTTGGTCAGTGTCAAGTCATCCATGATTATAATGCTATGATACTCGTATGTTTTATTTTCATATGAGTCATATTTCTCGTGTGATATATTACACTTTATTTGATGATGACGACGCAGGCAGTGTACTGTGTAATTTTGATATACGAGGCAGAGGTAGCAAGAAACTCCTAAATGTTAAAGGGAGTGTAACTAACTCGTGATTTTGAGTGGATATGCGTTGATGTTGAATATAAGATAAGAGAGTCGTAAGAGATGTTAAAAATGAATATTAGCTTCACCCGGGGTGACGGTTGGTTTGGTCATATTGACGTTCACAGGTGTGGTCACATTTCTTTCATGTTGATATTAACTGTAATGTGAGAACATACAGCTGCGTGTTTCTGTGTTATCTGGTGCAAACGTGTCTGGCGTCTGATGTTGTGGTTAAACAAAACCATTTATTTGCCTTTGATCAGTCGTGTCTTTGAGTAGTTAACTGTTGCTGGTAGAGATAGTGCTGAGTTAGACGTTGATTTATTTCATAGTAGCAAGGTCACTTAGGGTAGGCTGACTAGACAGCAAACTGGAAGGGGAAGACCTGGGTTATGGAATCGTCTGGCGGGCTGGGGTTTTGAGAGTGTTCCACGTACAGCTGTACTACACGGGGGAACTGAATTGATTAAATAACGGCTAGTGATTTCAGCCGTAAGCGCTGGAGAACCTCCTACGATGATAACAAAAGAAGATGGATAAAGATAAGAATTCGACTAATTCTGAGTGGCGAAGTGGTTAGTGCACAGGTCTCTCATGGCGAAGGTCGCGGGTTCGAATCCGGCCGGGGGCATCCCAGTCACCCAGCTGTAGGAATGGGTACCCGAATTCTTCTGGAGTTGGAGAACTAAAGGCGGCCAGGCTTGATACTGACCATATCACCCTCTAGTGTGCTGACAGGTCAAGGAAAATATGGGCACTAACACCATATCCCCTATATGCCTCTAAGGCATGACAGGATTACCTTTACCTTACTTTACCTTTAATTAAAAATTGAAATAAGCAACAAATAAGCAAAATTTTACAATATTGTCACATTCTGATGCCATGCGGGTATCTAACAGGGCTGGTGATAATGATGACGATAACGATGACAATGATCATGATGATGATAATGTTAACGATGACGGCGACGACGACGACGATGATGATGATGATGATAGCTTCACCCAAGGACTAAAACATGCCTGACACGATGTTGTGCCTCAACATCTTCACCGCATCGGCTTCAAAGAACATCAATTCGCTGTTCCAGGAAGATAGAAGAAGAAGAAGAAGAAGAATATGATGATGATGATGATGATGACTTCGACAGTCTGGCATTTTGGTCTGTCCACTGATGTTCTGTAACCGTACAAATATTAAGAACCCACGTGGATGGGATGATATGGATGGGATGATACTGATTTTCGACTAGATAAAGTATCCGAGTATCATCCAAAGACGTGCAGTTTTCTACATTCTCGAAAACAGTCTGTGTTCAGTGGAAAAATCTTCTTCTTCTTATGCACAAGCTCATATATTGTAATCTATGTTCCGTAACGACTGAGGTAGGGGTGACAGCATCTTGCCTGGCTTGTCTGTGTTTTTCTAGGTAAAACCCCAGGTACTTAATTTTTTTCTAGTTAAAACCCCAGGTGCTTAATTTTTTCTAGGTAAAACCCCAGGTACTTAATTTTTTCTAGGTAAAACCCCAGGTACTTAATTTTTTCTAGGTAAAACCCCAGGTACTTAATGTTTTTGGAGGCTGGTGCTGTCAATCTGTACAAAGATTCGGCCCGAGTGCGAAATCGAACCAGGGACCTTCTGATCGGCAGGCGAATGCACTAACCCACTACACCACCTGCTCATATATCGTAGTATCGTTTAAAAATTCGTCACAATAATTACAATATTTGTGATGTTCAAAAACAAGAGCTGTAATTTAAGCGAAAGAAAACTGACAAAAGAATGTATACATAAATCGTATTGTAGAAGATTTCCGCTTTAATGGGAGAGGAAAGTTTTATAGATAACTCCTGTCTCAATATAATGTATACATGAGGAAAGTTGCTTCCCTTGTTGCTGTTTATTAACATAGAAAACAAGAGGGTTTTTTTTTTTTTGGACAATAACATGCTGGGAGATAAGAACTTGTACCTGACATTTATATGTCAGGAAGGCAGTTATTGTCGATCAACAAGTGGAGCCTTTTCATTTAAATTCGGAGGCATGAGTGAAAGTTGCTATTTGAAATCGCATTATTTTCTTCTTGTTGTTGTACTTCTTCTTTCTGTAAGTCCCTAGACCAGAGAGAATTATGCTCTTCGTGGCCGATGCGGTGAAGGAATTGGGTTGTGGCGGCTATTTTTACAGATCTGGAGCGAAGATAAAGAAAAAGCCATGCCTCTTTAGCAAATTTTCACCTAAATTGGACCACAGCTGGGCTCTGTTACCGTGAGCACCAAAGGAGAGGTAGGATAGGGTCCTCATCGGCTATGATTCACCAGCCATGACACCAGCAGTCAGCCATAGGTTGCTGTTATTTCACGCTGTATCTTCACCGCCTTTTACTGTTATTGTTATATTTGCTGTTACGCTTTTTTTTCGATGTTACAGAAAGAGGAAGATTCAGCAGAAATAGCAAACAAGTAACCCGGCCAGAAGGTTCATATCACCAGCGTCGAAGGAAGAAACAGTTGTTAAACAGAAAATCCACTGGTTACTTAACCGTCTGGAAACAGTAATCAGTGAAGCAAGGTCAGGAATGTGAGGAAATGGCTGTCTTATCGAGTTCTGTCCGTCAGTGAACGTTGCTTTCACAGCAGCCGTTGTCTACACAACCTGAACACAGTGGTATTGGCCAAGTTGATAATAACTTATCTTCTCTTGACTTGACAGCTCTTTGTCCTATGGAAGTCCGTGGTTTGATATACGATCCTCAGAGATAAGAGAAATAACGACAGCAGTAAAATTGGTTTTAGTATTAAAGGTAGACGGAGGTTCATTTTTTAAGAAAATATAGAAAGCTTGAGGATAGTGGCAGGAACGAGAGAGAGAGAGAGAGAGAGAGAGAGAGAGAGAGAGAGAGAGAAGTAAGATGAACTCGTATAAGTAAACAACATATAACAATCCAGTATTTCGACAAAAAAGCCTTCACCAGTGTTCCTGGGCACGTGGGCATTAAGAGAAATGAAAGAGTTGATAGACTGGCTGGCTCTGCCATCACCGCAGATGGACAGCCACTGGATCGAGCCGATATTGTTAACGCGCTCAGAGAGATAGACTGGAGGACTTCGAGAGCAGCGAATCCACATCACTGCTTAGACTGAAAGAGCAGCGAATCCACATCACTGCTTAGACTGAAAGAGCAGGGAATCAACATCGCTGCTTAGACTGAAAGAGCAGGGAATCCACATCGCTGCTTAGACTGAAAGAGCAGCGAATCCACATCGCTGCTTAGACTGAAAGAGCAGGGAATCCACATCACTGCTTAGACTGAAAGAGCAGGGAATCCACATCGCTGCTTAGACTGAAAGAGCAGGGAATCCACATCGCTGCTTAGACTGAAAGGGCAGGGAATCCACATCACTGCTTAGACTGAAAGAGCAGGGAATCCACATCACTGCTTAGACTGAAAGAGCAGGGAATCCACATCGCTGCTTAGACTGAAAGAGCAGGGAATCCACATCGCTGCTTAGACTGAAAGAGCAGGGAATCCACATCACTGCTTAGACTGAAAGAGCAGGGAATCCACATCACTGCTTAGACTGAAAGAGCAGGGAATCCACATCACTGCTTAGACTGAAAGAGCAGGGAATCCACATCGCTGCTTAGACTGAAAGAGCAGCGAATCCACATCACTGCTTAGACTGAAAGAGCAGGGAATCCACATCACTGCTTAGACTGAAAGAGCAGGGAATCCACATCGCTGCTTAGACTGAAAGAGCTGGGAATCCACATCACTGCTTAGACTGAAAGAGCTGGGAATCCACATCACTGCTTAGACTGAAAGAGCAGGGAATCCACATCACTGCTTAGACTGAAAGAGCAGGGAATCCACATCGCTGCTTAGACTGAAAGAGCTGGGAATGCAGACTGGCACAGCCAGGAACAAGAGGCATAGTGGACAAGTGAGACAACTGGTCGTCAACCAACACAGGACGGACACTGTCAGCCGCAGGATGCTGATGGATATGTTGATATGTTGAAGGAGGAGGGGAGGGGGATCTGAGCACCTATAGACATGTCCGGAGTCCAATGATGACCATAAACCGCAAAGCCTTTGTTTTTTTTTTTCAATGATCGCATACAGAAACATATGGCATTCAAAAATTATCAGCACAAAAACCAAGTCAAGACTATTCAATTCAAATGTAATATCCACCCTCATTTATGCATGCGAAAGCTGGAAAACAACTAAAGAAATAAACAAGAAATTAGACTCTTTTGAAAAAAAATGCCTAAGGAAAATACTCAGCATCAAGTGGAACGAATTCAAGAACAAGACAGATGACTGAACAACAACCAGTCTCATGGGGGATCAGGAAAAGGAGATGGACATATGTTGGTCACGTGAGGAGAAGAAACAGTCGGAGAATCCCAAACAAGCTATAAAATGGAACACAACAGGCCAAAGAAAAAGAGGCAGACGGCGTGAAACTCTGAGGAGGACATTGTTAAGAGAGGCCAAATTAATAGGCATAAAATCCCTTGATGAGGTTGAAAGACTCGCCGAAGACAGGAAGAATTGGCGAACTACCTTGTGAGCCCTATGTGACGTTTAACGGCACGGGAAAGATATAAGATATAAGTTACAGAAACAACAGATAAATAATAGCATCTTTCTCTTCCTGGAGAATGGAGATAAAACATTCTTTCACTTGAAACATCATTCTCTCGTGGACAGTCAAGATAACTAATGAGCACTGTTTGAGACACGCTACTGAAAAACTTAGTATAGTAACTAAGGAAAAAGGCAATCATCATTCTTGGGCCATGTGATGAGATGAGAGAGACTGGAAAACATCATAACAGTGGGGCAAAACTGAAGACAGGTGAGAGGCGAGGGAAAGGACGTTAGAAGTCCTGACATCGTGGATGTGAAAGAAATCAGCAACAGAGTTACTCAGAAATGTCAAGGACTGAGATTTGTGAGTAATATGAACCGACTGTCAACGCCGCCCGGCATGGCACGTGATGATGATGATGATTGATGATGATGATGATGATGATGACGATGATTCTCTTGCTACTCTTTTCTGACGTATAAAGTAGTTATTCTACCGCTTCTCGACGCTAATCATAGACTCTACTGGCTGTCACTTTGCTATGAGAAACTCTCTTTGTTTGCAGTCTACTAGATCTGATAATGATGAAGGCCCGCTTCTACCTTTCTCCTGATTTCTCTGGCGGGAAAGACACCCCCCCACCCCAGCTGATGCACTTGACAGTCTCGCAAGGCCGTGGCGGAGGCTTAACTCTTTGATCACAGCCTCATTTGTCCAGCAGTCATAACACATCCAAGAGGCTTTTCATGAAAGCGAGGCGAGCCTTATTACGTCTACCTTTATTCCCACTTCTTCTTCTTCTTCTTCTTCTTCTTCTCCTTCTTCTTCTTCTTCTTCTTCTTCTCCTCCTCCTCCTCCTTCTTCTTCTTCTTCTTCTCTTTTCAATTATGCCATTAGCGTCGCAGGGAGTTTGAGACTTCGGCCCAGAGCATGGTGAGAGGCCTGGATAGCTGTCACGTCATGTTTCATTGGTGTGTCTTCGCCCAGTCTATTCATTTTTTTCCATTTTTGTTGTTGTTGTTGTTGTTGCTAAAAAGGAGGTTTGTCACTTCTCTTCAGTTATTTTTCTTACGAAAGAAAAAAATAATCATAAGACGACATAAAATTATCTTTTTTTTTTATTTTCTAATAATCAAATCAACTTTTTCATAAACTGGTTGATGATACTATTTCTAAATTTAGCTCGTACAGTAATTTAAAAGCTGAAACCCCAACAACTTTGATAAAACCACGTAACAGTAGTCGAGCTTCATCATTTAACAAAAGCTGCTCTCGGCAGGAAAAGAGTTCAACAGTTACACTTTTGTAATCAACAAAATCATTTAATTGTCTAGACCTGGGTTGTCCAGTGGGCCTCAAGGGCCACAACTGCACGCGGAAATCGTGGCTAGACCTGGGTTGCCCAGTGGACCTCAGGGGCCACAACCGCATGCGAAAATCGTGTGAAGGGCTCCATATAAATCAACTAGCTTCTGCAAACTTACATAAAAAAGTGAGAAAATGTGACATTTACGGAGTAAAAGTGAAGAGTCTAATTTAAATTAGCATTTCAGGTCTTTAAAAAAAATTATTGCAAGATTTTTTTAATATGCTTTTGTTAACTTTAACCAAATAAATTAACTCTCTGGCCGCATAAAGACCATCCCTTGAGATAGACCGCAGGAAAACCAAAGTGCATCACCGAAGCCATGTAAACGACTCACCGTAGATTAAGAGTTAAAACAAGTCTTAATATAAAAAGCAATACATTCAAGGTTTCTGTCAGAGAAGACGAGATAACATTGAAAACATTTGATATTCCTGTGTTTTATGGAAGACGTAAACACTGTCCTGTGTTGACATATCCGTCGGTTCTTTGACAACCGTTATCGCACAGGATTACACACCAAAAAATCCTTTTATAACGACATGGTACGAGAATGGCTTTAAGAAACACGCTGTTTTACTTTGCTTTTCTATTACTTTTGTTGAACACCCAGAAGACTAGTTACCGTGTGCTTGAGAATTCTTACATCTTGTACACGCTTCAGTCACAGCCTTAAACTACCGAACAACATCCAAGACACACGAACATTCTTTTGTTAGCATTAACTACGGTCAGCATGTTTCAGCAAGAAATGACCTAATGCCTATTTTTAGCGTTTAATTTCGGAACTCCCAACCCAGAAACAAATCCATATGACTGTAGTTATTATTTCCAAGTTTTCTAAACGTCTTACGGTATTCTAAGACAAATAAGAAAACAAGAAAGAAAACTGATGTTGAAATACAACGACCCAGAAAAATGGGATGAGTGCTCATGGGAAGAACAAAGAAAAAAATAAAAGAGTCTTAGGTCGATTAAAACTGATAAGAGAAATAGTGAAAAAGAAAACAGAAGAATGGTAGAAATCAAATAGTACAACAGAAGTACTACAAGAACCGAACTACTACAATAGTACTACAAGAACCAAACTACTACAATAGTACTACAAGAACCAGACTACTAGAAAAGCACTACAATAACTGAACTACTACAATAATACTGTCAGAACTGAACTACTACAACAGTACTACAAGAACTGAACTATTATAATAGTACTACAAGAACCGAACAAACTATGTATTTTGAATAAAAAAAAGAACCGGACAAACCAATATTTTGACCACAAGAGCGCTGTGAACCAAATAATTTGACTAAAAGAACTGTGCAAATATTCTGACCACAAGAACTGGACAACCCAAATATTTTGCCTTCAAGAACCGGGCAAACCAAATATTCTGCATACAAGACTAGGACTTATCAAATATTCCAACTAACAGAACCGTCAAATCAAATATTTCAACTGTAAGAACCGAGTAAATCAAATATTTTCTCTACAAGGACCGAGCAAATAAAATATTTTAAGTGCAAGAACCTAGCACATCAAATATTTTGACTACAAAAACAGAGCAAATCAAATATTTTGACTATATCAAGGGGCATAAATCTATAATAGAAACCGTAATATGAGTTTAAAATAAGTGAGAAAGAGCCAGTGACAGAGACCAGTGTAGGTGGGTGGACACCATCACCATCTTGACAGGTATAAGCTTGCTCCGGCAGAAATGATACTACAAGCAGGAGGCTGCTTAGCAGCCAACAATCCATTTTACATGGCACATGATGATGACAATGTGTTTGCTGCTTATAAACATATTTGGACGTTAAGTAGAAAGTGGCAGGTACCATTACATCGAACTGAGCAATGTATCTTTTCATAGCTAATATAAAAGAAAAAACAAACAACTGATGGTCAAATCAAGCGCGTGATTCGGTTGTTCATTAACTCTTAACATTCCATGCGCCATTAAAGCGACTTGTCAAAAAAAAAATTAAATAAATAAAAAGAAAAGAAAATAACCGCAGTCATATTTTTTTGTTCTATAGCTTGAGTTCTTAATTTTAGATTGCCGTAAATGTTAAAAATAGACATCACCTCACCCTGTAAAACATCCTGGCTTTGGTGTTCTGTTCCAAAGTAAAAAAAAAAAAAAGAAAGTTTGTGTGTTATGGATGTCGTTTTGTAGTTTAAGAGTTAAAAGCGTTTTCAGTCTGTTTGGAAAACAACAGAAAACAGATATAAACAGACAATTTTCTGTGGGATTGGCGAGACAAAACGGTAGGGAATTTAGGGGGCAAATAAGAAAGAGAGGACTGGGTGATCGAATATGACACGGAAAAGATTTGTGTGGGGAATTATTGAAGATTAAAATGTGACGCGATAGCACAAACAAGTCCTTAAGTCAGCAGTGATGCGCCTATAATCTTTAAACAAGACTTTCGCTATTTTATTTTTTTTATTTTTCTTTCTTTTTTTTTCTTTGTGCCGGTAAAATGTGTTTTTAATCCTATAAAATGAAATACTTTCTACTGAAATATAACTACTATCAAAGGAAATAACTTACACTGAAATGTCATTTCAAATACATTTTAATGGACATCCCTTTAAGAATAAGAACGATATGGACCTGTGTTTCGGATATGGATTTCTCATCTAGAAGACGGGGACTCGAATCAGCTTCTTCTACTTCTTCTTCTTCTTTTCCTCGAACTGAGAGCCAATGTTCTTTGCAACCGATTTGGTGAAGATGTTAATGCACATCATCGAGTTGGATTGGGAGTGGGTTACGGCTGTTTATTTTTCTTTAATCCCTAAGTGCAGCTGAAGCTAAAAGACAATTGGTATGAACTACTTCTTTGGCAGACTCCTCCACCACCATGGGGCCGATGGCGATCCCTGGCCAGTTATCCAGGTTAGGCCCGTTACTGGGAGTACCAACGGAGATATGGGACCGGATTTTGGCCGGCTTTTGTTCGCCTGCCCTGACACTGTCATGTCAGCTATGTAACTCTGACTGCCAGCTGGACAGCATCTTTGCTCCCTCGGGGGGTGGCTGGTGTTTACTTTTTTTTTTAATCTGTTGGAGACAAAATTTAAAAGTCCTGGCTGCACATTCTATGGCAACCTCTCTACCTACGCTGCCACAAGTTCCTCAGCTTGAAATGATCTTCCCAGCTGACACTGATATCCTGGCACGTATACGTTGAAACTGACAGATTAATAGATCGTTTTAGAAATAGTTTTGAATATCTTGGATCACTACTAACTAGTAGTGGAGCTGCAATGAGGGAATTTAAAAGGAGGACATCTATCGCTCTTTAGAAAGTAAAACAACTAAAGAATCTGTGGAGAGGAGCAGACAGAACTACGAAAATAAGATTATTAAGGGCATGCATCTTTCCCATCGCAACATATGCCTGTGAGACCTGGACACTTAACAAAATATCTGAGAAACACATAAATGCCTTTGAATGTAAATGCTACAGAAGAGTTCTTCAAATATCATGGACACAAAAAAGAACAAATATATCCATACTACAAGAACTTAATATTGAAGAAGATTAAAGAGAGAAAACTTAAATATTTTGGACACATTAAACGTCATGATAATCTAGAGAAGACCGTCTTGGAAGGGTACATAACGGGAAAAAGAAAGAGAGGAAGACCAAGGTGAAGATGGCTGCAAGACATCATTGATGATCTGCAAATGGATGCATCAGCAGCAGGCCATCTTGCTCACAACCGAGAGGCCTACAGGAGTGCTGTTAGGGAGGCAAAGTTCCGCAAGGGACATGAAATGAATGAATGAATGAATGAATTTGAAATATGCCTTCGTCCATTTCTACCTGCGTCAAAGTGCAAGAAATGCACGTACGTGATATACCAGAGTTTTACAGCCTGGCTCGATTCAAATTCGGCTGCCGCATTTTAACTCTTTGACTACAATGACTCATTTGAGAGGGGGGAAAATGTAATAAACAGAAAAATAATAACTGCTGTCATGTGGTTTGTTCGACAACTATACATTTATAATTTTAAACTGTCAATAACACTTAAAATGGACATTGCAATATATCCCTAAAACATGACAGCCATGATGAAGATAAAAAAAATTACATGTGTGGTTATGTTTGGTGCTCGGAAGTCTAAGAGTTAAACTCAAGTTTTCCCCACAAGACGTAAGACTACAGCCGGGTCCTCTTCAAAGCACATAAAACTATTCATTTGAAATTCAAAAAAGCGTTATGGCCAATAAAAAACGCCTTTCAGAACGAAAATACGTCACGTGTTGGGTGTTATTATCTCAGACACTGACTTCACATTCAAAATCAACTCGAGCCGTGGTGCCACTTACCTTAGCCCAGGTGTCACGACAGCACACAGAAGCACATTAATACGGAAGAGTTTTGAACGAAACCCCCCATCTTCTTAAAAGAGATTACAGTTTGACAAGCCCGTGACAGTCAAATATCAATACTTTAAGAGGGGGACAGTGTGGCACCAGGGTACACCGTATTGAAAGACGCAACACACGGCAACTGAGATTCATCTCAGCAATGTTTGAGTTGGCTTATCTTCCCCTCGAACTTCGTTGACACTCGCGTAGGACATCGATGTCTGTGTCCGGACTTGGGTGACAAGATTGCAGAATTTACAGATAAACTTGCTATGAAAAAAAAAGGGAAGACCCCTCTCACAGTAGAGGTAACCTATTGGATTTGGTGATAGTACCCATAGTTATCTTAGACCCTTTGGCAAACCAAAAGGTGTGTGTTGGTCAATATTATAATTGTCTCCTTAACCAATTCTAGAAAGGTACCAATTTCTACAAATGTATGGCTGGATACCCCTCTCCATTAGAGACAAGCGAAGTAGCAGCTAAAACAACTGCGTGACAGGGGCCCATCTCCATTAGAGACAAACAAACTAACAGCTAAACCAGCTTGGTGGCAGGGGCCCTCTCCATAAGAGACAACCAAAGTAACAGCTAAATCAAATGGGTGATAGGGGCCCTCTCCATAAAAGACAACCAAAGTAACAGCTAAATCAACTGGGTGACAGGAGCCCCTCTCCATAAGAGACAACCAAAGTAGCATCTAAATCAACTGGGTGACAGGGGCCCCTCTCCATTAGAGACAAGCAAAGTAACAGCTAAATCAGCTGCGTGACAGGAGCCCCTCTCCATTAGAGACAAGCAAAGTAACAGCTAAATCAACTGGGTGACAGGAGCCCCTCTCCATTAGAGACAAGCAAAGTAACAGCTAAATCAACTGCGTGACAGGAGCCCCTCTCCATTAGAGACAAGCAAAGTAACAGCTAAACCAACTGGCTGACAGGGGCCACTCCCCATCAGATTCAGTCAAACTAACAGCTAAACCATGTGGGTGTCTGGGGCCCCTCTCCATTAGAGACAAACAAACAAACATCTAAAGCACACAGATACCAAATCTGTTATAAAAATCAAAACAAAAAAATGTTACTTTAGTCTAATATCTCTTTTCGGCCGTGGAAGGCAGTATTTAGAAATACTGGTTTATCAAAGGGTTTTTTTTTTAACATTTCTACGATCCCAGATCTCCAGTTGATTGTCCAGTATTTCTCCCAAACTCCGTTCCCAAGAATGTCGTACTCATCATCATAATCAGTCATAATACGGAACCTGTATGACTCCAAACTAACAAAAACAACAACAACAAAAACAACGACAAGAGAATTAGAGGCAACTGAAATAAATAACAAAGAATGTTAAGACGACCACGGACAACCAAAATAACGAATGAAGAATGCCCAAGGAAAGCCAGTGAGAAGCGAGCATTAATAAACACGCTATAGGGGAGACGGTCAAGGTTTGTTGATCATGTAACGAGAAGAGGAGGGATAGAAAATTTCGTGACAACAGAGGGGAAAACTGGAGTCAGGAAAGGGAGAAGCAGACCAAGAGAATGAATGAATGATTTTTATTTTAAAAGAGTGCAGAATTGGGCGTGCAGACCCGTCTTATATTCTGCCCTTTACAGAGAGAGAGAGAGAGAGAGAGAGAGAGAAAGAGAGAGAATGAGAGAGAAAGAGAGAGAGAGAATGAGATAGAAAGAGAAAGAGAGAGAAAAAGAGCGAGAGAAAGAGAGAAAGACAGAGAGAGAAAAAGAGGGAGATTGATTGATTGATTGATTGATTGATCTTTATTTCAAAAGGGTTAAGAATTGGGCACGCAGGAGAGAGAAAGAGAGAAGAGAAAGAGAAAGAGAGAAGATATAAAGACAAAGAGAGAAAGAGAGAGAGAAAGAGTGAGAGCAAGACAGAGAGAAAGAGAGGGAGAGAGAAAGAGAAGGAGAGAAAGAGAGAGAAAAAGAGAGAGATAAAGAGAAGAGAAAGAGGGAAAGAGAAAGAGTGAGAGAAAGAGAAAGAGAGAAGAGATAAAAACAAAGAGAGAAAGAGAGAGAGAAAGACAAAGAGAAAGAAAGGGAGAGAGAAAGAGAGAAAGAGAGAGAGAAAGAGAGAGAGAGAGGGAGAAGGAGAGAGATAGAAAGACAGAGAGAGAGAGAGAGAGAGAGACCAGTCTAAGTTTTTTTCAGCTGGTTACAGACTTTTATTATTAATTTATACAGTAACAACGGAAGTGACGAGACCATCCAGTTTATCACTTTGCGACCCATACCCCGACACGCATGCGTCAAATCTGAAAATCTTAGATGGCTGGACAAAATGGCATGCGAGAAGCACAACTGATGAATAACATGAGAGATGGGAAAACTGTGGAGAGACATGGTCGCCAATGCCTCAAGGCGTGACACATGGTGATGATGACTTAAAAAAAACATATAAGTAGCTTGGCTATATTTTGCATGTAGATAGCTAGGAAAAGAACAGCCACAAGACAATTCTAATCTAACAACAGGTTGTTGTTTTTTTTAACAGAAATTGTTCAAAGGTCAAGATCACTTGGTTTCCATGTCCTCATGATTTGGTTCCCAAACCCCCATCACTTGGTTCTCATGCCTCCATTAATTGGATCCCATATCGCATCACTTGGTTCCATACCCTTACCACTTGGTTCCCATACCCCTATCACTTAGTTCAAGTACGCCCATAATTTGGTTCCCATACCTCCACTTCTTGGGTCCCATACCCCTATCACTTGTTTCCATATCTCTATCACTTGGATCCCATATTAATATCGCTAGATTAAAATATCCCTGTCACTTGATTCCCATATCCCATTTATTTGATCCCCACATCTCCGTTGGTATAGATACCCCTGTTAAGATTCCCTATGAAAGATGTTTGACTCTTTGTGGAAGATACGGGTATTCTTCTGCTTCTATCAATATTTCACTGACATAACAAGACACAGTAACAACAGATCATGTTTATGCTACAAATTAACAGATAAAGGTAGATCTGTTTTACCAAGCATGAAGAGCAGATAAAGGTAGATCTGTTTCACAACATGAAGCAAAAGATAAAGGTAGTTCTGTTTCACAACATGAAGCAAAAGATAAAAGTAGCTCTGTTTCACAACATGAAGTAACAGATAAAGGTAGCTCTTTTTCATAACGTGAAGTAACAGATAAAGATAGCTCTGTTTCATAACATGCAGTAACAGATAAAGGTAGCTCTGTTTCACAGTATGAAGTAACAGATAAATGTAGCCCTATTTCACACAATGTGAAGTAACAGATACGAGGGTTGATTGATAAGTTCTCGGCATAAGGTACAACGGATTATTTGTGGACAACTTTTTGGGATTATTTCTCAACATAGTCCACTTGCAAGTCTATGCACTTAGTCCAGCGACCATGGAGCATACGGATCCCGTCTTTGTAAATGTCAGCATCTTATGCCAGTAGAAAGTGGTCTACAGCATGAATGACGTCATCATTTTAAACAAATTTGCGACCACTGAGCTCCTTTTTGAGTTTGGTAAACAGGTAATAGTCCGAATGGGCAAAATCTGAGGAATAAGGAGGATGTTCAAGAAGCTGGAAGCCGCATTCATGAATGGCAGCCATTGCAACCGCCGACTTGTGAATTGGAGCATCCTCTAGATGAAAGAAGACTCCTCTCGTCAATTTCACTCGACGCTTTTCCTTCAGTTTGACACGCAGTTTGCTTCACAAGATTAGCGTAATAGGCCCCGGTGACCGTTCTACCCTTTTGAATATAGTCTATCAATAGCACACCTTCTGAATCCCAAAAGATGGAAGCCATCACTTTGCCTGCAGACAGAATCGCCCTTGCTTTCTTTGGAGGTGGTTTTCCATGATATTTCCACTGGTTTGATTGTTCTTTGGTTTCTGGTTGAAAATGATGAACCCAAGTCTCATCCATAGTCACAAATTGCTGAAGAAACTTTTCATGATCTGCATAAAAATGGCCAAGATTGTCTCCTGACATGTTGAGAAGCTGTCGTTTGTGATCAGCTCCAAGAAGTTTCGGGACCCATCGAGCAGAAACCTTTGTCATTTGAAGATCAGTATGAATAATGGCATGAACACGTTCCTGGGAGATGCCCAACTCAGTAGCAATGAACCGCTCAGTTAGTCGTCGATCCTCCATTATCATGTCATGGATTCTGCCGGTGGTTTCATCGGTGGTTACCGTTCTTGGTCTTCCTGAACATATATCATCTTCCAGACTCTCCCTTCCATGTTTAAATTGAGCTGCCCATTTCTTCACTGTGCTGTAAGGGACTCTCCCCTAGAGTCTCTACCATATCCTCATGGATCTCCTTCGATGATAAACCCTTGAAGCAGAGGTAGCAAATGACTGCTCGATGAGAAATATTATTCATTTTCTCAGTTTCTGCCACCCCTTACCACTTCAGTAGCCTGTAAAAAAAATTGGTTGCAGTTAATTTCTTGAAACTTGGTGTTTAATCTTACATTAACCTGATCGACAAATGCACCTATTATCAACTGTGCGTTTCAAGTATTTGTACCTTATGTCGAGAACTTATCAATCACCCCTCGTAAATGTGAGGCCCTGTTTCACACAACATGAAGTAACAGATAAAGGTAGCTCTGTTTCACAATACTAAGTCAATGTATACGGTTTAGTGCCAGTGGTGATAGTTTCCCTCTAACTAGTCAACAAATTAAATGTGGTCCGCATAATGTCTAGTCACCTTTCCTTCCCCAGGTTCAGAAAGTGCCAGGTACCTTTTTTTCACACAAGAGCGACCGCTTCGCCTCCGATGACATTCAAACCACAGGGTTGCCAGCGCAACTAACCACTTTGCTAGTGAGAAACAACTCCGATGAAATGGTTCAATCATTTTGCTTTAGACTGTGCCCCCGCTTTCTCTTAAAAGTAATATAGATGGCGCGTAGCACAGTTCCAACAGGACTATGTAGTCTAACTCATTTTCTGAAAGATTTTCTTGAAACAGATTTTAAAAAAGCGTATTTTTGTTGATTGCCTGATTAGAAAAAGTTGATCAGCGCGCTATACTCTCATGACTAGATTGTTGTTTGTCCAGCTGGAGTCCTTTGTTCAAGTCCCAGGTAATTTCGTTGTAATGTATCTTTCTCTGGCATTTAAAGTTCTTTGTCCACGGTTTTTCAAAGTATAACAATACAACAACAACAAACAAAAAAACATTAACAAAAACAACAACGAAAGCATTAGAAGCAACTGAAATGAAGTTTCTAGGAAGAATGTTAAGAATACCATTTTAAAAAAATAAGGTAAAGATAGTCCCATAGTAAATGCCGTAGGGGATGAAGCGTTAGAGATCTCATTATGCTGGGCCATCGTGAGGTAGGGTGACCAGTTCTTTTCCTTCCCAGATTTTCTCTGGTACCCGTTTAACGAGGCTGGGTTGACCTGGGGGCCGTATTGGTCGGAAAAAAAATTCTGCTCAGCTGGGGATTCGAACCCTCGACCATAGACGAGTGCTCTAACCACTACGCTAGCCGGTCTCCACAAGAATACTATGGACAGCTAAAATAACAAATGAAGAATGTCTTTACAAAGCCAGTGAGAGACGAACTTTAATAGACACACCACGGGAGAGACAGTCTAGGCTCATTGGCCATATAATGGGAAGAAGAGGAAGAGAAAATATCGGAACAACAGGGAAAATAGGAGGCAGAAAAGGCAGAGGTAGACAAAGAGAGAAAATCTTATATGGCTTGACAAAATGGCATGGGAGAAGTACAGTAACAGATTCATTCATTCATTTGCATGTCCCTTGCGGAACTTTGCCTCCCTAACAGCACTCCTGTAGGCCTCTCTGTTGTGAGCAAGATGGCCTGCCGCCGATGCATCCATTTGCAGATCATCAACGATGTCTTGCAGCCATCTTCGCCTTGGTCTTCCTCTCTTTCTTTTTCACATTATGTACCCTTCCAAGACGGTCTTCTCTAGATTATCATGACGTTTAATGTGTCCAAAATATTTAAGTCTTCTCTCTTAATCCTCTTTACTAGCCAGCCTTCTTCAATATTAAGCTCTTGTAGTATAGATATATTTGTTCTTTTTTGTGTCCACGATATTTGAATAACTCTTCTGTAGCATTTACATTCAAATGCATTTATGTGTTTCTCAGCTGTTGTTTCCCAAACAACAATAACAGAACTGATTGAAAATATGAAAAGATTGGAAACCGTAGAGAAACATGGTCTCTGACGGCTCCAGGCATAGCACATGATGATGAATCTCACAACGGTGTGCTGTATTACTCTAACAAGAAAACGTAGCACTGCATACATAAGAAACAGCTGGCTAAACAGCGAAATTTGTGTGCGCTAAACATAAAAACATCGTGCTTTAGAAATCATACAATGGAGAGAAATTCTTGAACTTTCTAGATAATGGTTGGTGGATTTTATTCGTGAAAAGTTCCAGTTACACTTTTTAATGATTTACCGCGTGATGGTATTACTCGAGAGTTTAAAAACTTTAACCGGGTCTTATGGCTCACTTGATTTGAAAGCAGAAATGGCTGGATATTCTTTGTGGTAATTTGACACATATGGCCAGTTATACTTTAAAATCTAGTGTAAAAGCTAACGTCGATTTTTTCTTTTCATTTTTACTGAACTAGCCAGGACACATGTTAATCTTTTATAATATTTAGTGTTGTTGTCAGTGGGTCTTATCTTATATCCTTCCCGTGCCGTTAAACGTCACATAGGGCTCGCAAAGTAGTTCGCCAATTTTTCCTGTCTTCGGCGAGTCTTTCAACATCATCAAAGGATTTTATGCCTGTTAATTTGGCCTCTCTTAATAATGTCCTCTTCAGAGTTTCACGCGGTCTGCCTCTTTTTCTTCGGCCTGTTGTGTTCCACTCGATAGCTTGTTTTGGAATTCTCTGATCATTTCTTCTCATCAAGTGACCAACATATGTCCATCTCCTTTTCCTGATCACCCATGAGACTGCTTGTTGTTCAGTCATCTGTCTTATCTCTGCATTGTTCTTGAATTCGTTCCACTTGATGCCGAGTATTTTCCTTAGGCATTTGTTTTCAAAAGAGTCTGATTTCTTTTCCATTTCTTTAGTTGTTTTCCAGCTTTCGCAGTGGGTCTACAGAGGGTTAAATTAAATTCGCCGTTGACCTGTAGTTATGTCTAATTACTTCTAGTTTTGTTGACTAAATGTTGTACTGTTGAAATTGTTGAACAGGCCCGACGAAAGGTGGGGACAGCTGGGGCTGTGCAGGCAAAAGTAACAACTAAAACAACTGGGTGACTGAGGCCCCATTTCATTAGAGACATCGTGTCGGATTTGGAGCAACCCGCTCCACCACTGCTATTTGTTTTTTTTAAATCCTGGACTGGAGTGAAGCTGGAGTTAAACGGCAAAGGCTGTGCACTTCTTCTAAGCAGGCTCCACCACTCTGGTAACTACGAAGATCCCTGCCCAGTTAGCCAGGCTAGATCTGTTACTGGCGTGGGGGGGGGGGGGGGGAGTACCAGTGAAGATGTGGGACAGGGTCTTGGTCGACAAAGGTTATCCAGCCCTGTCACTGACATGTCAGCTTATGTGACTACCGGGGGGCGGGGGGGGGGGGAGGAGGGCGCGCTTGGCCATGTTTTTATTTTTTCCCATCTTTTCTCACCAGAGACAGAATTCAGGAAAACACTATAACGGACGTTTACAGAGTTTTCTAAGTTTGAACTGAGGGCTCAATAGTAACTAGTCCCGAGTCCTGACCTTGCCCTGCGTGGGCCCCGGTCCGTTGTTGAAGTAATACTTGACATTCAGATAAAATGACCTAAGCAATACGTAAAGTGAAGTTATCGGAGATTGTAGCAGATTTTCAACCACAGTGGCACAGTAAGTGATGGTCATCAAAAGTGGTACTTGACCTCATAAAGGCTACAGCATTATGGGAAGAGAATTTTTTTTTTCACAAATAGGAAACAAGGAAACTTCCGCACAGTAACGTAAAAGAACACAGTTTTGTGGGATTAAACCTCGAAAAATTCGTAAACAAAGCACTTTTAGACGTTAGAGGAAGAAACATCACAAGTGAATTACCTGGAATTCGATCGGAGAAAAAGACAGTCCACCAACATTAATTGTTACAACATTCGACGCTGCAGATTGTTCCTTCACCCTGCGTTGTTACCGACGAGCAATCTGCAGGGACATCACTACAGACTGTCCCTATAGCTTTCGTGATACCGGCCTGGGGATGGGACTCAGATGACACAAGATCTGTTTGTGGTTCGAAGTTCTCTTGTCTCTACAACGGATTTGTTTGTCCAGACAACATAGAAGAAGGGTGAATGGTTCCAGATTGAAACAGGTGTGAAACAAGGATGTATATTATCTCCCTTGCTTTTTGGAATTACCATAGACTTCATAATGAAAATATGCAGCACAGGTCTCTTCTTCTTCTTCTTCGTTCGCTTCTACCACCAAGACTGCCCTATGATCCTCCTGAAATAACTCATGTGGTCCTCGATAGGTCCCATGGTCCCCGAAAGGACCACACCAGATCGACGAGAGGATCACAAGAGGTTCAGAGTATCGCAGGGCTTTAGCCTGTATTCTCGGTGGGTCTCAGAAGCGGGATTGCGTGACGCTGTGGTTTTCGTTGCACCAGTTTAGATTTTTTCTCACTGGAAAAACTCGACGTGTTTTGGATATGAGTACATCCCCGCTGTGTGAGGGGTGGTTGCCCATCAAGCCTGGAGTTGGACTTTCTCACCAGAAAACCTTGACGTGTTTTGGGATACATGAATATCTCCGCCGGGTGAGAGGTGGTTGCCCATCTAGTTCAGCGTTGGACTTTCTCACCGGAAAACCTCAGCGTGATTAGGATACGCATACATCCCCGCCAAGTGAGAGGTGGTTGCCTATCTAGACTGCCTTGGTCCAGTGTCTCCGACTTCAGCATTTTGTGGTTGTGGCCGCTACCCTTCATAGTTGTGACCAGGATGGAGCTTTTGTCCAGGAGAACGAATCCTCGCCACTAGTAAGTTTCACCCCTGGGTTGAGCCGGTTTAGGCATATTATCACAGTATGGGCGTGTTTAGGACGTGACCTACCTCTAGAGCAGAGGTACTGTGACATGAGTAGCCTTCAAGTTTCCTTGGTTTAAGCTGGTTTAGGCATATTTCACCAGTAAGGGTGTAGAATGGACATGACCGACCTCTAGAGCAGAGGTGGCGTGGTATGAGTAGCTCTCACCGCGAGACTACTGGACATACCGACTAAGCTTCACTTTATCCTTTCCATCACCTTTTCACATCGCCGCCGCACGGCAACCGTAATTTCTTTTTCGCATTTTCTTCATTGGCCGGGAGGGATTTCACTCCACGCGCGGCATCCGAAGAATCTCGCCAGAAGTGACTAGCACAGGTAAAACCGGCATTGATCGGGAACTTGAGACCCAACTGAAAGATCCTGATTTTGCAGATGACATAACTCTTAGAAGTGACAATGTGAATTCGATGCAAGAAAAAACAGATACCCTATCTTCACTGGCTAGTAAAATATGATTTGAAATTAACACGGATAAAACACAAAAATAATGAAACGTCTCATTAATCACGAAGGAAAAATATACATAGAAGGAACAGCTGTTGAGGAAGTACACCAATTTGCATACCTCGGCAGCTACATAGACCAAGATGGTGACACCAGAAAAGGAAGTTAGAATTAGAATTGCAAAAACAGCATTAAGTTTCAAGAATATTGAGAACATATGGTATTTAAAAGTTAAAAGCACAAAAACCAAGTTAAGATTTTTCAATTCAAATGTGATATCCACCCTCCTTTTTGCATGTGAAAGCTGGAAAACAACTAAAGACATAGACAAGAAATTAGACTCTTTCGAAAACAAGTGCCTAAGGAAAATACTCGGTATAAAGTGGAACGAATTCAAGAAAGAGATAAGACAGGTGAGCAAACAACAACCTGTTTCATGGGTGATCAGAAAAAGAAGATGAACATATGTAGGCCATGTAATGGAAAGAAACAGTCAGAGAATCCTCAAAACAAACTATCAAGTGGAACATAACAGGCCGAAGAAAAAGAGGTCGACCACATGAAACTCTAAAGAGGATATTGTTAAGACAGGCCAGTTTAGTGGGCATAAAATCCCTTGATGAGCTTGAAAAGCTCTCTGAAAACATGACAACTTGGCGAACTACTATGCGAGCCCTATGTGATGTTTATCGGCACGGGAAGAATGCGAAACTATACACGAAACCACTGTAGTAAAGCTGTGATACCAAAATGTATAAAGTAGAGAAAAAAAAAGTAGGAACAGCTTCACGCCGAAACGTCACAACTGTGTACTCGTTAATTAATAAAGATGTTCCTACGTTTTTTCCTAGTTAAACTCTTTGACGACCCATCCAAGTTCAGCACCGTAAAATATTCGCAAGAATAAAGCTGTATTCATGCGCCTGCAATAAATACCAAAACGAGGTTAGTCTGAATGTAGTCCCATTGGGGACAAACAGAGGTGAAATCCGGGTCAGACAAGTTTGATCACTACCAGACCGTGAAAAGTTATGTTTTTAATGTGACAAGCACGAGCTAATCGCACCCCATCAGGGTCCGGTTGAGAGATATAATGTGACAGAGAGGATACGAGGGGGCGAGTAAGGCGGCGAGCCTACGAGTAGAAGGAAAAGTGCAGCATAAAGGGACACAGAATGCTGTGAGGATTAAGGGGGCGACAATTAAAGCAGCTAAAAAAATAATCCCTCCAAGCTAAAGATGCATATACGACTGAGGTGTTCAACTTCCGTGACATCAGGCGTCACAACGGTATCAGAAATCGAGTGGCGGGCCGCATATAAATCAATTTTTGTCAACTTACATAAAAATGCGAGAAAAAAAAGGTGATATTTATGAAGTAAAATTGAACTGACTGCATTAATTAGCTTTCCAAATGTTTAAAAAAATGTTTTAACACGTTTTGAGGGAAAGAAATGTTAATTTTATTACATTTTTATTAATAACCTCGAGGACCGTATGGAGACCTGAAGCCACAAGTTGGTCACATCTGGTATAGGTGATACAGTGTAAGTGCCAGCATCTTCCTAGATATGTCGACACATCAGCGGATGATCTTGTCTTCAATAGCTTAGCTCCAGGAACAGCCAGATACCCATTTCTACAGTTGGATATCTGGGGGGGCTTCTCCGGCCGGATCCAAACCACCGACCTCGTGAAGAGACGCCGAATGCGTTAACCCCTAGGCTGCTCCGATGCCCAGTCTTAACAGAGGGACGGACGAGCCAGGAGTAAGGCCTTAAGAAGAGAGTCCTGCAAGCACCAGATGTTGATGGCCGTCTCGGTACGCTGTTCTCATCATTCATTCTCGCCGTTTTGTTATCTCGTTCTCAGAGTTCTATTTTTAGTCGCCTCTTCCTGAGTGCACTGTTAATGTCATTTCATTCTTAGTGCACTGTCTTGTCATTTCATTCTTAGTGCACTGTCTTGTCATTTCATTCTTAGTGCACTGTCTTGTCATTTCACTCACAGGGGGTCTGTGTGAGTTGCTTCCCTTTTTTTCTTCTTTTTTTCTTTGTTTGTTCGTCCCGGAATTGAACCACGGTCTTCTAAGTGGCACTGCACTTCTAGTTGCTTCTTCTTAGTCATTCTGCCACGGAGGACCGGAATTGCTGTAACAAACGAAAACTGTTTTAACTTCCGTGTGTGATTATTTCACATGCTCCACAGCCAGCATGAGTTCGTTTTCTGCCGTTTCCGAAAGGCTTTTCAATGCCCTAGCTCTTGTATCAGCTTTCACGCCCAGTCGCTTACGAGTCCTCTCGCTCCCACTCCTACAGCTATCACCTTTGCCTTGATTACCGTCGCCTGCCTCAGTTGCTTGACCAAATCATTGCCCAGAGTGCTAAGTTTATGCTCACAAGACGGAGGGAAATAATACGTAAGGCGGGAAAGCCATTCCATCCCACCCGAGACTTATAATGGGGTATTCCGTCTTCTAGCTTCAAACTTGGTCAAAACTTGCCATCTTTGACAACACGCCTCCCAGTAAAGGCATGCATTTTCCACCGAACGTTACTGTCCTGTCAGTCAATGCTTGCAGAGTAGCTGTTATAGATCTGGTACGAGGACTTGTTTGTTTATCAAAGTGGCTGTAATTAATGTTGTGTGACAGTACAAATTACCGTGCTTTTTATCTATACATATAAAGCTGAATTACGTGTAAGAGACTGTAAATAACAGTTGTTCGTGCCCCAATTATATTTTTTAAAATGTATATCTTCCTCTTCGTCTTCTTTTTCCTCTTCTTCTTCCTCTTTCTCTTCTTCCTATGCCTCTTATTCTTCTTCTTCCTCTTCCTCTTCTTCTTCCTCTTCCTCTTCTTCTTCCTCTTCTTCTTCCTCTTCCTCTTCTTCTTCTTCCTCTTTTTACTTATCATCATCATCATCATCATCATCATCATCATCATCATCTTCTTCTTCTTCTGCTAGTCTTTTTTCACTTGTTCTGAGCATGAGTTTAATAGGGGCTTGAAAGAAGATCCATCTTTGCTCCATGTTTTGCCCGATGTTCTGGGCGTTCAAGACCTTTCCGCCGCATGCTACAGGGGCAGATAATCCCGACTCTGGCTGTATCTAAAAACACAGGGGCAGATAACCCCGACTCTGGCTGCATCTAAAAACACAGGGGCAGATAACCCCGACTCTGGCTGTATCTAAAAACACAGGGGCAGATAACCCCGACTCTAGCTGTATCTAAAAACACAGGGGCAGATAACCTCGACTCTGGCTGCATCTAAAAACACAGGGGCAGATAACCCCGACTCTGGCTGCATCTAAAAACACAGGGGCAGATAACCCCGACTCTGGCTGCATCTAAAAACACAGGGGCAGATAACCCCGACTCTGGCTGTATCTAAAAACTCTGAAAGATCAGCAGAACAGACTTCTCGCTACAAGAGAAGTCCGACGCAATGAGAGTCCACGTGAACGTATTTTGGAATCGTAAATGAGAGGGCCTATGTTTAAATAACACAAGATGATGATGATGATGATGATGATGATGATAATGATGATGATGATGAGTTATTTGTAAAGAATATATTTATGAACGTGTCCATTATTCCATCCTTGGCTGTGATCAAACAAGCACTGCCCGATATCTCTAAGCGTAATGTAATAAAGAGTAATGTAATGTAAGCGTAATGTAATTTTTAAAACTATAGGTAAAATCCCCCGTTACCATGCCAGCTAGGGATATTAGGGATACCGTGTTATGCCTGTATTTCCACGACCTACGACACATGGAAGTGTGATGTGGTCAGTGTCACGCCTGGTCGCTTTTACCTTCCCAGATTTCTCTGGTATCCATTTTCAGAAGCTGGGTGGACCCTGTGGCCTTTTTTGATGTGGCGGCATTATGACAAAAAATAAAAATCCCTGCTGCTGGGACTTGAACCCGGTACCACCGGATTAGTAGGCCAAGCATCTAACATTTCAGCCAACCAGCCCGCCAAGTGGAATGGGTACTTTTGACAAATTTGCATACTGTCGCACTCATAAATGTTATCATTCTGAAGAACACCTGGACTTCTTTACTTTCTGCCTTCCTTAAACCAAACATTGCAAATAAGAATCTGCAACACAACAATAACTGCCAGCAAGGGCGTACATTAAAATCTGAAAATCAGGAAAGGAACTTTCAGGTGTTTACCTGCATGCAGGTGACACCGCGGTCATAAAAGCGCCAACGGAATAGAGGGGTACAAGGGATGTTTACTCTTTTCATGCAGTTTGGTTTAATGCTCATTGGCATTCAGCTTTGACATTCAGTGCAATTTTAAAAGGAGGAGAAAAGAACTTCACGAACAGATTATGCGTCTATCTCTTGGTGTAAGGCCTTCTGCTCAAACAGAGAATCTTACATCTTACTTTCTTCCCGTGTCGCTAAACGTCACATAGGGTTCGCATGGTAGCTCGCCAAGATTTCCTGTTTTCGGCGAGCTTTTCAACCCTCATCAAGGGATTTTATTCCTACGAAACCAGCCTCTCTTAACAATGTCCTCTTTAGAGTTTGACACGGTCGATCTCTTTTTTTCTTCGGTCTGTTGTGTTCCACTTGATAGCTTGTTTTTGGGATTCTCTGACTGTTTCTTCTCATCACGTGACCGACATATGTCCATCTCCTTTTTATGATCACCCATGAAAACATATGCATTAAAGTTGTTTTTTTTAACAAAATGAAAACTAATACCAGGCACACATACAAATAAGCACGTGGTTTATCTGTTGTGTTCTAGCACTTCGAACATTTTCGCCTGTATATGTACAGATTAACATAGATAACAAAACAAAACACTTTTGCATTAATCTCTGTACTTTTCGACGGGTGTGCGTAGGTCTTCTTTAAAAGCCCTTCAGGGCATCAGACCGATTTTTTTTACGTGAAATTTAAAAAAAAACTTTAAAATATTTTTACATTCTTCTTCCTCTTCTTCGTCCGTTTCTACCGCCAAAAACCGCACTGTGATCCTACTGAATTCACGCCTGTGGTCCTCGTTAGGTCCCGTGGTCCCCTGTGTGGTTCCCGAAAAGACCACACGAGATCCACGAGAGGACCACAAGGGGTTCAGAGTATCACAGGGCTTTAGCCTGTATTCTTGGTGGGTCTCTGAAGCGGGATTGCGTGACACCGTGGTTTTCATTGCACCAGTTTAGTCTAGGGTTGGACTTTCTCACCGGAAGACCTCGACGTGTTTAGGATATCAGTGCATCCCCGCTGGGTGAGAGGCGGTAGCCCACCTAGGCCAGAGTTGGACCTTCTCACCAGAAAACCTCGACGTGTTTTGAGATACCCGTGTATCACCGCCGGGTGAGAGGTGGTTGCCCATCTAGTCCAGGGTTGGACTTTCTCACCGGAAAACCTCAGCGTGATTAGGATACGCAAACATCCCCGCCGGGTGAGAGGTGGTAGCCCACCCAGGCCAGAGTTGGACTTTCTCACCGGAAACCTTGACGTGTTTTGAGATAACCGTGTATCACCGCCAGGTGAGAGGTGGTTGCCCATCCAGTCTAGGGTTGGACTTTCTCACCGGAAAGCCTCAGCGTGATTAGGATACGCAAAAATCCCGGCCGGGTGAGAGGTGGTTGCCTGTCTAGACTTCCCTGGTCCAGTGTCTCCGACTTCAGCATTTTGCGGTCATGGCCGCTACCCTTCCTAGTTGTGACCAGGATGGAGCTTTTGTCCAGGCGGACGAACCCTCGCCACTAGTGACTTCTACCCCTGGGTTGACCGGTTTAGGCATTATCCCAGTAAGGGTGTATATCAGGCGTTACCGACCTCTAGAGCGGAGGTGGCGTGACATGTCTAGCCATCAAGTTCCACCCCTGGTGTGTGCCGGTTTAGGCATATTTCACCAGTGTAGGTGTATTTCGGACGTGGCCGGCCTCTAGAGCAGAGGTGCCGTGGTATGTGTAGCTCTCGTAGCGATACTACTGGACATACCGGTTAAACTTCACTTTCCACCACCTTTTCCCATCGGCTCCGCACATCAACCTTTATTTCTTTTCCGCATTCTTCCTTGACCAGGAGGAGCTTCACTCCACGCGCAGAATTTGAAGAGTCTCGCCAGCAGTGTCTTAACCTCTGGGACAAGCCAGTTTATGCACTTCACCCGATATAACTGCACTCAGGACGTGGCCGACCTCCAGACCAGAGGTGCCGTGATTTGACTGTTTGCTTCGCTTTATCCTTTCTACCACCTTTTCCACAGTGATGCTGCGCGGCAACCTCATTTGCAAATTTCTTCATTGGCCGGGAGGAGCACCGCTCCACGCACGGCAGCTGAAGATCTCGCCAACAGCGGATTTTTACATTAATTTTTGTTTTAGTCTTGATAAGAATAAAATATAAAAGGTAAAATCCCTGTTTCCATGCCGTTAAGGCATACTTGGGATACGGTATTAGGCCTGTATTTCTAAGACTATCGGCACATGAAAGTGTGATGTGGTCAGTATCACGCCTTCCCAGATCTCTCTGGTACCCATTCATTTTTAAAGCCCTTTTTGTGGTGGTGGTGGTGGTGGTGGTGGTGGTGGTACCTGGAATAAGAAATCCCCCCCCCCCAAACTGCTGGACTTGAACCCGGTACCACCGGATTATGTTAATCTTTATTTTAATCTTAAACATCCCCTTATTGCTTGACGAAACGGGACCCGGGATTATATAAGTGAGCCAGGGTGGGATCTGAACCCGCGGCCACCAAAAGACGAGGCAAACGTCTGACCCGATACCAGGCACCACCCCCGTTCCCCACCCCCACCCCCACCCTCTCTCCCTCGGTTGTGTTAAAAGTACACTCTCTGTTTCCAATAGCTTAAAAACAGTAAAGCTTTTTAAAAAAAAAAGTAACCATTTTTTGTTAAACTGCAGTGATTTCTTGATAACGTCTAAACAGCTTAACTTACGCTGCTTAGCAATCCTAGCTCCAAAATATGCAGCCAAGGAATGTAACAATGTTCCCGTAACAATGAGAGCCTCCCCGAATTTATAACAATGTTCCCGCAACAGAGGGAGACTATTTATCTAGAAACTCTTAAAAAGTGTTATGTAATCGTCTAGAACTCTAGAGCCCGAATGTTTAATCTTCGTGTAAAATAGGCTATAAGATTTCTTATCACTGACAACACGATACTCGGAGGAACAGCCCTTTTTTTCTATCCTATTTTCTTAAATACCCAGCGATATACCGATACAGACACTAGCTATGGTTCGGTTACACATACATGGCTTATGTTATAAAATGTTTGATAAAACGTCAAGATTACTTGATTTGTAAAGAGAAAATTTCTTTAGCGTCTACAGCACTTTACGGAGGGCACTCAAGAACACGTTTGTAAACAATAAGGGGATATGTAAATAACAGTGACAGAGGTTCTCAGAGTTGGCTGTAGTCTCCTTGAGACATTGAATTTAATCTTGTGCTTTTCAGCTACGGGGTGGCTTTACTGAGGTTTTTTTCGGCTACGGATCCCATCACGGCCTCAAAACAAAACAAAAAGCCGTGGAACCTCTATTAAAAATAAAACAATAAATAGAACTCATATGATGCTAAGTCTTTTTCTTTTAATCGAACCAATCCATGGACACAAAAAAAGGACAAATATATCCATACTACAAGAACGTAATATTGAAGAAGGCTGGCTAGTAAAGAGTATTAAACAGAGAAAACTTAAATATATTGGACACATTAAACGTCATGATAATCTAGAGAAAACCGTCTTGGAAGGGTACATAACGGGAAAAAGAAAGAGAGGAAGACCAAGGCGAAGATGGCTGCAAGACATCGTTGATGATCTGCAAACGGATGCATGAGCAGCAGGCCATCTTGCTCACAACTGAGAGCCCTACAGGAGTGCTGTTTGGGAGGCAAAGTTCCACAAGGGACATGCAAATGAATGAATGAATGAATGAATGAATGAATCCATTCACTGGTCCGTGCGCCCAGAAAAACTCTTCTGTAGATCCCATGGGGGGTCTATGAATTTTCAGATTAAGAACTACTGAACTAAAAGTTTATTTCCCCCCCCCTCCCCCTCCCAAAAAAAAACCTCGGAAAATATGTCCGAAATACGGCGCGGATTGCCATTTGTGGCTAGTCCCTGATTCATTTCAAATTGCGCGAACATTACTGAATGCTCTGCTGTTATGATAGCCAAATCGAAGATGTTCACAGATAGGTTCGGATGCATGATTCTGGTAGTATGGTGTTTAGCACGTCAGTGATGTTCTGGATCCAAAATCTTTTCTACCCCCCCCCCCTCTCCCTCCACCCCCTTCCTGTAACCCAGAAAATATGTTCTCCGTTGCTCTTTTCTCTACAATCATCTGACAGTTGAACATGAACAGAGAAAAGTAATCTCCTTTCTTGACAAGAGTTCAGAAAAATGTTTCTGTGTTAATGACCCGCGGGTTAGATCTTTTTTTTTTCCCCCTTTCTTTTTGATATTACTTGACTCCTTAAGTCCTAGAGCTACGAAACCTTCGCAGATTTGGTGTATACTAGAAATACTACTACTACTTCTTCTTCTTTCTCCTCCTCCTCCTCCTTCTTATTCTTCTCCTTCTTCCTCCTTCTTCCTCCTCTTCTTCTTCTTTTTGATTTAAATTTCCCACTGGGGCTGAAGGTAAAGTCTCTTCCCTATCTGTCTTACTCACCTCCGGATCAAGTTGTATTGAATATACATAAGTCTTGTTTTGGTCTCCAAGTTCTGTTCTCAGACTAAGTTTATATACGGACATATGCCTTGGACGATTGTGACTCATTACCAAAATTAACACTGAGATAGACACGTCAGGGAACAGGAGCAAGGGTAGACCAAGGGAGGCATGGAAAAGAACACAAGAGAGGGTATTGAGTAACAAAGGGTTTTTCCGAGGGGAAAAGAAGCCGAAGCACAGACGTTTGTAGGAAACCCTTTACAGAAGCTGCATGTGCCTCTGGCACCTAAAGGCTCGAAGAAGAAGAAGCAGAAGATGAAGAAGAAGAAGAAGAAGTGTATATACTCAGGCCTCTGTCGATTTTGTCGTTCTGTCAGCAGGGCTTCCGTGGCGTGAGCTGGAACAACGGCCATGCTCTGCTGCTGGCTTAGAGATGGGCCCTCCTTGCACTCAGAACACTCGCATACGTGCTCGGCCTTTAACCTCAGTGTTGTTCCTAGTGTGTGCTGGGTGATGGTGCCTCCGAGAGAAATTTGTAAGCAACTGAAAAACTTCTCTCCCCCCCCCCCCCACCTCTACTCCGTGCTTATCTGTTTCCATCCACCATGAGTCAGCTTAAAGTAACAGTTACGAGGTAATTGTGAAATGGCTGCTTTTTAAATTAGTTCCTCAAGACTTTTAAAATCTTTTTTGAAGACCTCACGAGGCCCGATGCGGCCCCGCTGGCAGCCAGCTGGACACCCCTGGAGTATCTAGTTCTCGGCAACCTAAGAACCGCTTTTTTTTTCGTCCGCGACCTAGCGCGTGATAAAGAACAACAAACAGTGGGGAAAACATCCGCAGATATCAATGCGCGACATTGAGCTGAAGGGCAAGTATACAAGTAGGAGGACTCTTAAAAGAAAACATATATATATATATATATATATCTTTTTAATAACGATAATGGACGTCTTTTCGCAGTCGAACGCTTTTGGCCCTTTTCTCCATGCAGATTTTGTTCTGCTTTACTAGCGTGGGTATGTACATGATTCCCCCCCCCACCTCCCTGTAATTAACCATGTCGAAAACAGCAGGCCTCCATCACCATGTGAAACAGCGCCCTCTGGTGCCGTTAGCCAGGCATCATCATCATCATCATCACCAACTGCTCTACCGACAGGCAGTCAGCTTCTCCAGAGATCTCGATCCCTGATATCTTCCATCAGCTCTGCTGGAAACTTTTTAAATTCTGTCACCGCGTTAGACTGTCCGTGATTTTCTCTCTTGGTCTTCCCCTGCCTCTGCTCCCATGTATCCAGGCAGGACCCTTTTTTAAAATTAAAAGCACAACTGGGTCTTGATCAGCGCTGTCTCGCCCGCCATGATAACCTGTGCCGTCATTTCAGCACAGTCATCCTTGCCACCAGTACAGAAATGACGTCCCAGACATAAAAAAATCCTCCTATCAATCAAAACAAGACTGAACCGGACTGAATGTTATGGTTACGCTCTGCTTATCACACATATTTTCTGCACCATTTCCGGTAGTCGATGCATGAAGGGATATCTCAGTATCTCGCGCTTCCTGTTAATGGGTAGTTAAAAATTAATTACGTTTCTTGATCCTTGGACAATAAGATAAAGCGTGCTAACATATCGGCCATTTTATAGTGGTAAAAGTATTAATACTTGTCTCGCTAATTTCTTGTTCACGGACTACTGAGGCTCTGGCAAAGATCATCATCATCATCATCACCATCATCATCATCATCGGGTGCCGTGCCGACTGGCGTTGGCTATTACGCTTCTCCAGAGTATAAGATTCTTCATGCATGCCATCAGCTCAGTTGGTGATCTCCTCTCACACCATCCCGTTAGACTGTTCAGTATCATTTCTCTTGGTCTTCCTCTTGATCTTCTTCATTTTATTTTTCCTGTTGTTATAATATTTTCAATGCCTCTTCTTCTCATTCCATGTCTTACATTGTCTCTCTCTCTTATTTTTTTTACAAGATTCTTTTGTCTCTCCAGCTCTTCTAATACATTCTTCATTAGTTATTTTGCTGTCCAGGGGATTCGCAACATTCTTTTAATAACCACATTTCCACATTTCTGCTGCTTCCAATGATTTTTTGTGCAGAGCTGCCTATTGTCCTTGATTCACTACCATATAACAAGATAGGTTCAATATAGCATTTTAGGACTCGTTTTCTAACATTCATTGATAAGGATGTGTTGGATAATATGTTTCTCATTCTCTTAAGTGCAATCTTTGCTTGACCTATTCTGTTCTGCATTTCCCATCTGAAGTTATTACTGCTCCAAGGTATTTGACTTTCTGCACCTGAATTAGAATAGTTCCGTTTAATTTTATACTGCATGCTGGTGGATTCTGTTTCTTAGATATAACCATAGTCTCTGTCTTTTTGATGTTCAAAGTAAGGCCTTTCTGTTCACTTTCTTTGACGACTTTATCCAAGAGATTTTGCAGGTCTTATTGGTTCTCAGCTGTCAGTACTGTGTCGTCAGCATACCGAAGGTTGTTAATATTGTATCTTCCAATTTTTATGCCTGATTCTGTGATGATCGTTCTTAGAATATTCTCGCTATACAGAGAAAAAAGGTCTGGAGATAGTACACATCCTTGTCGCACCCCTTGTTTTATAGGTTGATATTTTCCAGTTCTATTTTCAACTCGAACTGCTGCTTCTTGCTGCCAGTATAGATGTTTTACAATCCTCAGGTCTTTGCCGTCTATATTGATGTCTTCAAGCATTTTAATAATTTCGTTATTTCACCTTGTCGAATGCGTTGGTGTAATCAATGAAGCATAAGTAGAGATCTTTCTGTACTTCTAAAGCTCTTTCTGTTAGTGTTCGTAAAGCATAAATGGCATTGTGTGTTCCCTTTCCTTCAACAAATCCAAACTGTTCATCTGCTATTTCCATTTTTATCTTTTTTCCTTGTTCTTCTCATAATGATTCTCAGAAGTAGCTTCGTTATGCGACATGAGAGGTCTTAAAGTCCGGTGGTCATCACATTTCTCTGTACCTGGTTTCTTTGGTAGTGTTATAAACGTAGATTTAAGCAAGTCACTGGGCATATAACCACTGTTGTAAATGTCATTCAGTAACTTGGTTATTATTTTTATTCCTGTCTCCTCTAGTGCCTCTATTTCTTCTATTGTTATATTATCAGGCCCAGTCGCTTTTCCTTTCTTCATGTGTTTGATGGCATCTATGATTTCATCTTCAAGTATTGGTGGTCCATCACAGTTTTCAGCATCTGGTGTTAATTCTGGTCTTTCTCCTCTATATAGCTCAGCGATATACTCTGTCCACAATGTCTTCTTTTCGCATTAACATTTTACCTTCTTTTGATTTCAGGCATCCTGTGGTATATTTTGTTTTCCTGCCTGTGAGTTCACTAATTCGTTTGTGCATGTTTTTGCTGTCTTTATTATGGGAGTTCTCTATTTATCTACACTGTTCATTTAACCACACTTCCTTTGCTTCTCTGCATTTGCGTCTTATTTCTTTATTTATCCTGCTATATTTTTCTTGGTTATGTTTACTTCTCCTCTTGTCCATCAGTCCTAAAGATGTCGTCTGTCATCCATTTATTTTTAGGGGCTTCTTTTTTCGGTGGTATTAACTTCTTAACAGTTTGGTGGATAGAATCTCTTAACATTGCCCATTGTTCATCTATACTATTTATCTTTGCTATTGCATTGTATCTATTTGTTATAATAACTCTATATATATATATATATATATATATATATATATATGTGTGTCTGATGTATCACGTGACTTATCTATCTGATCTGGAACTGGTAACTTTCATATTATCCACGTCTGAGGCACCTTGGGGTTCAAACGTCATCCAGTTCTGAGGCTGAATCTTGAAACGCATCTTAGCCATACTGCCACGCAAGAATGGTTTCACAAGTTAAAAAAAAACAAACAAACAGACTTTAGCTGTTTAAACTTTCAATGTTTCGCCGATGATTGCGAGTGTTCCACGCACAGCATTGTCCTATTTCTGATGTTTATAAAAAAAACAAAAGCTTTTCAATACTCTCGTCACTGCTTGTTCCTCTTATGCCCAGTTGCTTGATGCTAGATCTTGGCTTTCTCGCTATCATTCCTCCTCCTCCTTCTCATCATCATCAGGTGCCGTGCCGACTGGCGTTGGCTATTATGCTTCTCCAGAGTACACGATCCTTCATACAGACCATTAGCTCAGTTGGTGATCTCTTCTCACACCATCTCATCAGACTTTCCAGTTGTCATTATTACAGGGGTTGTTTTTTTTTGGGGGGGGGGGGTCTTGACGGCCTCTTATCATCTGTTTTAATATCGTTTACTTTTCACGCCTGGTTATGCCTGGATTCACATGAGACCAGAAGCATGATCGCTGTGAGTCCTTGATTTGCTGAACGGCTTGACAGAAAGACTTACGTCAAAGCAACCGTAGTTTTGTAGAGATTGTGAATAGAAATAAATCTGCTGCAGGAGATCTCCAGAATTGAAAGGGCACATAATGGGGAAAAAGAAAGAGAGGAAGATCAACGAGAAGATGGCAACAATACATTTTTTGATGATCTGCGAATGGATGCACCAGCAGCAGGGTAACTTGGCTGCAACCGAGAGACCTTCATGAGAGCTGTTAAGGTGGCAACGTTCCACAAGGGACATGCTAATGAATGAAAAATTATGACCAGAATGGAGGATTTCTGGTTTTTAAAAGTAGTCTTTACTTCTCTTGTGTACCGACCTTTCAGATAGTTAGAAAGGAGCATCATCTACGGGCTCTGAACACCACCACCAGTACTTCCATTTCTGCGTCGGTCTCCGTTTGCGTACATTAGCTGATTATACCCGCCCTGTATAGACTGATCACCCTTCTGGAGCCTTTAGTTAGTCACTAGGTTAGATCCCCAGCTCTTTCTTGACAAGCACGCAGAATCACAGCTGTCGGTAAAGTCTGTTGTCCGGTCTACTTCTTTTAAGACATCGAATGTCTATGCCCCTGTCCTCCCTCTCCCCCCCCCCCCTTTCTCTCTCTCTCTCTCTCTCTCTCTCTCTCCTTCCCGATCTTTTTTTCTAATGCTTAAGTGGCCTGGTAAAAGTAATGAAGGTTAGCTGATGATCTTTCATTTCTTCTAACGCTTATGTGGCCTGGTAAAAATAATGAAGATGATCTATCTTTCAGATGAAAATGGAATTCTGTCTTTGAGATCAAAGGGAAACCTGGAGCACAGACAGAAGTGTTCCTTTGTCTTGGGGGAAAGACACTCCCACATTTGCCCTGTACATACCAACTCCAGTCAGGTGCAGCTGTCAACTTGTGTGAGGAATATTTAGCATTTTTGTTTTCGAATGTTTGAACAATGACCATGCCTTTATCGAACTTCGATCATTGGTCCGCTTTTTTTGCCCTTGTTTGTTCCTGCCTTAACTTTTTCATTTATTCTTTTATTGTCCTGAAATGCTTGTCTCTGTGCATGAACATGGATTAGAAAAATTCCACTATCATCCGTATTAAATCCACCCTCTCTGAAAGTGGCTTAGCAAAGATTCTCTGTGCCCGATTTCGGCGGCAGTAGTGATGGAGGCCCTCTGTGTTGCCTCGAGCTAGAAGCTCTTGACATTTGATCTCATGGTGAACAACTTGTGTCCTTTGCACCGGTTCAGCCTTGGAATATAGACAGCTGTGAAATGTATGGCATCTTGTAAGCAGGTTTACTCGTAGTTCATCTAGTTTGGGGCATTTAAGTATTTAAATGGTCCAATACAGTCTGTACACTGTATCATCATCATCATCATCATCATCATCATGTGCGTTGCAGACTGGCGTTGGCTATTATGCTTCCCCAGGGTACCCGATTCTTCATGCAGGCCATTAGATCAGTTAGTCATCTCCTCTCACGCCATCTCGTCAGACTGTCCAGTATCATTTCTCTTGTTCTTCCCCTGTCTCTTCTTCCCTCTATTTTTCCTGTTGTTATAATATTTTCAATGCCTCCTCTTCTCATTGCATGTCCTGTGACATGTTCACTGTATACAGCAAAAAAAAACTTGTTTTAAGATAATGGATATAGTTTGGCGTATGTAAGATCTGTGTTGTACATTTAATATTGTGAATGAAATATATCTCTCTTTGGACCTTTAGGTGCACAAAGCACATGGGGCTTTCCCCAAGGATTTTCCACAAACGCCTGTCTTTTGCCTTTTTTTCCCGCGCTTGCCCAGGTGAGCCCTTTATTGCTCATCATCTTTTCTGTTGTTCTTCTCCATGTCTCTTTTAGTCTACTCTTACTCCATTCCGCTGAGGTGCATTTTTCAGTGTTATGAATCAAATATCTCTCTCTCTCCCTCACTCTCTCTCTCTCTCTCTCTCTCTCTCTCTCTGAACCTTAAGTGCCCAGGGCACATGGGGCTTCCGCAAGGGTTTTCCACAAGCATTTCTCCTTGCACCTGCATTTGTTTTTTCCCTTGCTTCCGTTTCTGTAGCAGTCTGATAGTTTTTTTTTTACCAGATAGGGTTGCTGGCCCTATGCTGAACCCTCCTTAGTCGCCTTTTACGATCATGCGTGGTAGGGTACAGTGGTCCTATTCTTTGCAGATCCCGGGTACCACACGGGGGTATGAATCAAATATAGAGCTGTATAAATAATATAGTGTATTTTGTTAGATATTGCTGCATATCAAATATAGCGTATTTTTCCCATGTGCTAACATAGTGTTCTGTATTTACCATATTATTGTGAACCTTTTATAGTTTTGCGTATTTATTATACTGTTGTATATCTATCATAATGTTGTATATCTAACATAGTGTTCTATATATCTAGCAAAATAGCGCATAGTAAAGTGATTTTCAACAGTGTTGTTTTATTAAGGTAAAAAAAAAGGTAAAGGTAATCCTCTCATGCCTTAGAGGCACATAGGGATATGGTGTTAGTGCCCATATTTTCCTTGACCTGTCAGCACACTAGAGGGTGATATGGTCAGTATCACGCCTGGCTGCCTTTCCTTCCCCAACTCCAGAAGAAGTCGGGTACCCATTTCTACAGCTGGGTGACTGGGGCGCCTCCGGCCGGATTCAAATCCCGACCTTCGCCATGAGAGACCAGTGCACTAACCACTTCGCCACTCAGTATTCGAGAAATAGTCGACAAAGCACTTAAGACGATAGAGAAAGGAAAATAGTAAACAAAACACTTTAGACGTGAGAGAGAGGAAAATAGTAGGCACAACACTTTAGAAGTGAGAGAGAAAGAGAGATTGATTGATTGATTGATCTTTATTTCAAAAGGAGAGAGAGAGGAAAATAGTAGACAAAGAACTTTAGACGTGAGAGGAAGGAAAACAGTAGACAAGGCACTTTAGATGTGAGAGAAAGGAAAATAGATAAAGCACTTTATACGTGGGAGAAATGAAAATAGTCGAAAAGGCATTTAGACGTGAGAGGAAGGAAAATAGTAGACAAAGCACTTTAGACGTGAGAGGAAGGAAAATAGTAGACAAAGCACTTTAGACGTGAGAGGAAGGAAAATAGTAGACAAAGCACTTTAGACGTGAGAGGAAGGAAAATAGTAGACAAAGCACTTTAGACGTGAGAGGAAGGAAAATAGTAGACAAAGCACTTTAGACGTGAGATGAAGGAAAATCGTGGCTCGAACCGCGGACTCCTGTAGGACGAGCAGTCGCTTGGCCACGTGAACTTTCTACTCAGCCTTCTTCTTCTTCTTCTTCGTCTTCTATCTCCCTGAAAACTGCGAGCTGGTGTTATTTCCAGCCAGTGCGATGAAGATGCTGGGGAACAACATTATTCTGTGGGCATGGGAGAGAGTGTGATTATGCCATTGCTCTACTGGGTGTGACCGTGCCGTTGCTGTACTGTCCGTATAACCCAACTTGATGCTGCACGGACGACTAACTTTGAAGTAATGTTTACTATACTATTCAGACGCTATTTTTTTCAGTCCTTGAGCGCAGCTCAAAAGCAGGGGAAGTGCAGTGTTTCTCCACCACCATGGGGACTATGGTGATCCCTGCCCTGTTAGTCATGCTAGGGACTTATACTGGCGGTTACCAGCGGAGAGGTGGGACAGGGTCTTGCTCAGCTATGGGTTAGCCAACCCTGACTCTAACAAGTCAGCTATGGGTCGCTGATTGCCATATGGGACAGCGTCTTCGTAACAACTTCCACAAAAAGATGTTCGATAACCTATTCTTCACTACCTTACCAGAAAAGATGTCTACTATTTTTTGAAGGCTATATCTGGCAACGGGGACCTTCTAGTGTAGTTGTTAGAGCACTCGTCTAGCAAACGAATGGTCGAGGGTTCGAATCCCCTTCTGAGCGAGATTTTTTTTTCCCTCTACCAATACGGCCCCGAGGTCGACCCAGTCTCGTATAATGGGGACCAGAGAAAATCTGGAAAGGAAAGGCAGCGAGGAAATAATCAGGCTACCTACCCTACGTCATACACTGATGGCCCAGCATAATGAGGTCTCTAACGCTTCATCCCCTACGGCATTTGCTATGGGACTATCTTATCTATCTTTACCTTTATATCTTGCATAGTGCTGTGCATTAAACATGTGATGTGTATCTAACATAATACAGCGCGCTAAACAGAAGTACATTTAGACTTCTGAGAATGTTAGAAGCATTGATGAAGTACACAGCTGTTACGTTTGAGCTTTCATAACTTCCAACAGCATCGAGCAGGGGTGACGACACTCCCGGCTGATCTTAGCTCCACGCTTGGCAGAACTTGTGCCCTGTTATCGAGTCTAATCTATCATCCCGTTGGCCACAAAAGTGAACAACAAAACTATAAATTCATCTAGACAAGGTCCGGTACACTTCATTCGTGTACATGTACACATTTGTTGTTTTATCACCGGCAGGGGATGAGCTGGCGTTTGACAGGTGAATAATGACTGCAGTGTGAGATGTGATGTCAGTCAAGTCAGTCAGTCTACGGTTTGTGCCTGAACTAATATATATATATATATATATATATATATATATATATATATATATATATATATATAACAGACAGACATAGACAGACAGACAGACAGACAGACAGACAGATAGATAGATAGATAGATAGATAGATAGATAGATAGATAGATAGATAGATAGATAGATAGATAGATAGATAGATAGATAGATAGATAGATAGATAGATAGATAGATAGATAGATAGATAGCGATTAAAAGACGGGATATAATACACTCTAATAACACTGAAGTTCATAATTTGGGCTCCATAACACCCAAGATATCCACAGAAGATTGGGAGTCCACGGACTAGCAAACCGATTGGTTCGATTTTGTAAAAAAAAAAAAATTGGATTATCTCTATTCTATTTATTGCTTTATTTTTAGCCTGCGGTCCACAGTTGTTCTCAGAAAAGAGAGTTGGGGGGGGGGGGGGGGGAGAAGGCAAAATAAGTCAAGAACTACTACTGTAGCAGCTCACTGGTGGAAATTTATTCATACACTACGACGGTGGACTCTATTCATACATTAAGGCTATGGAATCGACTCATACATTACGACCGTGGAATCTATGCATGCACTACGACGGTGGAATCTATTTTTACATGACGAAGGTGGAGTATATTCATACTATACGACTGTGGAATCTATTTATACACTGCTAAGGTGAAATCTACTAGCAACACTACAACGGTGGAATCTATTGTATGTAATGTCAAAGTCTATTCTTACAGCTAAACGACGACAATTATTCCAATATTACAGGGGCGGAAACACTTCTTACACGACGATGGCAAAATGTACGTATGCTAAAACTACGAGAAGGAATCAGTTTGAATGATGGAGTTTATCCAAACATGGCGAAGGTAGAATCTGTTCAACTTGATACAGTCCTTTCGCAAAACATGATCAGAATATTATCACCGGATGATACGTTGTATATATATATATATATATATATATATATATATATATATATATATATATATCCTTCTCGTGCCGTTAAACGTCACATAGGGCTCGCAAAGTAGTTCGCCAATTTTTCCTGTCTTCAGCCTCATCAAAGGATAAAGGATTTTATGCCTGTTAATTTGGTCTTTCTTAGCAATGTTCTCTTCAGGGTTTCACGCGGTCTGTCCCTTTTTCTTTGGCCTATTATATATATATATTATATATATATATATATATATATATATATTATATATATATAATACCTTACAGGGCTTGTGAATATCATCTTTTGTTATCTGGGCTGACTGAAAAACTAAACTTTCACTTTCATTCAAAGAAGGCAGTGATAACGAAAGACTGTATTTGTCTCTGTTACAGAATATTATTCTAAGAAGTCTGGACAACAACAAAACAGACAAAAACTGATCGTCTGTAGTCTACAAAGATTTAAATAATTTTTTTTTAAACCCACAAGACAATCCTGTAAGACAAAATACCATCAAACACGCAAGGAAAACGCTTTGAATTTTTTTTAATAGTTGATTTCCTGTTCAAAAGAAACGAAATGAGAAAAGTTAATCTTTTGACCCACATCTCTAAGTAGGTGTGGGATCAGCATATAAACCTTGTTGTATTTAAAATTTAAATTTCGTTTTGCGTTGTTAGTGGTGCTTCCCGCGTTAAAAAAAAAATCCACCAAAAGGTTCACTTAGACCAAAACAGTAACTTTCATTCTTACGATAGCTGTTGAAATAGACATGTCTGACTTGGATAATTAATGAGCTCTCTAGGCGCGAAGGAAACAAAAAAAAAAAACAAGACTCCGGTAGGACCAGCAACACGTTAACCTGTGTGTGAAGTTAGCACGTTTTAACATGGCATGCTGAAGTAAATAGGAACTGAAGCAATGAATATAAATGACTGCGAGTCTATTTACATAATCTGGAGGCCCCCCCCCCCCCCCAGATCTGCACATGCCAAAATGATATTCCATACTCCATAACACATCTTACACTCTCGTACAGATCCAAGCAGACCTGTTTCCAGGAGAAGATCGTGGATGAAAAAACAAAACTGCGGCCCACACAAGTATAAATGCTGATGAATGACAAGATTCACTGAGGCGACATGTCTACTTATGGCCAAGCAGATGAAACATAAACGCAAAAGAAAAAGACATCCGAAGGAAAGGACATTTCATAGCATCATCGTTCTGTCTGTCTGTTTGTTTGTGTTGTTTTTTTCTATGTTTAATTTTATATTTGAATTCTCATTTATGTTTTCTTCATGCGGTTAAGAGAGGTAAAGATAAAAAAGGTAAAGGCAATCCTGTCATGCCTTAGAGGCACATAAGGATATGGTGTTAGTGCCCATATTTTCCTTGACCTGTCAGCACACTAGAGGGTGATATGGTCAGTATCACGCCTGGCCGCCTTTCCTTCCCCAACTCCAGAAGAAGTCGGATACTCATTTCTACAGCTGGGTGACTGGGGTGCCTCAGGCCGGATTCGAACCCCAGACCTTAGCCATGAAAGACCAGTGCACTAACCACTTCGCCACTCAGACACCCTGGTTAAGATAGCCAGAGGTGTAAAATGATGGGTGGGTAGGTGGTGAATGGATGGATGGATGGATGGATGGATGGATGGATGGATGGATGGATGGATGGATGGATGGATGGATGGATGGATGGATGGATGAGAAAGAAAGAACAAAATTAGAAAGAATGGCAAAGAGATAAATGAGAATAGATGTTGACACATACAGTCAATGCTAGCGACTGCTCTACCTAAAAATCTTGCCAAAATCAAAATCTTTGTGTTACTGTCATAGAATGAAACTTAGAAATCAGAATCTTTGTTTTACTGTCGTAGAGTCAAACATAGAAATCAGAATCTTTGTTTTACTGTCGTAGAGTCAAACATAGAAATCAGAATCTTTGTTTTACTGTCGTAGAGTCAAACACAGAAATCAGAATCTTTGTTTTACTGTCATAGAGCCAAACCTAGAAATTAGAACCTTCTCTATCAGCCAGCACAGCCCTCCTATATCTCACTTCTACCGACCTATGGGTCTATACTTCGCTGAAGAGGTCATATGACTTTCTCGGAAAGTTCATTTCTTCTTTCATCTTTAAAAAAAAATAACATCATGCTTAAAAAAACACCATATTTTTCTTGTCACTTCTATGAGACACTTTAAAACAATTCTTCCCCGGTGAAAACAAATTCGCCAACTTTCTAAAAGTCGTTGGTGGAACATTTCAAAAATCTCCCTATGCTTCCGCGACATGAACACATTCTATAACCTTTCTGTCATAATTTCGCACTTCGCTTCTTTTTCAGAAAGAAACAGGCTAGAAAATAGATAGTCTCGTATACTTTTTATATATCTTATATCCTTCCCGTGCCGTTAAACGTCACATAGGGCTCGCAAAGTAGTTCGCCAATTTTTCCTGTCTTCAGCGAGTCTTTCAACCTCATCAAAGGATTTTATATCTGTTAATTTGGCCTCTCTTAACAATGTCCTCTTCAGAGTTTCACGCGGTCTGCCTCTTTTTCTTCGGCCTGTTGTGTTCCACTTGATAACTTGTTTTGGGATTCTCTGATCATTTCTTCTCATCAAGTGACCAACATATGTCCATCTTCTTTTCCTGATCACTCATGAGACTGGTTGTTGTTCAGTCATCTGTCTTATCTCTGTATTGCTCTTGAATTCGCTCCACTTGATGCCGAGTATTTTCCTTAGGCATTTGTTTTCAAAAGAGTCTATTTCTTTAGTTATTTTCCAGCTTTCGCATGCATAAATAAGGGTGGATATTACATTTGAATTGAATAGTCTTAACTTGATTTTTGTGGTTCTAACTTTTGAATTCCATATGTTCTCAAGATTATACTCGTATACTAGAAAATGGCTAAATTATAAGATAGAAAAACGGATGATATTATGAGTTGGAAAGTTAGTTATGTCCCCTTAGTGCCGTCACATTTCTAGGCCACTACAACATTACAGGTAGGATGCCAGTACCCGTCCTTTGTTTTTCACAGGGAACTCCCAGATACTCATTTCTTGAGGTTAGACAACACAGTTTTGTAGGATTAGACCTCGAAAAAATCGTAGACAAAGCACTTTTAGTGAGACGTGAGAGAAAGAAAAATCAGAAGAGGATTAATTACCTGGGACTCGAACCACGGACTCAGGTAGGACGAGCAGCCGTCTAGCCACGAGAGAACAGCGTACTAAGGAACTATGCTATCTCGCACCTCCTAAGGTTAGTCCGTGGTAATTCTCTTCTTATTTTTTTCTTTCTCTCACGTCTCACTTAAGTGCTTTGTCTGGGGGGTTTTTTTCCGAGATATAATCCTACAAAACTGTGTTCTCTTACTTTATAGTAGGAAAGCCTCGTTGTTTCCTATTTCTTGAAGTTAGGTTGACCCTTTTGTCGGTCGGTCTGAAAAAAAAAACTACTCCAGTGCGAAATCGAATTAGAGACCCTCTACTCGGCATGTAAGTGCACTAACAACTACACAACCGCACTCCCAGGTTAAGAAAGCGTAGTTCAAACTGACTTTTTTTTTTTTTTTTGTAAACGGATTCATCAAACATTAGAAAATGTGGAACTTACCATGTTTTAGGTTATTCCACCACTTCATGTATTAGAAAAACACACACGCCAAGTTTGTTTTATGAATTTGAACGACATCGCGCATGTTTCAAACCGGTTCGCATTACGTGTTTGAAGAGATTGCTACTCCAGGTAACGGGAAAGAGGCCTTTATCATTCATTAAAGATTAGATCTGAGTTACACATCTTGGCTCACTCGTGTCAAGGATAAGTCCAGCGTTTGCATTCACAAGTTTACGCTTGTTCTCCCCCCAACCCCCCCCCCCCCCTCCATACCCCCCTCCTTTTTCGATAGAGATCTTTCACACTGGTTTTGGTGCTTCTCTAATTCAGCATATTGATGTTCCCAATCGTTTATGTTCCGACCTCACTTTTTGGCTTTTTTCTATTTTTATCTCTTTATTTTTCGTCTATTTTTTTTTATTTTCTTGTCAATTAGGTCTTCTTTGTTTCCATATTATTTATATCTTCTTCTTTTCTTACTAAGTATTCCTTCTTCCTGTTTTTTTGGCCAATTATTCATTCTTCTTTTTCCTATCATTTTTTCCTTGTCATTTGTTTGTTTTTTTTCCTCTTCTTGTCATTTATGTTTCCTTGTTTCTTTTCTTGTCATTTATGTTTCCTTGCCTTTCTTATCATTTATGTTTTCTTGTTTTTTTTCTTGTCATTTATGTTTTCTTTACATTTCTGCTCTTTCTTCTTTCTTTCTTTTCAGTATTTCTTGTACCTTCTAATACTATATACACACACATATACGCACACACTGTATTCCCTTTAACAACACACACTCCCCCCCCCCCCCCAGCGTCCACTGAAGGCAGGTGTTTATTTCACAGAATACCATTTAACCCTCTGCAGCATCGGTATTTACATATATCGTACGTCTCTCAATAGAAAGACAAAGACCGTGTACTGACCCGGCGTTTATATGAGGCATGCGTAATGTATATATATATATATATATATGAACCTTAAGTGCCCAGGGCACATGGGGCTTCCGCAAGGGTTTTCCACAAATGCCTGTCCTTCGCCTTTTTTTCTGCTCTTGGCCAGGTGAGCCCTCTGTTGCTCAACATCCTTTCTGTTGTTCTTCTCCGTGTGTCTTTTGGTCTACCCTTACTCCTGTTCCCCTGTGGTGTCCATCTTAGTGCTATTTTTGGTAGTGAGTTGTCAGTCATTCGGAGCACATGTCCCAACCATCGCCCAGCGTCTTTCCTCAATAATTGTTGTCAGTGGTTTCATCTGCATTTCTGCCAATAAGATGTTATTTCTTATGGTGTTTGGCCAAAATATTTGTCTAATTCTTCGTAAACATTTAGTCTGGAAAGAATTCAACTTGTTTTCTATGGTTTTGGTGATTATATATATATATATAATCTTCTCTATATGTTTCATCTTGTTATTCATAGCTCGTATATTAATGTCTGTAGTCTTATATCTTCATTTAATTTCTTGGTTACCTGCTCGGATTTGTCCCTAGAAATAACTCATACTCATAAACTGCTGTCATTTTTTTTAAAAATCTGTTAAACATTCTCTTTTATTTTTTTTTTAATTGTAACGCTTCTTCCCGTTTGTAAAGCAATGAAAAATCATGTTTTTCTGTTCCTCATTTATCTTTCTCGATCGTTATTTTCTTTCCTATCCTTTTTTTGTTTTTTTTTGTTTCCGCAACTGAAAATAGGTTCATAGGATTGGCAACCCTGTCTAATTTGAATGCAAACTTGAACATATTTCCCAGAATAGATTTTTACAGCGCATTTGATGTATGGACTCAATCAGGAACTCACTAATATCCGTGAAAACAGGACCAATCGCAGGCTGCAACAGTGACCACATCCCAGTCGTAGGAAAAGTGAGAATCAGGCTAAAGAGGTTAAAGGTAGCAGCTAAAAACAAAGAACTAGAGAGAGAGAGAGCTTCTTTCTCATCTATGTTGATGTCTTCCAGCATTCTTATAATTTCTAAATGTATAAACTAGGGAAAAAGTAGGAACAGCTTTATTATTTAACAAATACAAAGTCGTGACGTTTCGGCGTGAGCCTTAATCATACAAACACATACAGGGCAGAGAATTAGAGAGAGGAGATAAAGTATAGACGTATTGGAAGAAGAAAAGAGAGTTAAGACGTACAAAAGCGTTTGTCGCAGTGAAAATAACTTAATAGAGGAATCAGAGAGGGGAGACCACATATTTATATATAAAATATATTTTAACAACATATATATTACACACATAAAAATAGAGGTCTTCCCTCTCTGATTCCTCTACTAAGTTATTTTCACTGCATCAGTTTTTGTATGTCTTAACTCTCTTTTCTTCTTCCAATACAACTATACTTTATCTCCTCTCTCTAATTCTCTGCCCTGTATGTGTTTGTATGACTAAGACTCACGCCGAAACGTCAAGACTTTGTATTCGTTAAATAATAAAGCTGTTCCTACTTTTTCCCTAGTTTATACATTTAGAAATTATAAGAATGCTGGAAGACATCAACATAGATGGGAAAGATCTGAAACTCATCAAAAACATATACTGGCAGCAATCAGCAGCAATGAAGGTTGAGAACCAAATAGGAGCATTCCAAGACATAAAATTTGGAGTGAGACAAGGATGTGTTCTATCTCCTGACCTCTTCTCCTTGCACAGCGAAAACATAATGAGAAATATAGATAGCTTGCTAGGAATATCAATTGTCTGTACAACCTTAACAACTTAAGATATGCAGACAACACAGTTCTGATTGCTAAAAGTGAAGGGGAGCTACATGCTCTTCTGGACATCGTGGTTCGTAAAAATAAAAGTAAAGGTCTCAGTCTGAACAAAAAGAAGACTGAAGTGATGGCCATCTCAAAGTAAAGAATAACATCAAAATGTACCATTACCATCGATGGCACAGAACTGAAACACGTTGATGGATTCAAGTACTTATGAACGATTATAACAGCTGATGGGAAATATCACAACGAAATAAAAATCAGACGTGCTCAGGCCAAATCAGCATTCTAGAAAATGAGAAACATCTTGTGCTACAGATCCATATCAATGGAAACAAGATTCCGAGTACTTAAATCTTAAATCGAGCCAATTTTGTTTTATGGATTGAAGCATGGTCCATGAATAAGAGAGTGCAACGAGAAATGGAGGCCATGGAAATGTGGTTCATAAGAAGGATGTTGAAGGCACCATGGACAGCTAAGAAAACCAATGAAGAAGTCTTAAGAGAGGCTGGAGTTAAAAGGCAAATTACAGCAAAGATCAGAGGCAGACAAGCGAGATTTGTAGGACATTTTCTGAGAACAGGAAAATTGGAACACATTGTGGCAACTGGAAAAACTGAAGGACGAAGAGACAGAGGAAGACAGAGAGAGAGAGAAGTTACTGGATGGGCTGTCAGTGTGGCTAGAAAGAAGGTCACCGGCGGATCTCATAATCAAGTCTAAAGACATGGAATTGTGGAGAGAAATGATCGCCTACGCCACGCGGCACGGCACTTGATATATTGACTCATTCCCGACGCCAAAGTGACGAAAGGGTTTTTCTAATATGGCAACAATAGTATTCGAACCAGAACTCACATTCACATACGTAATATGGGGCAAATGAGTAGTGAAGTATTTGGTTCACTAGTCTCTCATGTGAATGTAAGTGCTATGGAAGACTTCTTCAAATAGGATGGACACAAAGAAGAACAAATATATCCATAATACAAGAACTTAAAATTGAAGAAGGCTCACTAGTAAAGAAGATTAAAGAGAGAAAACGTAAGTATTTCGGACATATTTAACGTCATGAGAGTTTGGAGAAGACAGTCTTGGAAGGGTGCTTGGTGGGAGAAAGAAAGAAAAACAAGAAGAGCCACGGGAAGATGGCAACAAGACATTGTGGATTTGGGATTGGATGAATTAGCAGCAGGGCATCTTGCTTACAACCGAAAAGCCTTCAAGAGACCTGTTAGGGAATCAAAGTTCCGCAAGGGGCATGCTAATGAATGAATGAGTCTCTCATGGTGATGTTTGATGGTTTAGGTCAGCTCGGACGGAACAAAGCTGTATGAATGGATACCTGGCTCTTGGAGTTACGAAATTAAAAGCGACTTGATGTGATCCTGATCACGTCACCCTGTAATATGTCTACTGGTCAAAGAAAAATATGGACGCATTATATCCCCAAGACTCCTTTATGACATAACACTTTAGTTTCTTATTTCTTTACACGCAAGGTAACCTAGCTTCACTTAAACAAAGCAACCTGTCACATTGGAAAATAACTTATGAAAACAAAAGCCCACACGCCAGGTCAGCGCCCTCAGTTACGCCTCGTGTTATGCTAGTTACAGGAGACAGTGTCATATAAATAAATGTACATCCTAATTGTACACACGTCATAGTCTGAAACAGTGGTTTTCAAACTGGGCGGATCATGAATCTCTAAAGACCCCCCCCCCCACCACCCATGGATAGAATCAGCTGCGGTTAGCAACCAACAAAGCTGTAAATAACTGCTAGGGTTTATTAAAATGGCTCAGGGCTGGTACATGGTAGGTTTTTTTTTTTCCCAAACAGGATTAAATCTGAGACGAAACTGGGTTGGATTAATTTCCAGCTTCCAGCACAGTGAAGTGTTTCTATGATTAAGCTTAAGAAGTTAGTAAACAAAGCTTATTACGCCAGTCACGGATTAATCACCAGCCAGGCCCCCTCTTTCCCGTATACTAAACTTTATAAGGGTTCCCGCCCCCTTTCATCTTTACAGTTCACCTCCTGGTGTAGCATACAACGGTAAACAGGGGTCTATGGCTCAGTTTTACAAAAAGATAAAAAGAGTGAGGAAAGACGGCAGAAATAAGAAAGGCGGAAATTAAGATAAGCACAACATACAACAATCCAATATTTCGGCAAAAGCTAAGTACTTAATTTTTCATTAATTTTTAAATCCATTTTCCGTGTTTTTACCTGTTGTGTTGTTGTTTTTTTTTTGTATGTTACCCTTGGAAACGACTTGCCGAAATACTGGATCGTTGTACGTTCGTTCATTTACATGTGCTCATCTCACTTTTTCTGCCATTCTTACGTATGCCCATTTTCCCCGCTCTTTCTATCTTTCACTCTTTCTATCTTTCACTCTTTCTATCTTTCACTCTTTCTATCTTTGTAAAACTGAACCATGCACCACTAACTACCTTTTATCACTAGAACTAGTTTTGCTGCAGTCGTCATTTCTCTTATCTTTAACATTCAAGAAGAAATAATCCGAATTAATAGCGGTTTTTTTTTATCTTTCTTGACACTGGCCTCTTACCTTTCTTGGCCTTAGGCCGAAGACTAGTCTAATGAATAATCAGCAACTGGCTTGAACTTGTTAATCCATCAAAGTGCATAGCGAGCAATTTGTGTATGATTTTTGTATGAACTAGCCTCGAACTGTAATAAAGAAATACAGTATGTTCCAGGGTCGGAGAATGTGGCCTGACATGCTGTCTAGGCCAACATTTGAAGAGCAACAGCACTCAACAGAGGAAGATGTGTGCCATTGGAGCTTCGTGCACAGTGCCATCGAGAGTCTAGGATCATCGTGCACAGTGCCAGCGAGAGTAAACAAGCTGATCCAGGCGCTAGTTGACACAGGAAGCGAGGTTTGTCTTATTCGAAAGAACATTTGGAAGCCTGTCTAAACACAGACTACCCGAAGTCAACACATTACAACCACCTAATCAACTCGTCACTTGAACAGGTAACACACACACACACACACACATACATACACATACACACACACGACAACTGCGAAATAGGCCAACCTTTGATCCTCCGAAACTCCCGAATTTCGAAGAACCAAGGCTAGCCCATTCCACGGTAATTTAATCACTTCATTCATTAAATTAATATAAACATCGGTACTGGTACAGCTTAAGGTTTCTGTGTTAAAAATGTCGTTATCTAAAACTGCTCTCCGGTTTCTTTTTCTATTTGGGATTAAGATTAATTAAGATGAGTCTCATGTTTAACGGGATTGAGTTTAATCCTAGTTTGCTCTTCACTCACAGACATCCATGCACGCTGTGAAGGCGTATATGCGCCTCAACGTGTAGGCGATTGTTTTTCCGGCTTCTACAGCACTTTATCAGAGGCGATTCCCGCTACTTCGCCAGGTCGACTAGATGACGACAGAAAGGAATCGACTCTGCGTCTTCAGTTCGAGACTGACCGAGAGACTGCATCTCTACAGATTCGGAGAGCTTCATTCATTTGCATGTCCCTTGTGGAACTTTGCCTCCCTAACAGCACTCCTGTAGGCCTCTCGGTTGTGAGCAAGATGGCCTGCTGCTGATGCATCCATTTGCAGATCATCAACGATGTCTTGCAGCCATCTTCGTCTTGGTTTTCCTCTCTTTCTTGTTCCCATTATGTACCCTTCCAAGACGGTCTTCTCTAGATTATCGGAGAGCTTACCCTAATAAAATTTGTATAATAAAATAATATGATAGCAAAACATACAAAATTTTGTAAAGTAGATCCCAGGGCTGCCATAGAAGACGTCCTTAGATTTCATCACACTATCAAAGAAGGAAAAAAGGCAAAGATTTCATCAAACTATCAGTAAGGGCGTAGATTTCATCTAACTGTCAAGAAAAAGGCGGCATATTTCATCAGTATGTTAAAGAGGGCAAAGATTTCACCAAAAGTCTCAAGGGCGCAGATTTCATTAATCTTCCAAAAAGGGTGCACAATTCATTAACTGCCAAAAGGGCTCAGGTATCATCGCACTATCAACAAAGGCACAGATTTCATCGCAATATCAACAAAGACACAGATTTCATCACACTATCAACAAAGACACAGATGTCATCACACTATCAACAAAGGCACGGATTTTATCACACTATCAACAAAGGCACAGATTTCATCACACTATCAATAAAGGCACAGATTTCTTCACACTATCAACAAAGGCACAGATTTCATCACACTATCAACAAAGGCACAGATTTTATCACACTATCAACAAAGGCACAGATTTCATCAAAATGTGACAAAAGGGCGAAGATTTAATTAACCTGCCAAGAGATGCCCTTGCCTCTTTTAAAAATAATAATAATAATAATAAATAACAACAAACAACAAAAAACTTAAGAACCGCTGGTCTGAAGAGGCAGGCTAGAGACTTTTTCTAGGTCAGACAGTCTCTTTTGCAATGCTGCAGACTATATGGAAATAAAAAAAACTAAGCATAAATATGAAAATCAGGATATTTAAGAGTAATGTTCTAAGTGTACTACTCTATGGAAATGAATGCTGGAAAATCACCAAAACAATAGAAAACAAGTTGAATTCTTTCCAGACTAAATGTTTACGAAGAATTAGAAAAATATTCTGGCCAAACACCATAAGAAATAACATCTTGTTGGCAGAGATGCAGATGAAACCACTGACAACAATTATTGAGGAAAGACGCTGGCGATGGTTGGGACATGTGCTCCGAATGACTGACAACTCACTACCAAAAACAGCACTAAGATGGACACCACAGGGGAGCAGAAGTAAGGGTAGACCAAAAGAGACATGGAGAAGAACAACAGAAAGGATGTTGAGCAATAGAGGGCTCACCTGGGCAAGAGCAGAAAAAAAGGCAAAGGACAGGCATTTGTGGAAAACCCTTGCGGAAGCCCCATGTGCCCTGGGCACTTAAGGTTCAGAGAGAGAGAGAGAGAGAGAGAGAGAGAGAGAGAGAGAGACAGTCTAAGAAGAGAAGGAGATAAAAAAATATAAATGAGAACGATTTATAAACATACCTGGTATATTTGTTTCGCCCCCCTCCCCACTCTCCCCCCCCCCCCCCCACAGAGCAGGCAAAGTGTGATACTGACGCTTAAACCATATAATACCCTGTTACATTTTTTATAAAATCCACTCCTGATTCATTCATTTGCATGTCCCTTGCGGAACTTTGCCTCCCTAGCAGCTCTCCTGTAGACTTCTCGCTTGTGAGCAAGATGCCCTGCTGCTGATGTATCCATTTGCGGATTATCAACGATGCATGATGATCTCAATGTAGGGACAATGGCTACGATTAACTGACTCGTACAGTCAAGGCGCGGAAGGAAAGCAGTACCAAACTACCTCCTGTAAACATACTAAGAAACCCTAATAGCGTTCCTAATTACACGTGCTTAATTAATCTCATTAATAATTTTGTATCACTTTCTTTTTCTTCTTCTTCGTTCGCTTCTACCACCAAGACCGCCCCGTGATCCTACTGAATTTACTCCTGTTGTCCTCAATAGGTCCCGTGGTTCCCGTGTGTTCCCGAAAGGACCACACGAGATCCACGAGAGGATCAAAAGAGGTTCAGAGTATCGCAGAGCTTGAGTCTGTATTCTTGGTGGGTCTCAGAAGTGGGTTTGCGTGAAGCTGTGGTTTTCGTTGCACCAGTTTAATCTAGAGTTGGACTTTCTCACCAGAAAATCTCGACGTGTTTTGGATATTAGTATATCCCCGATGGGTGAGAGGTGGTTGCCCATCTAGCCTAGAGTTGGACTTTCTCACCGGAAAACCTCAGCGTGATTAGGATACGCATACATCCCCGCCGGGTGAGAGGTGGTTGCCTATCTAGACTGCCCTGGTCCAGTGTCTCCGACTTCAGCATTTTGTGGTCGTGGCAGCTACCCTTCCTAGTTGTGACCAGGACGGAGTTTTTGTCCAGGAGGACGAATCCTCGCCACTATTGACTTCCACCCCTGGGTTGAGCCGGTTTAGGCATATTATCCCAGTATGGGCGTGTTTGGGACGTGACCGACCTCTAGAGCGGAGGTACCGTGACTTGAGTATCCATCAAGTTTCACCCCTGGTTTAAGCCGGTTTAGGAATATTTCACCAGTACAGGTGTAAAACGGACGTGGCCGGCGGCATGACATGTCTAGCCATCAAGTTCCACCTCTGGTGTGTGCCGGTTTAGGCAAATTTCACCAGTGTAGGTGTATTTCGGACGTGGCCGGCCTCTAGAACAGAGGCGCCGTGGTATGTGTAGCTCTAGCAGCGATACTACTGGACATACCGATTAAATTTCACTTTATCCTTTCACCACCTTTTCACATCGGCGCCGCACAGCAACCTTTATTTCTTTTCCGCATATTCTTCCTTGACTAGGAAGAGCTTCACTCCACGCGCGGCATTCGAAGAATCTCGCCAGCAGTGTCTTAACCTCTGGGACAAGCCAGTTCATGCTTTTCACCCGATATAACTGCACTCAGGACGTGGCCGACCTCCAGACCAGAGGTGCCATGATTTGACTGTTTTCGTTTCTTTTTAGTTAGAACATTCTGGAAACCACAGAAGACTTCTTATAGACTGGATAGAAGAACTTTCAGTAACTTACCCAGAGGTAATTTTATTTACGTAGATTCTGAAAGCAACTAGAGTAATGTGTCACACAAGATGGATATCCTGAAAGCCAACCAGAGCAATGTGTCACACAAGATGAAGGTTATGGGAAAGTTTAAGAATAAAATGAGCAAAAAAATCTGAGTTTGTATAACCTTTTTTTTTAAAATTTTATAACCAAAATTTTCAGCGACATTTAATTGCAAATTTATTATTGAATTTATCTACTTGAATTTCTTTTTTTTTTTAAAGATTAAAAACAGAGCTAATGTTAAAACTATTTACAACGAAAGTAAAATAAGCTTTATTAACTAACAAGCACACAGCTGTAACGTTTCGGTTTACATCTTAATCATATAAAAACGTACGGGACAAAGAAATAGAGAAAGAAGATAGAATACAAATTCACATGAATTCTATGAGAAAAACAGGAATGGAATATAAAAATAAACAGAAAATAATGGAGCGCTTAGCTGTGACTTGTAAAAAGCTGTGTCCAGACAGCTGCTTCTTATGTGCTTATCTCGTATTTAGTTTTACATATGTATACATATACCCAAAAACTATTCGTGTGAAAACCAGAGATAGATATTTTGGGACACCCTGAACTGCTAGAATCAGCCAGATGAGGAGGTTGCTCAGCAGGGCGGTTCGTAGCAGCCATCAGTATGAGACTTGCCTACGCTTCAGCGTCGCACACAAAGATGAAACAGGCCCTCAACTAACTTCTGTTTTACCAAAACCTCTAGCATTTTTTAATTGTTTCGTGGCATTTTCATTGCGAGGCAATAATGTAATGCTAGGAGACAGCACTAAATAATTATTCCTAATTTTTATTGACCCTGAAGAAACTTTGGGGGTTTGTATTGAATAGATGAAAATTGAAACATTACACCCATTACCGTCTAATCTATCTATCTATCTATCTATCTATCTATCTATCTATCTATCTATCTATCTATCTATCTATCTATCTATCTATCTGTCTGTCTGTCTGTCTGTCTGTCTGTCTGTCTGTCTGTCTGTCTATCTATCTATCTCATAAAAGGCAAGAAAGCATAAAGAAAACAAGGAAAAGACGAGAAACGCTTGACCGCGTGTTAGAAAAAAACAACCAAAAATATCAGGATATTGTAACACAAAAGAGGCGTGCGTATGTGTGTAGTGTCTGGCGGTGTGGGTGTGGAGAGAGAGAGAGAGAGAGAGAGAGAGAGAGAGAGAGAGAGAGAGAGAGAGAGAGAGAGCAGGAAAAACAGGAAAACCTACGAAAAACAAAAAGGAGGAACAAGATGACACTTATTTTTTTGCCTTCGTATTTCTCTGTGTGTGTGGGGGTGGGACTCAAGACAGTTTCTTTTTTTGGGCGGTCCATAAAGATCCGCGCATTTATTAGGTAATATACGGTTCAGAAAGTTGTATACGGTAACTTAATTAATATTACTTACCTCCCCCTGATAGCCCTTTTCTAATGTACTTTGTCGGAGAATGACATTTATACGCAGAAATTTAAGTTTAAAAATATAGTATTCGTTAGGCAAAAATATACACAAAGAAGAACAAGTTAGCTTTCAAATAGATGAGAAAATAGAGGAGAATGAAGGGGGGAAAAAGGTAAGAGAAAGGAGAAAGTTGAGGTAACAAAAATAAGAATAAATTTGCTTGAGTATAATAAGATTAAGATGCTTTAGTATAATAAGATTAAATTTACTTGAGTGTAATAAAATTAAATTAGCTTGGGTATAATAGGATTAGATTTGCTTGAGTATAATAGATTAAAATCTTTGAATATAATAAGATTAAAATGCTCGAGTATAATAAAATTAAAATGCTTGAGTATAATATAGAAATGTAACCAGTAGGAAAAAAATAGAGAGTTAGAAAGAAAGAAACAAATACAAAGAAGAAATAACAAAAAGGTATAAGAATATTTATCTGCGAATATAGCAGATAAAAAAGAACTGGGACGAAACAACAATAACAACAACAAAAACGAATGAATATAGTTATATGTGAATACAAACAGAAAAACTAAACTACAAAGAAATAACAACAACAACAACAATTATCTATGAATAAAAATTGAAGAGACACTAGGAAGAAATAACAAAAACATATAAAAAATAGTTACATGTAAATAAAAGCAGAAAAAAAAAACAACTAGGAAGAAATAACAAAACAAAATGAATATAGCTATCTATGAACATAAACAGAAAAACAAAACTAGAAATAAATAACAAAAATGTATAAATATAGTTATATGAGAATAAAAACAGAAGAACACTAGGAAGACATAACAAAAACATATAAAAATAGTTATCCGTAAATAAAAGCCAAAAAAACTAGGAAGAAATAATAAAAACATATAAAAATTGTTATCCGTAAAAAAAAAAAAATAATAAATCTAGGAAGAAATAACAAAAAACATAAAAATAGCTATCCGTAAATAAAAACAAACAAACAAAAAACTAGGAAGAAATAACAAAAACATATGAAAATAAGTTTCTTGTGAATAGTGGGCGAAAAAAAAAGACACAAACAGGCGAATCTATTTATGGAATAAAGTTTAAATTTAAAAAAAAACCAAAAAAGTATGAAATTAAATGAATCTAATATTTACCGACTCAAGACGAACAAATAATCCAATGACCAACGCGCGAGTCACTCCCCAGATGTTGGTGTTTGTGACTTAACACGGAGCGCACTCCAAATATTATCAAAACCCGAATGCTTAAAACTGCACTACCAGCGAAGTTATATACAATTCCTGTAAACGTCACGCAATGTCGAACCATGCTGACCTCTTTATGGTTTGTTTTTCAGACATAAACGAAAATTCATTCGGGTTGAACGATAAAAGTTTAACCGAAGTGTCATAACTTACCTGACGACATTTGTTGAAATGGCAGATAAGTAGCAGTTTTTAATGGCAAATTTACCACAATTAACTGGAGTTTTAAAAGTAGTTTCGATGTCCCACAAAATGTAAAAATGCTGTATGAGTTTCTTCAGTTAGTCGCTCCTGTAGAGTGAGTTTGTTAGTCTGAAACTTGTGGTGCCTATCTTGTTGTAAATAATCCGCAGTCTGTGTGTATTACATGTGTTTTATTTGTCGCTTTTATTGGTACTGTATAACAGAAATTTGTCACATCGTGTTGGTTAATAGAGCATCTAATTATCTATCTATCTATCTATCTATCTATCTATCTATCTATCTATCTATCTATCTATCTATCTATCTATCTATCTATCTATCTATCTATCTGTCTGTCTGTCTGTCTGTCTGTCTGTCTATATATCTATATATCCATCTGTCTATCTATCTATCTATCCATCCATCCATCCATCCATCCATCCATCCATCCATCCATCCATCCATCCATCCATCTATCTATCTATCTATCTATCTATCTATCTATCTATCTATCTATCTATCTATCTATCTATCTATCTGTCTGTCTATCTGTCTGTCCGTCCGTCTGTCTGTCTGTCTGTCTATCTATCTATCTATTCCTAATGTAATTTGTATACTTGTATTAATCGAGTGTGTAGGAAGAATGAAAGATGGAGTGATGAAGGGCAGAATGTAAGACGGGACTGTGTGCCCAGTTCTTTACCCTTTAAAAATAAAGATCTATCTATCTATCTATCTATCTATCTATCTATCTATCTATCTATCTATCTATCTATCTATCTATCTATCTATCTATCTATCTATCTATCTATCTGTCTATCTATCTATCTATCTATCTGTCTGACTGGCTGTATGCCTGTTTGTCTGTCTGCCTGCCTGTTTGTATGCCTGCATACCTGTCTGTTTGCCTTCCTGCCTGCCTGCCTGTTTGTATGTTTGTTTATCTACCTTCCTGCCTGCTGTCTTTTTGTATGTCTACCTGCCACCCTGTATGCCTATCGCTTTGTCTGTCTGTCTGCCTGCCTGCCTGTCTATTTGTCTGTCTGCCTGCCAACCTACCTGCCCATTTCTCCATCAATACTGACTGTCTGCCTGGTTGGATACACATTCCTGCTAACACAGCTTTTATACCAAAATCCTCAAATAACTTTTAGCACAGAGTTCCTGCCACCTGCCTGACCATCTCTCTACCTCTGTATACACCTTCATAATTTCTGACATGCTAACGAAGAGAGCAACCATCAGCCTTTTGTTGAATGATGAGAAAAAAATCGAAGAACTTCTCAGAGAAGACTGAAAACAATTTGTTTTTTTTTCTTTTGTTGAAACAGAAGAAGTAAAAATAACGCCAGTTAGTGTGGATATCAAGAGATATGTAGGAGATGGCCTTGATTAGCTATTCCTCTTTAAAATAACCAGCTATTTGTCCTCGATCACTGCCCCGTTCTATGTATTCACACCCAATGCACCACCAACCTTCTTTCCGTTTTCATGCACAGAGTTTCCAAGTTTTGTTTCCAAATGTTGGGGAAGAAAACAGCAACTCTTTCAAACAATATTCGTCCTGATTCTGTGTCAAACATGGGCTCTCGACTACTACCATGACAGAAAGCTAACAGCGTGTGAGATGAAATGATTAAGAAAAATGGTAAACAAGACAAGAATGGATCAACTGCGAAATGAAATAATCCTATGAATGGTGGGTGTGCATCACCTGTCAAGGATTACATCGAAAATCAGAGAGTTAAGCGGGTTTTTGGCGTTTGGCATGCGTGAATCCAGAACAATCAACTGCAGGTGCATACGACTCGAAAACATCTGAATATACGGCGCGCGGACGACCAAGGAAAAGGTGGCTAGATGGAGGTGAAAGACACACAGAGGAAGCAAAACATGGCAGCTAGCCAGGCCTCTCACGTTACTCTGGACCGATCTTTGAAACTCCCTACCACGCAAAGGAAGAAGAAGAAGGAGAAGACGTCAATATGCGCCAGAACAGTCATATTTGCCCTCCGAAAAATGGATGGAGGCTCTCAGTACAGGTTCCCAAACTGTGCAGCACTTGCGGTAATCGTTGTGAAGTAAAATAATAAATAGTCATAATAATAGTCATGAGACTGGAACATATTACATTCAGTTAATAAGACGAGTCGGTATCTACTCGGTCACCCCCACTTTCTTCTAGGTGTTAGAATATTTACAACAAATCCTCGCGCGAACCTGTTTTCCAATCTTATAGAGTGAAAAAAAAAACGTCACAACTTTATCGCAAGCATACACTAAGATATAATGCATTCTTAAACTGCTCTAAGATTGTTTTATTAACTTTTTTTCCTTATTTAAAAAAAAAATGAACAGAACAGCTTGCAACCCAAGTATGCCTCAGTGAATATTTACATGCGCTGACCTGGTGTTATGTTCAGAACTGGATTGTGGTGGTTATGTTAAAGTTTGAATCATGTTATTTTTTTTCTCCCCTGCGTGAGACATTGAATGATGTGAAAATCCAATGTAGCTCATCGGCCGAACAAACTGTGGAAGTTGGCGCTTTTGAAAGGAAATGAATACCTCTTTTCCAAACATCACCATGTGGCCAGTATAGCAGCTAGCTATAGGCATGTCGTGTTAATGATATTTTATGTCTGTAGTTTCTTTTCTTGCCTTTACTAGATGCTATCTCGTGCATGGAATTTGCTTTTGCGCACGCATCTTTTGACAGCCGTGTGTACAGGTGCGTTCAGGACTGTCTCGCATTTCAGGCAGACATTCTTCCATATCAGAGACATTTCCTTGACACAAGTGTGTCAGGTATACATTTTTACAGCAGAACAGACTCGGAGCACACAAGGCTAGCGGGATTAAACTCTCGCTCTCGTTGTTTTCTAAATAATAAGTCATTCAGCTAAGACAGTGGTTCTCCAAAGTGGAATATGATGCCCCCCTCCCATAAGAGACATTGAGAAGATGCAGAGAGTGGGAAAGGGAAAACTGAGCACCAGGTGATCTCAGAACTAAATAATCCAGGAAAGGTTTGGTGTGGAGTGTGCTAGGGTGGGGTTTGGAAAGCAAGTGACCGACAGCAAGACAACCTCTGAGAACCACTGAACTAAGGTTTCTCAGTCCTTATCTTTGTTTAGATGTTATTTGAAGTTATCTGGTTGAGGGTTGAGAGGGGGCGCTAGAATGTGAGATGAGAGGCAAGGAGCCGACATCAAGAAAACTCTAGGAAACACTGACCAAAGATTTCTCAATCCTTACCCTTTGTTTAGATGTTCTTTGAAGTTATTTGATGGAAAAATCATACAATTCGTAGTCACAGACCAAAGGAACCAGAACACGTGGTTTAGTAAAAAAAAAAAAACACTACAGGGATGTACATAGTTCAGTAAATAAACACTACAATGATGTACATAGTTCAGTAAATAAACACTAGAGGGATCCACATGGTTTAGTAAAAAAAAACGCTACAGGGATGTACATAATTTAGTAAATAAACACTACAGGGATCCACATAGTTTATTAAATAAACACTACAGGGATCCACATAGTTTATTAAATAAACACTACAGGGATGTACATAGTTTATTAAATAAACACTACAGGGATCCACATAGTTTATTAAATAAACACTACAGGGATCCACATAGTTTATTAAATAAACACTACAGGGATCCACATAGTTTATTAAATAAACACTACAGGGATCCACATAGTTTATTAAATAAACACTACAGGGATCCACATAGTTTATTAAATAAACACTACAGGGATGTACATAATTTAGTAAATAAACAATATAGGGATCCAACTGGTTTAGTTAAAAAACATTACAGGGATGTACTTAGTTTAATAATTACACATTAAGGGGATGTACACGTGGATGTACACAGGGATGTACGTTGGTTAAACACTACAGGGATGTACATAATTTAGTAAATAAACACTACAGAGATTACATAGTTTAATAAATAAAACACTAAAGTTATGTACATAATTTAGTAAATAAACGCTAAAGGGATGTACATGATTTAGTAAATAAACACTACAGGGATGTACATAGTTTAGTAAATAAACACTACAGGGATGTACATAGTTTAGTAAATAAACACTACAGTGATGTACATAGTTTAGTAAATAAACACTACAAGTGATGTACATAGTTTAGTAAATAAACACTACAGGGATGTACATAGTTTAGTAAATAAACACTACAGGGATGTACATATTTTAATAATTAAACACTACATGGATCTACATGTTTTAGTAAATAAACACTACAGGGATATACATGGTTCAGTAATTAAACACTATAGAGACATGGCTTCGGCGAAGTTCAGAGTTCACGAGAGCGTGACTGGAAAAACAGGCAGGGAAAAAAGGGGAAGTTCCCGTTTTGGTCCTGAAAATCTCGAGTGTTTTAGAGCTTATCATGATGTACTTTGCTATTCTGTGAACTGTACATTACTTATTGTCATCTGATATATCCTCATTTATACGCTGGAAAATATCATGAGAGGTATTGAAAACTTGAGAGAGGTTTAAAAAAAAAATAGGAGACCGTAACATCAACACCCTGAGAAATACGGGCGACACTTTTCTGATAGAAGAAAGTGGAAACAGTTTGCAAAAAACTAAGGAACGAGATTACTGAAGAGAGCAATGAAAGAGGCTTAGAGATAAACAGCGAACAAGTAAGAAACAATGGTTTATGTTTAAAACACAGCAAATATACTAAGGAACCATTTTTTTTTAATAAATAGGAAACTACGAGGCTTTGGTACGGTAAATTAAGAGAACACAGTTTTTTGTAGCATTCATCATCATCATGTGCCGTGCCGACTGGCGTTGGCTATTATGCTTCTCCAGAGTACCCGATCCTTCATGCAGGCCGTCAGCTCAGTTGGTGATCTCCTCTCACACCATCCTGTCAGACTGTCCAGTATCATTTCTCTTGGTCTTCTTCTTGATCTTCTTCCTTCTATTTTTCCTGTTGTTATAATATTTTCAATGCCCTCTCTTCTCATTGCATGTCCTATGAAAGTACATTGTCTCTCTGTTATCTTTTTGACAAGGTTTTTTTGTCTCTCCAACTCTTCTCCTACATTCTTCATTAGTTATTTTTGCTGTCCAGGGGATTCGCAACATTCTTCTAATAAACCACATTTCTGCTGCTTCAAATGATTTTTCTGCAGACTTGCCTATTGTCCATGAATCACTTCCATATAACATTAGACCTCGAAAAGATTGTAGACAGAGCACTTTAGTGAGACGTGAGAGAAAGAACAATCGTAACAGCTCTCCTGTAGGCCTCTCGGTTGTGAGCAAGATGGCCTGCTGCTCATGCATCCATTTGCAGATCATCAATGATGTCTTGTAGCCATCTTCGCATTGGTCTTCCTCTCTTTCTTTTTCCCCATTATGTACCCTTCCAAGACAGAATACCTGGGATTCGAACACGGACTCCGGTAGGACGAGCAGCCGCCTAGTCACGAGAGAACAGCGTACTGTCGAGTTAGCGAACTAGCTATTTTCTAGGTCTAATCCTATAAAAACTGTGTTCTCTTACTTTAGCAAATATACTAAAGGGCAACATCCTTTCAGAAACAGGAAGACACATGACACAAGTAAATAGTTACCTCGCAGCAACGATAACAACTGATGCTAAGCGCACAAAAGAAAACAAAATCACCAATAGATAACGCAAAAGCAACTTTCTGACATGAAGAAGATACTAACAAAGAAGAGTTCTAAAAAAACTGAGGAAAAGAGTACTACAGCGCTATAGAGAGCCAATTTCAATTTCACCGTTCTGAAACTTAAGTAAATAATAAAAAGATGACACAGAAACTTAAGTAAACAATAAAAGGATGGCAAAGAAACTGGAAGCAACAGAGACGTGGTTTTGGAGAAAGATGCAACAAGTAACTTGGACAGACCAAAAAATAAAATAAAACCGAGGAGATTCTCAAAGAATTTTCAGAACAATGAAAACTAGTTAAAATGCTAAGAAAATGAAAAGTCAAACTTTCTTGGGCATGTCATGAGAAGACAGAAGATGATGAACCTGGTAATGACTGGAAAATTGGAGGAAAAAAATAGGAAGGTTAAAAGAAAAATTTCTCAGTGAATTTAACAAGGGACAAGAAAAAGAAAAGCATCTAAACTGATCGGAAACGCCAAGGATCACACAAGATGGAGACGCTTGATCCCCAACGCTTTCCCGCACGGCATAATAATTATAATATTAAAGTCAGGGTTTGACCTTTGAACTTCTTGTCAAAAAAGGGAAAAATGATATATAGATAATAAAGTTAGGCCCAGAAAGTAAAGCAACTAAAGAAGATGTGGGAAGGAACAGACAGAACCACGAAAAGTAAGATTTTTAAGGGCATGCATCTTACCCATCGCAACATATGCCTGTGAGACCTGGACACTTAACAAAACAGCTGAGAAACACATAAATGCCTTTGAATGTAAATGCTACAGAAGAGTCCTTCAAATATCATGGACACAAAAAAGAACAAATATATCTCTACTACAAGAACTTAATATTGAAGAAGGCTGGCTAGTAAAGAGGATTAAAGATAGAAAACTTAAATATTTTGGACACATTAAACGTCTTGATAATTTAGAGAAGACCGTCTTGGAAGGGTACATAATGAGAAAAAGAAAGAGAGGAAGACCAAAGCGAAGATGGCTGCAAGACATCGTTGACGATCTGGAAATGGATGCAACAGCAGCAGGCCATCTTGCTCACAACCGAGAGGCCTACAGGAGTGCTGTTTGGGAGGCAAAGTTCAGCAAGGGACATGCAAATGAATGAATGAATGAGTTATGCCCAGTGCCACCTTAACTAGTCAGCCATCTTTGGGCGCAGACCTCAGAAACATGCAATACTGACCAATGATGACCTCTGTTGTGTACAAACATGTATCCTTTTTCTTCATATCCTTATAAGTGTTTTCTCCCTTTGTCATCTTTGCTGCGTCATACGTTGAAAGATTAATAGACACTTCACTCGAGAAAGTCAAATGATGGGACAAAAAAAAGGGGAGTCACTGCAGAAATATATGTCTGACGGAGGGGTTTTCAAGCTGTGGTTAGTGTGACTACAACTGCAGTAAAATTTGACTAGTGAGACAGATCTGCAAAGAATAGGACCACTGTACCCTACCACGCATGATCGTAAAATGCGACTAAGGAGGGTTCGGCATAGGGCCAGCAACCCTATCTGGTAAAAAAAAAAAAACTATCAGACTGCTACAGAAACAGAAAAGAAGAACAACAGAAAGAATATTGAGCAATAGAGGGCTCACCTGGGCAAGAGTAGAAAAAAAAGGCAAAGGACAGGCATTTGTGGAAAACCCTTGCGGAAGCCCCAAGTGCCCTGGGCACTTAAGGTTCAGAGAGAGAGAGAGAGAGAGAGAGAAAGAGAGAGAGAGTGAGACAGAGGTAGACAGGTGTGAATAATTCAGTGTTACAAAGAAATAGTCTTCTTTTCCTTCACCCATGTTCCTGGTGCTCTTTGCAGCCGATGCTCTGAAGATGTTGAGGCATAGCATCGTGCCAGATTGGGATTGAGTTACAGCAGCTAGTATTTTTCAATCCCTTAACGGCTAAAAAACAAAGGTTGAGGGGGGGGGGGGGGTGCAATGCTTTTTTTGCAGACTCGACCACCATAGGGACTATGGCGACCCTGCCCCGTTAGCCAGGCTAGGCCTGTTACTTAGGGAGTTATATCTCTGTATAGAGGTATAAAGTAATAGAACAGTGTTGTATAGTTATACCTCGAAAAAGTCATAGACCAAGCATCTTTAGAAGTGAGAGAAAGAAAAAAAAAAATGACAAGTGAACTACCTAGAACTTGAACCATGGACTTTGGTAGGACGAGCAACCGTCTAGCCAAGAGAGTACAGCGCACTAATACACGTCGCTGTCTGATAATGATGAAGAAGAAGATGATGATGATCTCGTGAAAACTCTGACGGCTAGTGAAGATGGGACACGATAGATGAAAAGTGTGAAAACCGCTGGTTGTTATAAAAGGGAGGAGGCGATGAGCTGGTTTTCTTTTGTAGGTCGTGCCGACTGGAAAATAAAGGATGCCCATTAATTAATGCAGGCAGGTAAGAACACAACAGGTGTGGCATAAACGGGAATGACAGAAGTACGTGGAGGGGAGAATAGATTGTGAATTTTGTGGTCACATGTAACAATGAAGAACATAAAAACAGTTACATAAATTATGGTCGCAGAGGCATGGGGCGTGTCATTTTTCTTCTCCTTCTTCTTCTTCTTTCCACTTTTTGCCAAAACTACGGCCCGTGGGCAAGCCCCATACATATTACCTGGACCGGCCAAATTACCCAATTTACTGTTGAATCTTTGATAATAGTTGATAATCTGCAAATAGATTCATCAGCAGCAGGGCTTCTTGCTTACAACTGAGAGGCCTACAGGATAGCTGTTATGGAGGCAAAGTTCCGCAAGGGACATGCAAATGACTGGCTGGCTGACTGACTCTTGAATCAAGTTTCATGCATTACGATGAGGGGGTTTTGGTAGAGAGAAACTAGAAGGCAGTTACTCTGTAATTTAAAAAATATGGCTTGGGTTAGATTTTTATGACTTTTTATTTTATTTAGACTTTGCCTAAATATTGCTCGGAGCACTGAATCGTATAGCCATGTGTGCAAGATCTGCCAGCACTGTTTTTGGAATGAAAGAGTTAAAATTAATGTATCGGCTCCCAAGTGAATGTCCGCCGAAGGTCATCGAGGTCCACGTAACAAAAACAGATTTAAATTTATGCTTATTTTGTTGTGTTTCTTTGTTTGTTTTTTTTTAAGTTTGTCTTATTATGACGCAGACAAGAGTCCAGGCAAAAAAATGTTTTCACACTACGAATAATTTAACATTAATTTAATTAATCAGAGAATCCCAAAACAAGCTATCAAGTGGAACACAACAGGCCAAAGAAAAAGAGGCAGACCGCGTGAAACTCTGAAGAGGACATTGTTAAGAGAAGCCAAATTAACAGGCATAAAATCCCTTGATAAGGTTGAAAGACTCGCTGAAGACAGGAAAAATTGGCGAACTACTTTGCGAGCCCTATGTCTTCTTCTTCTTCTTCGTTCGCTTCTACCGCCAAAACCGCACTGTGATCCTACTGAATTTACGCCTGTGGTCCTCGTTAGGTCCCGTGGTCTCCTGTGTGGTCCCCGAAAGGACCACACAAGATCCACGTGAGGACCACAAGGGGTTCAGAGTATCACAGGGCTTTAGCCTGTATTCTTGGTGGGTCTCAGAAGCAGGATTGTGTGACACCGTGGTTTTCATTGCACCAGTTTAGTCTAGGGTTGGACTTTCTCACCGGAAGACCTCGACGTGTTTAGGATATCAGTGTACCCCACTGGGTGAGAGGCGGTAGCCCACCCAGGCCAGAGTTGGACTTTCTCACCGGAAAACCTCGACGTGTTTTGAGATACCCGTGTATCACCGCCGGGTGAGAGGTGGTTGCCCATCCAGTCCAGAGTTGGACTTTCTCACCGGAAAACCTCAGCGTGATTAGGATACACAAACATCCCCGCCGGGTGAGAGGTGGTTGCCTATCTAGACTGCCCTGCTCCAGTGTCTCCGACTTCAGCATTTTGCGGTCGTGGCCGCTACCCTTCCTAGTTGTGACCAGGATGGAGCTTTTGTCCAGGAGGACGAATCCTCGCCACTAGTGACTTCCACCCCTGGGCTGAGCCGGTTTAGGCATACTATCCCAGTATGGGCGTGTTTGGGACATGACCGACCTCTAGAGCAGAGGTACTGTGACATGCATAGCCTTCAAGATTCACCCCTGGTGTGAGCTGGTTTAGGCAAAATTCACCAGTATGGGTGTATATCAGGCGTGACCGACCTCTAGAGCGGAGGTGGCATGACATGTCTAGCCATCTATAGAAATATAGAAATCTTAGATAGATCTTTCTCGGGCAGCAAGTCCTGCCTAATCCTTCATTTGATCCTTCATTGTTACAAATCCTCTCAGCTTGTAGTGTCTGTAAAGACAATGAAAGTTATGATATCTGTTTCTGTATCTTATTACAACAGTTGTTGCTAGCGTTGTTATGAAAGAAGCGACTGAAATGCAACAACGAACTAGATGCAATGCATCAACTACACAGACATCAACAAACCATTCTCTTTCGCCTACGATCTGGCCAGTGCAAACTACTGAGCCACCTACATCGATTCAAAATATCTCACACAGACGAGCGTCCATGTGGCAGTGGAGTCCAAACTCCAGAGCATATCCTACAAGAGTGCCCAAACCATGCAGACCTGAGGCGTGAGACATGGCCAGAGGACACAAGCTTGGGGCAAAAGCCTTGGGGGCTCCTACCAGGATCTAGAGAGGATTGCAGGCTTTGCCATGTCAACAGGGATCAGGATTTGATGTGACCAACAGCCTCGAACGCAGAAGAAGTTATCCAGCTGTTCGACATGTCGCAGCTTACTGTTGTAAGAGTTAGGAAATTCCTAATAATTTAAGAATTTCACTTGCTTTTGGTCCTTTAAATCTGTAGTATATTTACTTTAAACAAGTAGTATATTTTACTTTAAATCTGTAGCATATTTTATTTTAAAACTGCAGTATATTTTACTTGAAATCTGAAGTATATTTTACTTTAAATCTATCGTATATTACGACATATATCAATGGTTCTCATATATTTTTTTCTGGCTGCCGCTTCCTTACCTTCAAGGTCACATTCCTAATGCCCCTAAAAAAACTTTTCTTTCGCTCAGTTGGTTCTAATGCTCTCCACTGCCCCCTTTTCTCTTATCCCTTCTGGATCTTCCGATTGCTGGCAGTGAGGAGGGAACGGGACGGTATCGCTTAATTTGGGAACCACTGGTGTATATACTATGCTGGTGCTGAGATAGATTTGACGCAGCTACTAAGAACAGTAGAATATCTTTTAACCGGCATCCAATTAACCGACAATACCAAAACAACCGCACTTTTGGGCGTTTTAAATTTAAACTGGAAATTTAGGTCTTTATATAAGGAAAATATGCAATGGGCTTGCATTCTAGCAACACTGTCTTATGTACAGCCGAGTCTTGGATTTAGTAACACTGTCTTATGTACAGCCGAGTCTTGGATTTAGTAACACTGTCTTATGTACAGCCGAGTCTTGGATTTAGTAACACTGTCTTACGTACAGCCGAGTCTTGGATTTAGTAACAGTGTATTATCCGAGTCTTGGATTTAGTAACACATTCGGAGATGGCTATTGTTAGTGAAGAGGAGATGCGGGCTTTGGTAAAGGATGTTCTAAGGTATATTGTTCATAGTTAAAGAGATGCGACTCATGCAAGCCTTCTGAGTGAAGTGAAATTATTTTGAAGTCCCCCTGAATACTAATGATTATACAGTCTAGAAGTCAGTGGGAATGTTAGATGGGTGATTAAAATTTTGATCAGTTTAGAGTTAGGTTTTGTCATGTTAGGACGTATTGTTTTAGTTAGTAATGTAACTGTAGAACTAGTGATTGTCAGCGTCGGTTAGACGTTTGAGATCAAAGAGTTCTCTTGTGTAGGAACAGCGTCGTATTTCATTTAGTATACTGTGGCAGCTATCTTATATTTAGTATACTGTGGCAGCTATCTTATATTTAGTATCATGTGGCAGCTATCTTATATTTAGTATACTGTGGCAGCTATCTTATATTTAGTATACTGTGGCAGCTATCTTATATTTAGTATCATGTGGTAGCTATCTTATATTTAGTATACTGTGGCAGCTATCTTATATTTAGTATACTGTGGTAGCTATCTTATATTTAGTATACTGTGGTAGCTATCTTATATTTAGTATACTGTGGTAGCTATCTTATATTTAGTATACTGTGGTAGCTATCTTATATTTAGTATACTGTGGTAGCTATCTTATATTTAGTATACTGTGGTAGCTATCTTATATTTAGTATACTGTGGTAGCTATCTTATATTTAGTATACTGTGGTAGCTATCTTATATTTAGTATACTGTGGCAGCTATCTTATATTTAGTATACTGTGGTAGCTATCTTATATTTAGTATACTGTGGCAGCTATCTTATATTTAGTATCATGTGGTAGCTATCTTATATTTAGTATACTGTGGCAGCTATCTTATATTTAGTATACTGTGGCAGCTATCTTATATTTAGTATACTGTGGTAGCTATCTTATATTTAGTATACTGTGGCAGCTATCTTATATTTAGTATCATGTGGTAGCTATCTTATATTTAGTATACTGTGGTAGCTATCTTATATTTAGTATACTGTGGCAGCTATCTTATATTTAGTATCATGTGGTAGCTATCTTATATTTAGTATACTGTGGCAGCTATCTTATATTTAGTATCATGTGGCAGCTATCTTATATTTAGTATACTGTGGTAGCTATCTTATATTTAGTATACTGTGGCAGCTATCTTATATTTAGTATCATGTGGTAGCTATCTTATATTTAGTATACTGTGGTAGCTATCTTATATTTAGTATACTGTGGCAGCTATCTTATATTTAGTATCATGTGGTAGCTATCTTATATTTAGTATACTGTGGTAGCTATCTTATATTTAGTATACTGTGGCAGCTATCTTATATTTAGTATCATGTGGCGGCTATCTTATTTTGAGATGAAGCAGCCATATGGATTTCTTGCTCTTGTTTTGCTGATCAGTTTGAGGTATGACATGATATATTTCACCAACATGAATTCATCAGCCAACATCATCATCATGTGTCGTTAATTAAATGTTTGTGTGATCGGCATTGGATGCACTTAGTTGATTGATTCAGCGTTATTGTTGAGTGAATTCCTGGACTGACAGTTGAGCATCACTTAAAGAAGTTATGTACGAACAGCTCACAAGATAGAAGTACCATATATACTCGTACAAATATATATATATATATATATATATATATATATATATAGCACCTTCTACCGAAGTACAGTAGTACAAGTGTATAAACTAGAAAAAAGTAGGAACAGCTTTAATACTTAACGACTACAAAGTTGTGACGTTTCGGCGTAGGCCTTAATAGTACAAAAACACACAGGACGAAGAAATAGAGAGAGGAGATAAAGTATTAATTCACAAGAATGCTATGTTAAAAAAAAAAGAACAAAATAAAATGAATAGAGCACTAAGCTGTAACTTGTAAGAAGATCTGACTAGTCTGACGCTTGTTCAGAAATTGTCATGGTGGAGCGTAGAGACTGTTTAAATGGAGACTTGTGATAGGAGGATCGTAAGTGAGGGTGGTAGGTGGGGGAACGGCGGAAGGGAGAGAGAGAGTGGTACAGTTTTAACCTAGCCAGGAGAAGATAAAATAGATTATTATAGTTGGGGTAGAGGGGTTGTAATGTGATGCTGTGCGGAAGTTCTGATCTATGTGTAACAAGTGAGAAGGGAGTGGAGCTTAACGGAGAGGGATTATGACTGTTGAAGAGGAGAATGTTAGATGTAGCTGAATAACGAGTTCAAACCGTGTGGTTATAATGTCCCATAATCCTGAATGTAGCGGTTCTCAAGCGCTAGGCGGCTTGTGTCACAGTGCTTCGTGTATAGTTTTATACTTATGCACTAAAATTATTGTGTGTTATTAAGTAGTACATGTTAGGTAGGGAAGAACAATAATGACATTAGTTTCAATGAAGTGCATTTATAATTAAATCAGTCATATATATATATATATATATATATATATATATATATATATATATATATATGATAATTATATATATGACTTCAATGTAGACAATTCAGTTCCCGCCACCCTCTATCTTTCCTTCTCTCTATCCTCTCTTTCCCCTCTCTCTTTTCCTTTCTCTCTCCGCCCTCTCTTTCCCTCTCTCTCCACCCTCTCTCTTTCCCTCTCTCTCTCCACCCTCTCTTTCCCCTCTCTCTCTCTGCCCTCTCTCTCCCTCTCCTTCCTCTCTCCCTTCTCTCTCCTCTCCCCGTCTCTCGCCTCTCCACCTCTCTTTCGCCTCTCCCCCTCTTTCTCGCCTCTCTCTCATTTATCTTTCTCTCTCTCTTGACGATGTAGAAATAATCGAACGTGTACTGGAAAAAGAGATAAACGATGAGAATGAGGATAAGGACGACACCACGATGACCAAGAAAGTTATGCCGAAGGAAGCTCACGAAGGACTTCAGACTTTCATAAGATTAGCCGAGAAAGAGTCATCTCTATCAGCACATGATGGTGTTAAACTTCTTTGTGTACACAGTGAATTTTTAAATCTCCGTCGACAATCTTGTAAGCAGGCAGACATTCCAAGTTATGTCGTCACACTAATGAATTCACAACAGCTATCACGTGGCAGTACGCACTGCAATTTTTCAGTGCTGTTTAAATTTGATTTTGTGAAATTACGTGTGTTTTAAATTTTAAAGGTGTGAAGACCCTTGTCCGATGAGGCGATCAGCGACCCATAGCTGACATGCTAGTGTCAGGGTTAGCGACCCATAGCTGACATGCTAGTGTCAGGGTTAGCGACCCATAGCTGACATGTTAGTGTCAGGGTTAGCGACCCATAGCTGACATGCTAGTGTCAGGGTTAGCGACCCATAGCTGACATGTTAGTGTCAGGGTTAGCGACCCATAGCTGACATGCTAGTGTCAGGGTTAGCGACCCATAGCTGACATGTTAGTGTCAGGGTTAGCGACCCATAGCTGACATGCTAGTGTCAGGGTTAGTGACCCATAGCTGACATGTTAGTGTCAGGGTTAGCGACCCATAGCTGACATGTTAGTGTCAGGGTTAGCGACCCATAGCTGACCGAGACCCTGTCCCACCTCTCTGTGGTACCCCTAGTAACAGGCCTAGCCTGGCTAACGGGTGAGGATCGCCATAGTCCTTATGGTGGTGGAGTCTGCTAAAAAAAAAGCATTGCACGCCTCTTGCTTTTGAGCTGTACTCCAGGACTGAAAAAGTAGCCGCCATAACCCGCTCCCACGCCGATACGATGCTGTGTCTCAATATCTCTACAGCATCGGCTGCAAAGAACAACAGCTCGCAGTTACAGGGAGTTCGCACAAGTATACGTTTTTTTTTTTAATCAGCACAATTTTTTAAAATATTATTTATTTAATTATGACCGGCAGATCGAAAAACGCGACCAACAAACTTCGCATGCTGCAGTTTCTACATCTGGCAACACAGATCATGAACAGGTGAGTTCTCAAAATATATATTCAATTATCCGGCAAAATCTCGTATCCGGAATCGGTGAAGTCCCGTTGTTGCCGGTTATAAGAAATTCTACTATATAGTGAACCAGTGCAGACCAAATCTTATCATACCGCTCGCTAATCAAGATGCAATACTCAGACTGGGTAACTGATTTGCCTCTGTGGTGTGGCGCAACCATACTTACCTTTTTTCTCGAATATGTTGCTTCGTATTATCTTTCAAGCTTCTAGCCAGAACAAAGTACAAACTCAATTCCTCTATCATTTAAAATTGATATACACAAAACCATCTATGGAGATTTCCTACTGTGAAGCAAAATAGTGCTGTTAAACAAAACTTTGGCCACAGACTGGCTTTCTGTCCATTCAACATACATTACAAAACAAAACAAAACAAATATGACCGAATAATGTCCGCTTTTTTTTTCAAGATTTTTATCTCAGGCTGAGATACCCTGAGTTTAAATGGAAATGGTTTGATATTGACTCTGACAAAGATGAAATATTCTATAGTCTGTATACATATATTCACTGCCTTTATACAAATCATAAAATAGGCATACAATTCGTTTTATGGATTTAAAAAATCAGTAGGAAACTATATGTGAATTACGGTCTGCTAATTCGAGGTGGAATAAAAGGCCATTTTAGACTGTTTTTTTTTTTTATCTTCACGTTAGCACTTTCTGGCTGGAACATAATTCTACTGAATACATTTTAACTAAAGACCAGTTTCCTCACAAATAAATGCTCCAAAGAAATGAGTTCGTTGACCTGGATTGATATTACTGATTTTTTTCCTCGCTTCGCTGCCCAAGGGTGAGAAGAGAAGTTTAACATTCCAAATCTTAGAACATTAAAACATGGACTTGTGAAAGTGAAACAGCAGTTTGTTTTCAAATTCTTCATGCAAATTCTAAAGTCACTAGCTTCGAGGCTAAAGTAAAGTCACAAGTCCTTGGAAGCAGCTTTAAGTCGGGTCTCAAGTCAAGTCGCAAGTCCTTGGAAGCAGCTTTAAGTCAAGTCTCAAGGCAAGTCATATATCCTTGTAAGCAGCTTTAAGTCAAGTCACAAGTCCTTGGAAGCAGCTTTAAGTCGAGTCTCAAGTCGTCATAAGTCCTTGGAAGCAGCTTTAATTCAAGTCTCAAGGCAAGTCACAAGTCCTTGGAAGCAGCTTTAAGTCAAGTCTCATGTCAAGTCATAAGTCCTTGGAACCAGTTTTAAGTCAAGTCTCAAATCAAGTCATAAAGTCCTTGGAGCAGTTTTAAGTCAAGTCTCAAGTCAAGTCATAAGTCCTTGGAAGCAGCTTTAAGTCACGTCTCAAGTTAAGTCACAAGTCCTTGGAAACAGCTTTAAGTCGAATCTCAAGTCGTCATAAATCCATAGAAGCAGCTTAAAGTCAAGTCTCAAGTCAAGTCACAAGCCCTTGGAAGCAGCTTTCTTCTTCTTCTTCGTTCGCAAGTGAGCAGCTTTAAATCGAGTCTCGAGTCTTTTGAACCGAGTCTTTAACGTGACCCCAGTAGGTCGTTGGAGTTTGCAACTGAGGTTTTCAAAAAAAAGCTAGTGCAGAAAGTATGAACGCTTCTGAAAAACACAAGTCCAGGGGAATGTATTTTTTACGACGTTGATTTTAATTAAGGATGTCGTGACATGAGAATATCAGTTCCGTTTTCGATATATATCTCTCTCTCTCTCTGAACCTTAAGTGCCCAGGGCACATGGGGCTTCCGCAAGGGTTTTCCACAAATGCTTGTCCTTCGCTTTTTTTCTGCTCTTGCCCAGGTGAGAAAACCATCTTGGAAGGGTACATAATGGGAAAAAGAAAGAGGGGAAGACCAAGGCAAAGATGGCTGAAAGACATCATTGATGATCTGCAAATGGATGCATCAGCAGCAGGCCATCTTGCTCACAACCAAGAGGCCTACAGGAGAGCTGTTAAGGAGGCAAATTTCCACAAGGGACATGCAAATGAATGGACCCATGAAACAACAAGGAATCTATCCCGCCCAGTCTTGTTCTTTTCTTCCTTCCTCGCTTTCTTTACCCCTATTTGAATAAAGCTTATGACTTAGATACAACAGTGATGTTAATTGTATCAAATGTGTTGGAAATCCCATTTTTTCCCATTATTTCTCAAAGTTTATGGTGTTGTATGCCTTTGAGTAGTCTATAAAGGCTAAATATAGATTCACGTTAAATTCTCTGCATTTCTCTATTATTAATCTTATATTGAGTATATGATCTCTTGTTCCTCTTCCTTGTCTAAAACCAGCTTGGACCATATTGACTTCTTCTATTTTCTTACGAAGTCTACCCATTATGATTTTTAATAGAATTTTACTGGTATGACTAATCAGGGCAACGGTTCTGTAGCTTGTGCATAATTTCAAGTTACCCTTTTTTGGCAGTGGTATGAATACAATTCTTTTCCACTCTTTTGGCCAAATACCTGAATGCTATATCTTTTTACATAGTGCATGATAGACTGTTTCACATTCCTTTCCTCCTGCTTTAATAAATTCAGCTGTTATCTCATCACATCTGGTGATTTACCATTTTTCAGATTCTTTATTGCCCATAAAACTTCTTCAATTGTCAGTTCGGGTTCTTAATAATTCACACTGTTCATTTCTACTTTCAGTTGTGTCATACATTCCTCTGCAATATTCCTTCCACCTTGCTAGGATTTCCTCTGTCTCTGTCAAGGTATTCCCCATCTTGTCACAAATTACATTTAGCTTAGGTGTGACATTTCTCATCAATATCTTCATTTCTTTAAACATTTCACTATCTCTTCCACATTTTTGTTGTCCTTCTATTCTTTCACAACAATCTTGTATGTACTGTTTTTTGTCTTTTCTCACATTTCTTCTTATTTCTTTTGCTAAAGATTTATATTCCTCTTTGTTGTTGTTTGTCACCTTCCATTTCATCGTCATTTCTCTTTGTTGTTTTATTAGTTCTAGTGTACCTGCTGTAATCCATTCATTCTTTTGTGTTTTCTTTACTGGAACCATGTCTTTAGCTGTTGTTATGAAGATATCTCTGGCCACACACACACACATACATACATACATACATATATGTAAAGGTAAAACCCCAGTTCCTATGCCATTAAGGCATCTTATATATATATATATATTATATCCTTCCCGTGCTGTTAAACGTCACATAGGGCTCGCAAAGTAGTTAGCCAATTTTTGTATTTTTGTATTTTTTTGTATTTTTGTATTTTTGTATTTTGCTAAGAGAGGCCACTAAGGCATACTGGGGATAAACTGTGTTAGGCCCCATATTTCCAAGACCCTCAGCCCATGGAAGTCTGATGTGGTCAGTATCATGCCTGGCCACATTTACCTTCCTAGATTTATTTGGTATCCATTTTTAGAGGCATGGTGGACCCCGGGGCCTTTTTGTGTGTGTGTGTGTGTGGTGGTGCTAGAAAAAAAATTCCTCTACTGGCAGTTGATCCTAGTACAACCAGATTAGCAGACCGAGCGATATGTGTGTGTGTGCGTGCGTGCGTGCGTGCGTGCGTGCGTGTGCGTGCGTGTGTGTGTGTGTGTGTGTGTGTGTGTGTGTGTGTGTGTGTGTGTGTGGGGGGCCTGGAAAATTACAAGCATTTCAAATGATCGGAAAACACCAAGGATCATACAAGATGGAGAGAGATGCATGATTGACACATGGGATGTAACGGTATGTGACCATGCTGTGAATGAATAGTTTTTAAAAAATTTTAGCTTTTATGTTTGTTCATTGCATCTGATCAGTGCATCCATCAGTATGAATTTACCTGTTTAAATACTCATTTCCCTCGGTGATGCACATCATAATTGCCTGTTACTTCACCGTATTCTCATTATCCACATTATGTCTTTCCGCTGGCATCCATTCTTCTGTATTCACACTCTTACTGGTTCAGAACATATTGTACTTCTACATTCATGTTTCAGCTGGTTCAAAATAAAATACACTTCTATATTCATGTTCTGAATGGTTCAAAATAAATCACACTTTTCTTTTCACGCTCTGACTGTTCAAAATAAATCACGTTTCTGAATTTATGGTTTAAATTATCACATTTCTGTATTTATGGTTCAAAATAGATCACATATCTTTTTCAATGGTTCAGAATAAATCACATTTCTGTATTTATGGTTCCATATAAATCACACTTTTCACCCATTTCTATATTTATGCTTCTAAATAAATCACACTTTTGTATCCACGCAAACTACTTCGAAGCACATCACACATATGTATTCATATTCTAGTTCAAAACTCAGTGTGTTTCTGTACCAATGCTCCAAAACATTTTTAGAAAAATCCTGTATAAACCGTGAAATGTCATGGCAGTCAAGTCAAACATTGCAAGTCTTTTACTTCATCAAATTTTTCATTAACATACATTAAACTCAGTCATATTTTAGTATACGATAAATTTGATCATATTTCAGTATACAATAAATTTGGTCATATTTAATATACAATAAATCTGGTCATATTTCAATATACAATAAATTCTATCATATTTCAGTATACAATAAATTTGGTCATATTTCTGTATACAATAAATTCTGTCATATTTCAGCATACAATAAATTTGGTCATATTTCAATATACAACAAATGTGGTAATATTTCAGTATACAATAAATTCAGTCATATTTTAACACACAATAATTTTTTTAATATTTCAGTTATACAATAAATGTGGCCAAATTTATATATATATATATATATAATTTACTCATATTTTATTTACAATCTTACCTATACATGCATTACAAACTATTCATTTTATAAACCAAAAGCAACATGACTATTTACTTACATGCTACTTGGTTTTATCTAAATAAAAAAAAACTTTGATAATACTATTTAAATACAAAACATTTGGTTGCATCTTAGTATGCATGAAACTTGGTCATATTATTAATACACAAAGAAAACTCTGCAAAGACTATCCTGCTCACATACAACAACACTGGCTGCAAAGACTATCCTGCTCACATACAACATTTATGCAAGTACACCATATAAATAGGCGGCCTGTTATCTGAGTGGTTAGGCGCTCAGTTTACTAATCTGGTGGCACTGGGTTCAATCCCAGAAGTGGGATTTTTTTTCTGGTACACACCAAAAAAGCCCCGTGGTCCCCCAGCCTCTAAAAATGGGTACCAGAGAAATCTGGGAAGGTGAAGCGGCCAGGCGTGATACTGACCATATCACACTTTCATGTGCCGAAGGTCATAGAAAATATGGGCATAACACCATATTCCCCAATACGCCTTAATGGCATGGAAACAGGAGTTTTACCTTTTACCTTTTACACCATATAAATAAGCTGGCATAATTACAATGTGATGTTCTTTGCTAAAGCTGGAAGTGACATGGCAAATAAATGAAGAGTCTGGCATGAGTTTAAATGAAATGATACAAATATCATCAAAGGAAAGAGGGACATATCATGTGTTAAAAGGCAGAAAAGTAAAATCACCATTTCCATGCCATTAAGGCATATATGGGATGCAGTGTTTAGGCCCATATTTCCAGCACCATCAGCACATGAAAATGTTATACAGTCTGTATCACGCCAGGCTGCAGTTACCTTCCCAGATTTCTCTGGTACCCATTTTTTTAAGAGGCTGGGTGGTCACTGGGGCCTTTATGGTGTGGTGGTCATCATCATCATCAGGTGCCGTGCCGACTGGCGTTGGCTATTATGCTTCTCCAGAGTACACGATCCTTCATGCAGGCCATCAGTTCAGTTGGTGATCTCCTCTCACACCATCCCATCAGACTGTCCAGTGTCATTTCTCTTGGTCTTCCTCTTGATCTTCTTCCTTCTATTTTTCCTGTTGTTATAATATTTTCAATGCCCCCTCTTCTCGTTGCATGTCCTATGAAAGTACATTGTCTCTCTCTTATCTTTCTGACAAGGTTTTTTGTCTCTCTCTTATCTTTCTGACAAGGTTTTTTGTCTCTCTCTTATCTTTCTGACAAGGTTTTTTGTCTCTCTCTTATCTTTCTGACAAGGTTTTTTGTCTCTCTCTTATCTTTCTGACAAGGTTTTTTGTCTCTCTTATCTTTCTGACAAGGTTTTTTGTCTCTCTCTTATCTTTCTGACAAGGTTTTTTTGTCCTCTCTTATCTTTCTGACAAGGTTTTTTGTCTCTCTCTTATCTTTCTGACAAGGTTTTTTGTCTCTCTCTTATCTTTCTGACAAGGTTTTTTGTCTCTCTCTTATCTTTCTGACAAGGTTTTTTTGTCTCTCTCTTATCTTTCTGACAAGGTGTGGTGGTACCAGAAAAAAAATGCCACTGCTGAGACAAATCTGGTACTACTGGATTGGTAGCACCTATTGAGCACTTGACCACTTAGGTAGCCAATATCTTGTGTTAGGGTTATTAATAATTTTGGTCATTGAGAATAACACTTATTATTCATTAGTTAAACTCATATGTAATCATTTTCATCTGTTACTTATTTGATATTTCACTTCTGAAATATTTTTTAATATCTTACTATCATGCCTCTGTATTGCCCTTCCTCTGTTATGTCACTCCTTCATTGTGTCATGGAAGGAGATGGAGGTATATGATTCATTTTAAAAAAAAAAAAAAGACAGAAAGGAAAGTAGGCAGAAACAAATACTGACAGAAAGTAAGATGAGAACATACAAATGAAGAACATACAACAATCCAATATTTTGGCAAAAGCCTTTTTTCAAGGATCACATGCAAAACCAACACAACAGGTAAAAACACGAAATATAAATGAAAAATGAAGACTTAGCTATTTTGGTCTCTCCTAGGAGGAAAGATGAACACAAAACATGCCCACATAGATGCAGTAGAGCACAAAGTGGAAGCTAATGACTGGCTGAGAAATGATGTAATGGGAGGACAACAAAGGGTACCATATGGTAAATAACGTGGCATTTTGCCCCAATCAGATACCTACGGCCTAACCAAAAAGGCGCCCAGATGGTGCAGAGTGAGAATACAGTACGGGGAGGGTGGATAGAGGAAGGTTCAGAGAGAACAGAAAAGACTGTTTGTTTAGGATGCCTAGACAAGGGAGCTAACAACACCCACTAGGGACTACAGAAGGAGAACAGAAAAGGCGGGAAAATAAAAACTTAAATAAGTCAAGAATGAGAAAATGCAGCAAAGTGAGTGGTGCCAAGACAAGAAAATCGGGTGTGAATACTGGAAACAGAAAGAAGTAGCAGCTAGGTGGAGATGTAAAGAAGTTTAAAGAAAGCTGGGTGAAGACAGTCAGTCTGGAAACTTCTTTGCTACACACATCTGAAGGGAGCTTCATGTTACGAAAGGAATATTTTCTGATATCACAAATATCGTACAAGACTTCCATGTTTAAATAAAACTACACCTGTGGCCATTTTTAATAAACTTATGTCACTGGTAATCAATTCTGTGGTTCATCACCGAGTTAAACACTTCACAGAGCTTTTATCACATTTTTATATTTATATACCACACATACAAAAATAAACACAATTAAAAATAAATTTAAAAACAACAACCTATAACATAGGAGAAAAGGCAACATAGGAGTGTCCAGATTATGGAGTAGCGCTCTTTAAACCCAAGAGCTATGAAAGCATCTACTGTTTCTGCCAGTTGACGGTCTATTAGAATTTCACCTTCTGAAATATACAAGATGAGCAAAATTTAAAATGAAACAGTCACGAGCTCACCACAAATGAGAATTTTAACCACTCAGATGAAGTTAAGTTTTCTTCAGTGTCCACTCTTTAATCACACTCATTCTTGAGATTATGTGTCTTGTCTTGTCAATGTATGTTATGAATAGAAAGAGTATACACAGGCCTACCTCACTCCAGATTTTATTATGAATGGTTCAGAGTGTCCACATTTGTTCTAACTGTATATCGACTGTTTTCACATAGGTTTTTGCATCTGCTGATCAAATGAAACTATGTGTTTCTATGCGTCAGCTGATCAAATGAAACTATGTGTTTCTATGCATCAGCTGATCAAATGAAACTATGTGTTTCTATGCATCAGCTGATCAAATGAAACTATGTGTTTCTATGCATCAGCTGATCAAATGAAACTATGTGTTTCTATGCATCAGCTGATCAAATGAAACTATGTGTTTCTTTGCATCAGCTGATCAAATGAAACTATATGTTTCTTTGCATCAGCTGATCAAATGAAACTATGTGTTTCTATGCATCAGCTGATCAAATGAAACTATGTGTTTCTATGCATCAGCTGATCAAATGAAACTATGTGTTTCTATGCAAGAAATGAGAACCTTCCCTGAACTCCTTGTGTAAGTTTTATTATTAAATTCTCAGTGTCATTTTTAAGCATGTATCCTCAGGGTTTAGAGTCTGTGAACAAAGAAATAACATATTCCTGTAATGCCATAGAGTTACTTAGGCAAAGCGACTGTGCCAAAAAGTAGAAATCTGATAGTGATATATCAGTTGTGTATGGTCTGTGCCATCTTGCTTACAACCGAGAGGCCTACAGGAGTGCTGTTTGGGAGGCAAAGTTCCACAAGGGACATGCAAATGAATGAATGAATGAATGAATGGTCTGTATAATAAAAAGTCATATAGTAAAAGGATAGATCACAACTAGAGGGGAATCAACTCAAATAACAGGAGACAGACAGCATAAGTTAGAGGGAACAATGGCTCAGACAGCATAAGTTAGAGGGAACAATGACTCATACAGCATAAGTTATGAGAATAACGACTCAATCAGCATAAGTTGGAGGGAACAATGGCTCATACAGCATAAGTTATGAGAATAAGGGCTCAATCAGCATAAGTTGGAGGGAACAATGGCTCATACAGCGTAAGTTAGAGGGAACAATGGCTCATACAGCATAAGTTAGAGGGAACAGGGGCTCATACAGCATAAGTTATGGGAATAAGGGCTCAATCAGCATAAGTAAGAAGGAACAATGGCTCAGGCAGCATAGGTTAGGGGGAGCTGTGGCTCTTACTAAGTTTAGTCTAGGGGCCTGGATGGTGATTAATCCTAGATGGTGATTAATCCTGAATGGTGGTTAATCCTGGATGGTGGTTAATCCATCATTAAGTAGGTGTCAGCATCTGTGGTACTCACCAAGCAGCATTTTTCACAGCAGCTGCTTTTATGACTTAGTCTTCTAAAATTAGATTTCCATGACCAGTCTTACTAAGAGTTTACATATTCCCAATGGCAACTTACAGATGAGAAACAAGGACACTTAACAAATCACTACAAAAGAGAATAACAGCATTTGAAATGAAATGTCATAGAAGAGCACTTAGAATATCATTGATTTAACAAATATCAAATAGATATTGAAAGGATTAGGGGTCACAGAGAACCAGCTTGTAAACACCATCAAAATTAGAAAGCTGAGATAATTCGGCCACATCAAAAGACACAATGGTTTGGAAAGGTTGACAGCAGAAGGCACAGTGCCCGGCAAAATGGGATGACTTCAATGTAGGTGGATTCAGAACATCACGAAAAGTTTGAATATGTCATTGCGAGACTGGTAAACTCGCATTCAGTGAGGCAGTGAGAGGAATAACATTCTGGAAAGGACACGTCACATGAAGAAGATGGCCAACTATGATAACAACAAGCAACATGAAATATGAAGATGTTTATATACAATACTACTAACAAAACTTACCTGTAGTAAAATAAACAGTCGGTGTCTTTCTGCCAAATCCTCCGCCACCAACAGCTGCAATTCTGAGGGCATAAAGCCTGTGCGGCTTGATGTTTTTCAGCACATAACTTGTACCTCTCCCTGGAACTTCAATCAGTTCCGCTGATCGGAAATCTTCACTTGCTGTCCAGAGCCAGATCTGAAGGAGAAAAGGATTTATGTTCTCAGTCACAAACCGATATCAGTTAAAGTGTTGTTAAGTTTACGATGAAATAAAATATGCTCTTGGTTTTCCCATTTGTCAGTTTCTCTAAACATAACTTTTTTCTTCAAGTGTAGTCCATAATGCTACTTTGAAATTTTATGGTTGTGCTCTGTTTAAATTTGGTACATAACTTGAAACTTTCAGAATTAAAAACCAATATAAAAGTATATTTGCAGAAATAATCATCTATATTTCAGTTGCTGCCCAAGCAAAGTTTTAAGTTGATTTTTAAAATTTTATTTTACAAATTTTTCAAATGAAGTTTAAAAAAAAAAGGTTAAAGAGAAGACATTCACAACTTTTCAAATTATGGTTGAATTGAGCATGGATCAAATATACTATTATACTACGCTATCATAAAAAAGCCATCTTCTTAGTCAACACCTTCTCAAGCCTCCGCAGTTAGCGTAATGAACCCTAACAACTTGCCCAACCATTTGCCTGAAAAAAAATTGTTTGCAATAAATATCTAGACATTAAACAGAGCAAATTCAGGTCAAGACATAGACCTGATGTCTCAAACTTAATATCATAAAACCTGATATCAAATTTATAAATGTACACCACAAAACCTGATATCAAATTTATAAATTTACACCACAAAAACTGCTATCAAAATTAAGGATTTACACCACAAAAACTGATATCAAAATTAAGAATTTACACCACAAAAACTGATATCAAAATTATAAATCTACACAACAACAACAACAACAACAACAACAAAAAATCAACATTATAAATTTACACCACAAAAACTGATATCAAAATTAAGAATTTACACCACAAAAACTTATATCAAAATTATACATTTACACTACAAAAAACTGATATCAAAATTAAGAATTTACACCACAAAAACTTATATCAAAGTTATAAATTTACACTACAAAAAAACTGATATAAAAATTAAGAATTTACACTATAAAAACTGATATCAAAATGATAAATTTACACCACAAAAACTGATATTGAAATCTGAAATTTATAACATAAAAACTGGTACAGAAACTGCATGTTTACATCACAGAAACTGAAGTCATTTAAAACAAGTAAGCTGGAAAGATGTGACACAAAAAGCAGAATCTTTAAGTACAAGACTATCAAATGAACATGAACAATCCATTCTGTGCCGTAAACTGGTCTCTCTCTCTCTCTCTGAACCTTAAGTACCCAAGGCACATGGGGCTTCCGCAAGGGTTTTCCACAAAGGTCTGTCCTTTGCCTTTTTTTTTCCCCCATTTGCTCAAGTGAGCCCTCTATGGCTCAACATCCTCTTTGTTGTTCTTCTCCATGTCTACTTTGGTCCACCCTTACTTCTTGCTCCTCTGTCCTTCTTAGTGCTACTTTTGGTAGTGAGTCATCTGTCATCTGGAGCACATGTCCCAACCATTGGCAGCGTCTTCCCTCAATAATCGTAAGATGGTACAGTTTTAGCAAATTGAACGCAGAGAGAATTGCATACAGTAAAGAGAAGAGGATCAAGAGATCATATATTCAATCTAAGATTAATAATAGAGAAATGTAGGGAGTTTAATGTGAATCTATATTTATCCTTTATAGACTACTCAAAGGCATTTGATTGTGTACAACACCAGAAACTTTGGGAAATAATGGAAAAAATGGGATTTCCAACACATTTGATACAATTAACATCACTGCTGTATTTAGACCAACAGGCAGCAGTAAGAATAAATGGTGAAACAACAAGTTGGTTTGACATAAAACAAGGGGTCCGTCAGGGGTGCATATTGTCACCCTACTTATTTAACTTGTATACTGAAAATATAATGAGGAATGTTAGAGAAGATGTAGACAAAGAATATTACGATGCCATAACAGTTGGAGGTTATGAAATACCAGAGATTAGATATGCTGATGACACAGTATTACTGTCCACAACACAAGAAGGAATGGAAAAACTACTTATGTCAGTCCGCAAGAACAGCGAAGAGCAGAACCTCTATCTTAATGCAAAGAAAACTAAAGTGATGACAACTGACAAAACAAACAAGGCAACTGAAATATGTATCAATGAGGAAAAACTGGAAGAAGTGGAGAGTTTTGAATATCTTGGATCACTACTAACTAATAATGGAGATACAATGAGGGAAATTAAACGGAGGACATCTATTGCTCCTCAGAAAGTAAAACAAATAAAGAATCTGTGGAGAGGAGCAGACAGAACCACAAAAATAAGATTTTTAAGGGCATGCATCTTTCCTATCGCAACATATGCCTGTGAGACCTGGACACTTAACAAAACAGCTGAGAAGCACATAAATGCCTTTGAATGTAAATGCTATAGAAGAGTTCTCCAGATATCGTGGACACAAAAAAGAACAAATATATCTATACTCCAAGAGCTTAATATTGAAGAAGGCTGGCTAGTAAAGAGGATTAAAGAGAGAAAACTTAAATATTTTGGCCACATTAAACGTCATGATAATTTAGAGAAGACCGTATTGGAAGGATACATAATGGGAAAAAGAAAAAGAGGAAGACCGAAACGAAGATGGCTGCAAGACATCGTTGATGATCTGGAAATGGATGCAGCAGCAGCAGGCCATCTTGCTCACAACCGAGAGGCCTACAGGAGTGCTGTTTGGGAGGCAAAGTTCCGCAAGGGACATGCAAAGGAATGAATGAAAAAGTGTTAGAGAAAACTATTTTCTCCCCTACATTAAAAGTATGAGTTTAGCCTAAAAAAAATAGCAGATAATGAAAAAGAAAAATAGTACTGAGAATAAGTATGGCTTGAACCATGGACTACAGGACATATAACCACATGACTATGGCTTGAACCATGGACTGCAGGACATGTAACCACATGACTATGGCTTGAACCATGGATTACAGTACATGCAATTACTTAGCCACAAGAGGACAATGCATTATCAGTCACAGTCATCCTTCTGCTACTCTCTCATGTCTAAAGCAATGGTGGATTATCCATTAGGTTGAACAATCTTAAGCTTAGGGCCCTGAACAGTCTTAAGCCCAGGGGACCCTGAAAGTCTTAAGCTTAGGGGGCCTGAACAGTCTTAAGCCTAGGAGCCCTGGGCAGCCTTAAGCCTAGGGGCTCTGAACAGTCTTAAGCTTAGGGGCCCTGAACAGTCTTAAGCTTAGGGGCCCTGAACAGTCTTAAGCCCAGGGGACCCTGAACAGCCTTAAGCCTAGGGGGCCCTGAATGGTCTTAAGCCTAGGGGGCCCTGAATGGTCTTAAGTCTAGGGGCTTTAAAGTCTTAAGTCTAGGGGCCCTGAACAGGTTTTAGCCTATGGGCCCTGGAGTCAATGAAAAAAAAACTCAATGGAGATTTTTTTTTTTTTATGAATTTTATATCAGATGATGAATGGTTTAGGGCAGAGGTGGTAGAGGTCCTTACTAAGTTTAGTCTAGGGGCCCAGAATCAATGAAAACATAAAACTCTAAAGAGATTATTGTTTTATGAATTTAATGTCGGAAGCTGGAGTCCTTGCTCAGTTTAGCCTTGGAGCCGGGCGCTGGTTATTTCTTCACTGGTCTAAAGTGCTTTGTTTACCTTTTTTTTTTTACATTAATAATACATGTTTCCAAGGAAACGGGACATGAGGAAGACCTAGAAATACTGAAGCAGAGATCAAAAAAAGATCAACTACACCCGAAGACAGATAGAATAAACAGCCCAGGAGAGCCCCCCTTGTTGATGGGCTATGCCTCAGATTTGGGTAATGAAGATGGGGGAAGGACGGGTACATATGTTTTTCCTAACATTTTACTATACTGTATGCTGGAATTTAACCCAACAGTTCTGTCTGAAATGTAATCTTATGCAACATTACAATACCAGCTAAGAAACATTTCAGTGAAACACAAAAAAAACTCCAGTGCGTTAACACAGCTTACCGCATATCCCACCAAAGCTTCCTCATTTACAGTCAGACTGACTCCTCTCCACCACAAACGAGCTCTGCTTTGACCTGCCGATGTTACATGAACTTCTTGAGGATACGTCAGGGGCGCTAGGACATGAGATGAAAACAGACTTAAACCACCTTAGCTATGGTGTCAGATTTGAGAGAAGCTAATGAAAAGTTTGCTGCACTGAGCTACACTCATTCATTTAACTGCCATCTACACTGGGTCAGTGTAGCACTATTTTACTCTTTTTTTTTCTCACTGTTAAAGACATAGAGCATGCCCAAGTGGCATAGTGGCAAGTATGCTCACCGCTCATGTTGAGGTCAGTGGTCCACGTTTTGCCAGAGATACCCCAGTCACCCAGCTGTAGAAACAGGTACCTACCATCTTCCACAGAGTTAGGGAAGAAAAGGCGACCAGGCATGACGCTGGCCACATCACTCCAGTTTTGCCATCATCTTACATCCTTCCCGTGCCGCTAAACATCACATAGGGCTCGCACGGTAGTTCACCAAATTTTCCTGTTTTCAGCGAGCTTTTCAACCTCATCAAGGGATGTTATGCCCACTAAACTGGCCTCTCTTAACAATGTTCTCTTTAGAGTTTCACATGGTCACCCTCTTTTTTCTTCGGCCTGTTATGTTCCACACGATAGCTACGTGACTGACATATGTCTACCAATAAAAGCATTGTGTGACTGTCATCCCGTGTCTGTTATATGTCCATTTTTTCTAAAATTTATATAATATATAATATAATGAGAAGAGGAGGAACTGAAAATATCATGGCAACAGGGAAAATGGGAGTAAGGAAAGGGAGAGAAACCAAGAGAATGAATGAATGAATGATCTTTATTTTTAAAGGGTAAAGAATTGGGCGCGAAGGCCCATCTCACATTCTGTCCTTTATCACTCTATTTTTCATTCTTTAGAGAGAAAATCTTAGATGGCTTGGCATAGGAGAAAAACAGCAACAGAACTAATGGAAAACATGAAAGATTGGAAACTGGAGAGACATTGTCACCAATGCCTCCAGGTATAGTACATGATAATGTTATTATACCCCTAAAGATGTTTTCATAATTGCTATATTGCTAAGATAGCTTAATGCTATATTGCTAAGATAGCCTAATGCTATATTGCTATGACAGCCTAATATGCTACAAGAGCAAAAATGTACTCCAGCTTACCATAACCACTAGTCTCCATGATGTACTGATTGGATCTAGGTCCCAGGCCACCTGAATTGTACACCTGGATAAAGTAAACTATGGTAAAATCATACACCTGGATAAAATAAACTATGGTGAAATCATACACCTGGATAAAATAAACTGTGGTAAAATCATACACCTGGATAAAATAAACTATGGTAAAAGTATATACCTGGATAAAATAAACTATGTTAAAATCATACACTGGATAAAATAAACTATGGCAAAATCATATAGCTGGATACAATAAACTATGGTAAAGTCATACACCTGGATAAAATAAACTATGGTAAAATCATATGCCTGGATAAAATAAACTATGGTAAAACTGCATACCTGGATAAAATAAACTATGGTTAAATCATTTGCCTGGATAAAATAAACTATGGTTAAATCATTTGCCTGGATAAAATAAACTATGATAAAATTGTACACCTGGATAAAATAAACAATGGTAGAAACTGATGCTGATAAATGGATGTGAAGCTGGTAGATGTTACCATATTTGGTCATGAAAACTGCTGATCATCAGTTCATTGAGTGACTTCTCTCATGTTTGATTCTACCAACATTTGACTGTCATAGCATTATCCTAGCTTGCAGATTGGCTTTAACTGCCATCCAAATAATGCACTGCCTCTGCGCAGTATTGATCTCCATTTCTTTCACCAGTTCTTCCTTGTCATTCTGTCTATCACCAGTTCTTCCTTGTCATTCTGTCTATCAGTAGCCCAGTTCAAGTTTTTCAAAAAGTCTATTATGAGACTATAGCACTTGCCACAATCTTTCATAAAACTCATTTGTCTGTCAACAACCCAGTTCAACTATTATAAAACCATAATTCTGGTATCCGTCTAAAAACAGTCTAGTTCAAGGCTATTATGAGATTACAGTAACAGCCATAATCTTGCCTAAAATTCACCTGTCTACTAACAACCCAGCTCAAAGCTATTTTAAGACCATTGTTGTGACCTAAATTTTGCCTGAAGCTCACCTGTACATCAACGATCCAGTTCAAGTTTTCCACTAAGCCTATTACAAGTCCATAGTTCACTTGTCCATAGTAACGTATAGACCGCATGTAGACATCTGGGTCGTGCTCTTCATCCCAGTAGTTTATCTAAGTCATTTGCAGAAACAACAAAAAAACAATTGATATTCATAAACAACTGTTTACACAAAAATGGAATGGAAACAAGGAGTAGCTAAATATAGAAAATAAAAAAAGAAGAAGAAGAAAAATATTTCATTACAGGAAAAAAAATATATAAACTTGAACATAAGCAAATGATTACAGAGAATAACATAGAGGAAGCACAAATATTTGATTACTATATTTTTTAAAAAAAAACAGAAATTTAAACACAGATGATCGTAGAAAGTAACAGACAGTAAGAACAAATACTTAATTACACAAAAAAATACAAATTATGGAAAATAACAGAGAGAAAGCACAAATATCTTCTTATCTTATATCCTTCCCGTGCTGTTAAACGTCACATAGGGCTCGCAAAGTAGTTCGCCAATTTTTCCTGTCTTCAGCGAGTCTTTCAACCTCATCAAGGGATTTTATGCCTGTTAATTTGGCTTCTCTTAACAATGTCCTCTTCAGAGTTTCATGCAGTCTGCCTCTTTTTCTTTGGCCTGTTGTGTTCCACTTGATAGCTTGTTTTGGAATTCTCTGATCATTTCTTCTCCATGTGACCAACATATGTCCATCTCCTTTTCCTGATCACCCATGAGACTGGTTGTTGTTCAGTCATCTGTCTTATCTCTGCATTGTTCTTGAATTCATTCCACTTGATGCCAAGTATTTTCCTTAGGCATTCAAAAGAGTCTAATTTCTTGTCTATTTCTTTAGTTGTTTTCCACCTTTCGCATGCATAAATGAGGGTGGATATTACATTTGAATTGAATAATCTTAACTTGGTTTTAGTGCTTATAACTTTTGAATTCCATAAGTTCTCAAGATTCTTGAAGATCGATGCTGCTTTTGCAATTCTGATTCTAACTTCCTTTCTAGTATCGCCATCCTGGTCTATGTAGGTGCCAAGGTATGGATACTGATTGACTTCTTCAGTATCTGTCCCTTCTATGTGTATTTGTTCATTTTGATTAAGGGGAATTTTCATTATTTTTGTTTTGTCCTTGTTAATTTCAAGTTCTATTTTGCTAGCCAGTGAAGACATATATGATTATATAAAATAACGGAGAAGAAACAAAAAATATTTGGTTACAGAAAATAACAGAAAGAAAGCACAAATATATGATTATAGAAAATAATAGAGAAGAAACAAAAAATATTTGGTTACAGAAAATAACAACATGGAAGCATACAAATGTGATTATAGAAAATAAACAGAAATGTACATAGAAGTAAATCATTACAGAGAACAACAAAAAAAAAGCAAAAATATTTGATTACAGAGAATTACAGTGACGCAACACAGAAATGTGATTACAGGAAATAAAAGGCAGGAAGCACAAATATTTGGCTACAGAAAATAAAAAGAAATTGAAATACAAACAAATGATTGTAGAAAATAATGGAATGAAAAAAAAAGAATAAAATGAACAAACAGTTGATCGTAGAAAATGAATGTAATGGAAACAAAAGAAGTTTATTTCAGTCACTTGTATAAACAAATAAAAAATAATGTATACTTAAATCTCTTTCTCTAAAGCCTAAAATAATTACTTTTTTTTTAAAAAACAAGTGAAAATGTGCAGATATTTGTAGAGACAAATAAATCTCTGAGGAGAAATTCCAGATAAGAGGCACAAAGCAAACAGTCTCAACAGTGATCAAGAAAAGTAAGTGGGTATATGTAAGCCACATGATAAGAAGAAACAGAGAATCACAGAGCAAGCTATTAAATGGGAAACATCCAAAAAAAAGAACACAAAAAAAGAGGTTGACCATGAGAGACCCTAAGGAGAACACTGACAAGAGAGCCTAAGATAACTGGCAACAAATCCCTTGATGAGACTGGGAAGCTCACTTAGAACAGAGACTCATAGTGAGACACACTATAAGCCCTGTGTGATGCCTGATGGCATGGGAAGCATGTAAGATGTAATTCCTGACACAGTCAAAACTCAGGATATGCATTAAATAATGAAGAAATGTCTCAATCTGATATGTAAGAAGAAATACAAACACAGACATTCTGTTGCTTAAACTTCAGTTCACTTAATAAGAACAGAAATATCACAATTATCAGGTGCCGTGCCAACTGGTGTTGGCTATTATGCTTCTCCAGAGTACATGATCCTTCATGCAGGCCATCAGTTCAGTTGGTGATCTCCTCTCACACCATCTCATCAGACTGTCCAGTATCATTCTCATGGTCTTCCCCTGGCTCTTCGTCCCTCTGTTTTGCCTGCTGTTACAATATTTTCAATGCCCCCTCTTCTCATTGCATGTCCTGTGAAAGTACATTGTCTCTCTCTTATTTTTTTGACAAGATTTTTTTGTCTATCCAGCTCTTCTAATACATTCTTCGTTAGTTATTTTTGCTGTCCAGAAAATTCACAACATTCTTCTAATAAATCACATTTCTGCTGCTTCCAATGATTTTTGTGCAGACCTGCCTATTGCCCATGATTCACTTCCATATAATAAGACGAGTTCAATATAGCATTTTATTAGGGCTTGTTTTCTAACATTCCTTGATAAGGATGTGTTGGATAATATGTTTCTCATTCTCTGAAATGCAGTCTTTGCTTGGCCTATTCTGTTCCTAATTTCTGTTCTGCATTTCCCATTTGAAGTTATTACTGCTCCAAGGTATTTGAAGTTATTACTGCTCCAAGGTATTTGAAGTTATTACTGCTCCAAGGTATTTGAATTTCTGCAGCTGCTTTAGAATAGTTCCATTAATTTTATACTGCATTTTGGTGGATTCTGTTTCTTAGATATAACCAAAGCCTGTCTTTTTGATGTTCAAAGTAAGCCCTTTCTGTTCACTTTCTTTGACAACTTTATCCAAGAAATTTTGCAGGTCTTGTTGGTTTTCAGCTATCAGTACTGTGTTGTCAGAATACCGAAGGTTGTTAATATCTGACTTTTATACCGGCTTCTGTAATGATTGTTCTTAGACTATTCTCGATGTAAAAAGAAAAAAAGAAAAAGAAATAGTGTCTTGAAATTGAAAGTTGAGAAACCTCAAAAAAAAAAAAAAAACATTGCACATGGATACACACACAAACACATACACACACAAAGAGAGAGAGAAACACCCTCCCTGAAAATCAAAATGCTTGAAAACTGAAAAATCAGAAATCCAAATTATTTGAAAACCAATACACATTAAATCAATATTACCTAAAAATCAAAATAGATGAAATCCAAATTAAATGAAAAATGAAATACCTGAAACTAAAATCACCTGAAATTCAAACTGCCTAAAAACCAAAATAGTGAAGATCCAAATTATATGAAAACCAAAATACCTGAAAACCAAAATGCCTGAAAAACAAAGTACCTGAAAAACAAAATACCTGGTAACCAACTATTTTCCCCCTTATAGACTTTCGATCATTTGGCACAGTGTCCCAGAAAACCTCAATGGCAGTACTGTTGTAGGTGCTTGTTTTAACATTCTGTGGCACAGCAATGGGCACTGCAAGAAAAGTTGAACAGATGTTAGACTTATATGTCATCATAATCATCATCATCAAGAATGAGGTTTGGCTGGCTGATGCTAATAGGTCCTTCCTAGTGCCCATTCATTCGTTTGCATGTCCCTTGCGGGACTTTGCCTCCCTAACAGCACTCCTGTAGGCCTCTCGGTTGTGAGCAAGACGGCCTGCTGCTGATGCATCCATTTGCAGATCATCAATGATGATCCTCATTACTGTTGTAAAAAAAATCTGTAAGGATATGTGGAAAAAATCTATAATGGATATGTGGGAAAAAGTATTTACTGGATAAATGGAAAAAATCTATAATGGATATACGAAAAAAAATATGTAAAGGACATATGGGAAAAATGTATACTAGTTATATGGAAATATTATATAATGGATCTATGGAAGAAATTTATAATGGATATATGGAAGATATGGAACTATAGAAATATGTGAACATAATACCTGCTATAATAATGAATTTGATAATGGCAGTGGTGACAAAATGACAGTGACGAAGGCTGAATACTCTCTTAATGTCAAAGACGCTGATTGCAATTGCAGTTAGATGCCAACTAAGAGCCTACTTACAGTCCTCGGCAGAGTAGACCTCAACAACAGAAGAATTTGGGCCAGTTCCCATCTCACTGAAGGCTTGAATCTTCACTTCATATAAAATGTAATAGTTCTCTACTCCAACTTGTCTTACTACAAAATCCTTCTCTGCATGCAGCACAGTCTCCTGCAGATGAATAATGTGCAGATTTGTTAAAGATCATTTCCTCTGCAGTCTGGACAAATCCACAGACGTTCTTCTTTATGTCTTTCTGTGTTCAGTGACTTCAAGATTCTTCTAGAGTCATCAGCATGACCTGCATAGCATAACTACATTTTACTTCCACCTCTTTTGTCCTTTTGTCCCGAATAAGACACCAGAAAATAAAAACTGAGGCCCTTGAAATGTAGATATATATAGAAGAATAGATTGTATCCCATGGACACAAAAGAAAAGAAACAAAGAAATGCTATCAATACCAGCTAGAAATGAAAATAGAAATATTGGCGATCATAAAAATGAGACAACAGAGATACTTAGGGTATGTCGAGAGGCATAACAGAATATTGAAGACCCTTCTTGAGGACAAAATCAAAGGGAAGAGAACAAGAGGATGACAACAGTATAAATGGGTGGACAACATGAAGAGGTGGATAGGAACCAGCTTGGCTGAGCATGCTATGAAGGCAAGAAGCAGAACAGAGTGGTGATTCCTTGTAGCCAGCCTTCCATGGGGAAATGGCACAGAGATGTTGTGCCACAGCATGTTTGGTTATCTATTCATGGAGATGATGGCTTTATATATCAGTTCTGCATCTGTCCATTAATATAAAGAAAATGAGAATAATAATTTTCTATATTATTACCAATTTGGCTTATATTTTTGCATTTTTCTTGCGCAAATTTGTTACTCAATTCTTCTCTCTCAGTCTGCCTTTTCCTCTATTCTCATGTTCACTTTCCAATTTTTTTTGTTTGTTTTTGTTTTTGTTTTTTTTTCATTAACATATTCTTCATACCTTTTAAAAATCCATATCTCTCATATTTTCATTACTTTTTTTTTAAAATCACTCTTACAGGTGTCTTATGCCTTTCTCATACAAATTTACAATCCCGAATACAGCTCATAAACTTACCATTTTGAATACATCATACACAACTTACTGTGAATGTACAGCACAAACTTACAGCTCTGAATACTTCATAGAAACTTAACATTCTGAATATATCTTACAATCGTACCACTCCAAATACATCACACAAAACTTACTATTTGGAATATATTATACAAATGTACAACTATTAATATAGTTAATTGATTTCCTTGCCAACCATGAAACAACAACCTGTCTCATGGGTGATCAGAAAAAGAAGATGGACATTTGTCAGTCACATGATGAGAAGAAACAGTCAGAGAATCCCAAAACAAGCTATCAAGTGGAACACAACAGGCTGAAGAAAAAGAAGTTGACCATGTGAAACTCTAAAGATGACATTGTTAAGAGAGGCCAGTTTAGTGGGTATAACATCCCTTTATGAGGTTGAAAAGGTCGCCGAAAACAGGAAATCTTGGCGAACTACCAAGCAAGCCCTATGTGATGTTTAACGGCACGGGAAGGACGTAAGATGTAACAATATACCACACAGATTTAGCATTCTAGTAATATCATGCACACTTTTCATTATTACAATACAAATTTAGCACTGTGAATACAAACTTACCGTTGTGTATATACATCTTATAAACTTACCCGTGTGAACAAACCATCAATAGCAGTTACATCTTTCTTTCTCCAATAAATATAGTAGCCAACAGATTTTGCACCATATTCTGATCTATGCAAGGGCTGTGGGGAAACAACGGAAAGTGTGCTAAAAAGTATTTATTTGATAATAAACTGGCTTGGTCAAATTGATAATAAATCAGTTTGGCCAAAATATGCTATTGTTAACATTCATTCATTCATTTGCATGTCCATTGTGGAACTTTGCCAGACTAATAGCACTCCTGTAGGCCTCTCAGTTGTTAGCAAGATGGCCTGTTGCTCATGCATCCATTTGCAGATCATCAACGATGTCTTGCAGCCATCTTCGCCTTGGTCTTCCTCTATTTCTTTTTCCCATTATGTACCCTTCCAAGACAGTCTTCTCTAGATTATAATGACATTTAATGTGTCCAAAATATTTAAATTTTCTCTGTTTAATACTCTTTACTAGCCAGCCTTCTTCAATATTAAGTTCTTGTAGTATAGATATATTTGTTCTTTTTTGTGTCCATGATACTGTTAACACTGAGTAAAAATCTGATCGTGTTGTTTATGGTGAGAAGTAAATGCTGTTGGTAGTTTATAGGGACTTGTAGCGACCTCTCTTAGCCACTACTGAACATATGATATGGTATTCTTCTTCTTTTTTTCTGCTTCAGTGTTCAATTTCACATGCTCAGCTATCTAGACAAGGAGACAGGTTGCTTCCTAATTTAATCCCACTATCAGCAGGATGAGTTCTTCATGTGTGCCCCACAGTTTTCCATCCGCACTCTTTTCCTGGGGCCAGGTTTGTAACTCTTAGGTCTTTATAGAGAGTGCAGGTCTGTACTCTTAGGTATTTATAGAGAGTGCAGGTTTGTACTCTTAGGTCTTTATAGAGAGTGCAGGTTTGTACTCTTAGGTTTTTATAGAGAGTGCAGGTTTGTAGTCTTAGGTCTTTATAGAGAGTGCAGGTTTGTAGTCTTAGGTCTTTATAGAGAGTGCAGGTTTGTAGTCTTAGGTCTTTATAGAGAGTGCAGGTTTGTAGTCTTAGGTCTTTATAGAGAGTGCAGGTTTGTAGTCTTAGGTCTTTATAGAGAGTGCAGGTTTGTAGTCTTAGGTCTTTATAGAGAGTGCAGGTTTGTAGTCTTAGGTCTTTATAGAGAGTGCAGGTTTGTACTCTTAGGTCTTTATAGAGAGTGCAGGTTTGTACTCTTAGGTCTTTATAGAGAGTGCAGGTTTGTAGTCTTAGGCCTTTATGTAGGTGTGCAGGATGTGTTCAGATGTTTGGAGACCATTTTAGCACATGCAGAGTGGGGTTTCGGTGGTTTTCAGTTTGTGATGGTGGAATTTTTAAGCAAAACCCATTTTAGCACATACAGAGTGGGGTTTGGGTGGTTTTCAGTTTGTGATGAAGAAATTTTGAAGCAAAACCAATCTTTCTTGCATACTTAAGTGCATTCATTGCATTTGACCAGAACTGATTTCTCTGCCAGCCATAAAATGACACCATACATATAATACAGTACATATATGTAATAGGCACCTTTATTGCTATACAGTGTATATTACAATTTTACAGCAAATAAAATCACACCAAATGATAGTTTACAACCAGTCATGCAGTATCTTACTTCATCTCATTGTACACATGTATTATTTAATCCTCGCTCCTCTCTTGTATGCTTCCATCTTGTGTTTACCTAACTACATGCATCATTTGTAATAAATGGCATCATAATTTGTAAATGACAACCCAATGGAGATTGACTGATTGACTGGTTGATTGACTGGTTGATTGATTGGCTGGTTGAATGATTGATTGATTGATTGATCTTATTTCCAAAGGGTTAAGAATTGGGGACACAGGCCCATCTGACATTCTGCCCTTTATCATACAACTTTCAGTCTATGAAAGACATAAAAGAAGGACAGGAGCATAACTGATTGGTTAAAAATGCTGTCTCAATATGAAAGAATTAAAACTGTTAATAATAAGGTCTGGATAAGAGCCTATGAACTTACAAATCATGTCCACAAAATGGAGGCAGACTGGTAACACGCTGAGGAAACCAGACACCAACATAACAAGACAGGCACAGATATGGAATTCTCAGAGAAACAGAAATCAAGGAAGGCCAAGAACTACTCAGAGTAAGGAGTTATGAAAGCACTCGGAGACAAAGGATATACATGGAGGGAGTAGGGAAAAAGATTCAAAAACAGATATGACTGGAGAGCCTTTATCCATTGCCTATGCCCCCAAGGGAGTGATGGGCAATGATGATGATGAAAAGTGTTAATATGTACTATCATACATGATCTAGACATGTCCCACTTAAACACAGTCAAAGACAAAGAGAGAATCACTGTAGCCATGAAATGATTTGCACCTATGCAAGTCATGAGTTATTTTTGCATGTTAAGTATGTATAACAGTTTAATTGCTGTGTCTGACAATACTGTACAATATGTTGTATTTTTAACACTGCATATCAGCTTATGACCAGATAGACTTATAACAGCCCCTCGTCTGTGCATAACCTGTTTATGAGCCAATGAACATTCATTCATTCATTTGCATGTCCCTTGTGGAACTTTGCCTCCCAAACAGAACTTTTGTAGGCCTCTTGGATGTGAGCAAGATGGCCTGCTGCTGCTACATCCATTTGCATATCGTCAACGATGTCTTGCAGTCATCTTCATTTTGGTCTTCCTCTTTTTCTTTTTCCCATTATGTATCCTTCAAATACGGTCTTCTCTAAATTATCATGGAAAGTCAAATAGGAAAAAGATCTGGTGGTGAGTCCCCCAGGCCAGATAGATCTAATTTTAACACTGGGGAAGAGTGTGAGCCAATGAACACCTTCATAAAAATAAAATTTTTAAAAAATGGAAACATTTACTTACATCCCATCTGATAGTTAGGTCTCCAACAGACCCACCTCCACCTCTCAAGTTCTTTGGCCAGGTACTGGGAGGAGCACTCATTGTCTGGATATATGGAGAAGGGTCACTAGGTACACCCCTGCCATATTCATTTTCAGCTGTAAAGGAAAGTAGCATACACATTTCTGTTGCAGTATTCTTGTACTCATATACAAATTTTCTTACTTACATCTTACACTCTTTTCACACTGTTAAATGTCACATAGGGCTCTCACCAAGTTTTCCTGTTTTCGGCGAGCTTTTCAACATTATCAAGGGATTTTATGCCTACTAATTTGCCCTCTCTTAACAATGTCCTCTTTAAAATTTCACGTGGTCAACTCCTTTTTCTTCGGCCTGTTGTGTTCCACTTCATCTCTCTCTCTCTCTCTGAACTTTAAGTGCCCAGGGCACATAGGGCTTCCGCAAGGGTTTTCCACAAATGCCTGTCCTTTGCCTTTTTTTTTCTGCTCTTGCCCAGGTGAGCCCTCTATTGCTCAACATCCTATCTGTTGTTCTTCTCCACGTCTCTTTTGGTCAACCCTTACTTCTGTTCCCCTGTGGTGTCCATCTTAGTGCTATTTTTGGTAATGAGTTGTCAGTCATTTGGAGCACATGTCCCAACCATTGCCAGCGTTTTTCCTCAGTAACTGCGTCAGTGCCTTCATCTGCATTTCTGGTTCCACTTCATAGCTTGTTTTAATATTCTCTGACTGTTTCTTCTCATCACATGACTGACATATGTCCATCTCCTTTTTCTGATCACCCGTTAGACAGGTTATTGTTTGATCATTTTGATCATCTGCCTTATCTCTGCATTGTTCTCGAATTCATTCCACTTTATACCAAGTATTATCCTTGGGGATTTGTTTTCAGAAGAGTCTAATTTGTTGTCTATTTCTTTAGTTGTTTTCCAGCTTTCATATGCATAAATGAGGATGGATACTATATATATACAAATACACAGCATATATTATGATCACTTTTCCCAGCAATTTTTGCTAATAACAATTATGGCTGAGATTTGGTGACAGTTGTAGATAACCCCAAAAGTTTGAAATTTTGAGATACATAATTATGTTTTTTATTTTAACTCACCTCTGGTCCCTGGCAAAATTCCTTACTGAACAGGTCTTTACGTGATATGCTATTTTCCCATCATTAATGGACAATTAATAATGAAATACCAGAGATTAGATATGCTGATGACATAGTATTACTGTCCACAACACAAAAAGGAATGGAAAAAAACTAATTATGTCAGTCCGTAAGAATAGTGAAGATCAAAACCTCTATCTTAATGTGAAGAAAACTAAATTGATGACAACTGACAAAGCAAACAAGGCAGCTGAAATATGTATCAATGAGGAAAAATTGGAAGAAGTGGAGAGTTTTGAATATCTTGGATCACTATTAACTAATAATGGAGATACAATGAGGGGAATTAAAAGGAAGATATCTATCGCTCTTCGGAAAGTAAAACAACTAAAGAAGCTGTGGAGAGGAACAGACAGAACTACAAAAATAAGATTTTTAAGGGCATGCATCATTCCCATCGCAACATATGGCTGTGAGACCTGGACTCTTAACAAAACAGCTGAGAAACACATAAATGCCTTTGAATGTAAATGCTACAGAAGAGTTCCTCAAATATCATGGACACAAAAAAGAACAAATATATCCACACTACAAGAACTTAATATTGAAGAAGGCTGGCTAGTAAAGAAAATTAAACAGAGAAAACTTAATATTTTGGACACATTAAACGTCATGATAATTTAGAGAAGATCATCTTGGAAGGATACATAATGGGAAAAAGAAAGAGAAGAAGACCAGGATGAAGATGGCTGCAAGACATCATTGATAATCTGCAAATGGATGCATCAGCAGCAGGCCATCTTGCTCACAACTGAGAGGCCTGCAGTAGAGCTGTTAAGGAGGCAAAGTTCCGCAAGGGACATGCAAATGACTGAGTGACTGAATGGACAATTATGTGTAGTGAAACTATTGTGCACTGCCATGCAGACAGATAATTTCCATCTGAAAAGGCTGTTTTTTTCTATCAAGAGTGTGTTAGGTACCCATTTTTGCAGCTGAGACAACCAGAGTAAGGTGTAAGCCAAAACATTGTCGCTGTTAACCATATTCAAGCCTAGTAGGCTCAACTGATATTCTGATCTAGAATATTTCTAAGAACAAAAGGCCTAACCTCTGTGAAAACTCATCAGTCCTTACACTGCTGCCCAGGCTATAGTGACACAACAGCCTGAGTGTTGGAGGAAGAGGCTCTAGCCTAAAAAAAGAGTTTGCTATGTCATTTTTCGCTGTCATGTCAGTTCCATGAGGGCAAACGTGACAGTGCTACAGTTACAACAGAGTTACCAGAAACAGTGAACCACAGCTGGCCAAGACCCTGTCCTACTTCTCTTTTGGTGCTCCTATTAATAGACTGAGCCTGGCTAATAGGAAAGGGTTCACCATGGTCCCCAAGTTGAGCTTGGTCCATGTCTGGTCTTCATTTAAGCCACCATAATCCATTCCAACACACTGCTTGTTTTCGAGCATCTTCACGATACAGACTGGTCAGAACATTCTATTCACGGTTACAGAGAGACAGAACAGCATCCTAGTTCCATCAACCACTTCTTCAAGTTCATCCCTTCCCTGAGCATCCTCAAACATATTAAGCCATAAAATCCCTTGATGAGGTTGAAAGACTTGCTGAAGACAGGAAAATTTGGCAAACTACCTTGCGAGCCCTATGTGACGTTTAAAGGGCATGGGAAGGATATAAGACAATCTTACGAATTATTTTTGTTAAATACAGCTTTAACTACATAATACATGACATCATGTGAAAACAAGGTTGCCAACCCCTACATTATAGCCTATAAATGTATTTACATTTAAACCACAAACTGACCTATCACTCTGAACTGATAACCTGTTTTTGGATTCAGGCCAGTTACTACAGAAGAGTGCCTGCCCTCTGTATGATCATCACTGTTGTAACTGTCGCCAACATTCACAGCTGCCAGGAGGAGAAGAACACACTTTATGTGATGAACACTGCAAAATAAGAGAACTTCACCTTTCAGTCTGACACTTCTAATTTCAGTTCAGTGCATCTTTAAGACAAGATTCAACTTCTTGTTATAATCCCTATTCATCTGGTCTGACTACTATGTGACAGTATGCTCAAAGTGTAGCATTAATCGTTGATGGAACCCCTCTCTTGTTGGTGGTGCTTTGTTGTGGCACCTGCTGTCACAGTGGTCGAACAGCAAAAATTTAATACCAGCAATGATTCTAACTGCGTCGAATTGGGTCCTGTTCATGAGAGAATTTTTACATGTCACAACGGCTACCGACAAAAGAAACCAAATGTTTCTGTTAGTCACTTTAACAGGATATACCAGGCCTGGACATCTCACGATCAACATGCAGAACTGACATGTAGAATAACTACAGAAGCCACTGGTTGCATGACATCATGGATGATTTAATGTGTGAAGTATGGTGATGATGGGCAACAGAATGACAAGAGTCATCATGTCAAAGCTCAAATTGTAGACAGTGTCAAGATGAACACAAACATCCATGACTCAGTAAAAAAAATTATAAGCTGAGTCATCACAGCTCAAGAACACATTAAGTGATAAGTACAGCATTCAAACTTCAATTCCTTGATGAAAAAAAAAAAAACTCAGCTTAGTTTCTCCACATAACGAACACTAGCATGTCTATCTGGTTCAAAACCCACACAAAATCTAATATATCTCACATTGCCCACTAAACACGGGTACACTCTTGAGACCTCAGTATTTTCAAGTGCACCAAGTTGCACACAGTAGTTAATTTTTCTCTCTCAAGGCTAATAACTGAGAGAACAAAAATCACATAATAGTTTGGGGCATTAATTTGCCACCGCTTTTACGGTTCTATACTCTAAACCACACGTAGTACACTGTTACAACTGTTGCTTATCAGTACAGACAAACTGGGAGGCAGAATAAGGTCCCGACTGGCTATGGTTCACCAACACTAAGGTCTTGGTTGGCTATGGTTCACCAACACTAAGGTCTTAGTGGCTATAGTTCACCAACAATAAGGTCTTGGATGGCTATGGTTCACTGATACTAAAGTCTTGGCTGGCTATGGTTCACCAAAACTAAGGTCTTGGTTGGCTATGGTTCACCAACACTAAGGTCTTGGTTGGCTGTAGTTCACCAACTCTAAGGTCTTGGTGGCTATGGTTCACCAACACTAAGGTCTTGACTGGCTATGGTTCACCAACATTAAGATCTTGGCTGGCTATGGTTCACCAAAACTAAGGTCTTGGTTGGCTATGGTTCACCAACACTAAGGTCTTGGTTGGCTATAGTTCACCAACACTAAGGTCTTGGTTGGCTATGGTTCACCAACACTAAGGTCTTGGTTGGCTATGGTTCACCAACACTAAGGTCTTGGTTGGCTATGGTTCACCAACTCTAAGGTCTTGGTTGGCTATGGTTCACTAACTCTAAGGTCTTCGTTGGCTATGGTTCACCAACTCTAAGTTCTTGGTTGGCTATGGTTCACCAACACTAAGGTCTTGGCTGGCTATGGTTCACCAACACTAAGGTCTTGGTTGGCTATGGTTCACCAACACTAAGGTCTTGGTTGGCTATGGTTCACCAACACTAAGGTCTTGGTTTGACTATGGTTCAGAATGAAACAGAACATAACTAAGCCTGGTAGAGTTGTGGATCCTTATGTTGGATTTATGATTTTTAGATGATGGTTATGACGGTGATTATCATCCTCTGTACTCTCAGTGGATCATAAGGCATCAACAAATGTTCCCCCCTTGAGCAAGTGTGTGTGTGTGTGCGTGTGTATATAAAAATTTTTAATTTAACCCAAAAGTTTAATCAGCAGATTAGGTTTATAACTTTATTCAGAAATGTAACAGTCAGGTTTACTTGTGAATGTTATTCAAAATGGCAACATTTCCACTACGATAATTAAAAAGTTCTGGATATTTCCAAACACGCAGTGATTAAAGATGAAAATACAGGACAATATGGGACATGTGAATCCTGGGACAAATCTTTAAAATACAGAGCTCTCCCATGTAACACAGAACAGTTGCTCACTTTATCCATATCCTTTACTTCATTTAAACAATATCACATGAATTTGTTCTTATTAAATTCTGGTCATATTTCATCTTGAAGTCAAAATATAATAAAAATGAATACAATTTTTAGAAAAAGAATAAATTCAGTTTTTAAAAAGTCAGTCAGTCATTTGCATGTCCCTTGCAGAACTTTGCTTCCCTAACAGCTCTCCTGTAAGCCTCTCAGCTGTAAGCAAGATGCTCTGCTACTGATGAGTCCATTTGCAAATCATCAACAATGTCTTGCAGCCATCTTTGCCTTGGTCTTCCTCTCTTTCTTTTTCCTATTATGTACCCTTCCAAGACTGTCTTCTCTAAATTATCATGACGTTTAATATGTCCAAAATATTTAAGTTTTCTCTGTTTAACTCACTTAATAAATCTCTCCAAACTTCAGGTTCAAACTCATTTGAGACCTGTATGACGTGTGCACTAATAGTACCACCACTACTAGAGCCTTGTGTCCATAACACCACTGTGGCATTCTGGGTAGCTGTCTCTGATAGTGCACTGACACCTGCTGGTCGTCTTGGGGGTCCTTCAAAAAGACATGTATTCAATCTAATATCTCATTCATGGTTCATGTACAAATATAAAAAAAAAAATTGATATCATAGCAAATACAACAACAACCACTTAGTAGAATTTATTGCTCTTTTTCTTGAAGTTGTTGTTTTCTAGAACTTTCTGCCTGTTTTCTGTAAATTACTGCCTGTTTTATGAAAACTGTTGCTAATTTTCTGAAAAAATTACTGTCCTGTACAATAAAACTTTTAAAGATTATAAATAAATCTGTTCACAACTTCTGAAGAAAAAAAAAAGAAGCAAACAAAATTAACTTCATAAACTCTGAATCAGTGATTTACAATAAATGGGAAGAAACCACAGACAGCTGAATTGATTACTTAATGTAACATGACACTACTACAATAGTTTTAAATTGTGTTGCTGTCTTTGACTGAATCTCGTTTCCTATATTCTTTTATTAGATTGTGTTGCTATCTTTGACCGAATCTTGTTTCCTATATTCTTTTATTAGATTGTGTTGCTATCTTTGACTGAATCTTGTTTCCTATATTCTTTTATTAGATTGTGTTGCTATCTTTGACTGAATCTTGTTTCCTATATTCTTTTATTAGATTGTGTTGCTATCTTTGACTGAATCTTGTTTCCTATATTCTTTTATTAGATTGTGTTGCATTCTCTGACTGAATCTTGATTTCTATACTCTTTTATTTTCTTACTTGTTTTTTCTCACATTTTTTAAACAACACCACAATCTCTGTTCAGATGAAAACAGAGATGATGGCCAGGATTTATAAATAGACCTGCATGGCAAATTCTGTTTTTGAAAATAATGTTCATTCATTTCATGGGGACAGCTTTATAGTATTCATTGTCTTATTAAAGATTTACAGTGGCAATTTTAGTGTCAGTAATGAAATATTCAATAACAAACCTACCATTTACTGTCAGATAAGCAGACTTGGAATAAGCATTGAAAGGGGTCCTGGCTGTGCAAGTGTACAGCCCCTCATGGTCAAACTGAGCACCTATTATGTAGAGACCATTTGTGCCAGATTGGCCTCCTTGAACCTGAAAGTTAAATCAAACCATCATTTCTATTTCTCTGAATGATACACGCTGAGAATACTTCTATCACAGCAAGTAGAACAAACACACATGGGAAGTGTTGTTATTATATCTCTCTGTCACTCTGAACCTGAAGCATGCGCTGCTATGGCCTGTAACATTCAAAAGATTTTGGATAAGAAATGAGACATGGTGGCTTTCTAGAACTTCTGGAGTGAATTTACTAAGCAGAACTCTCATTATGCTCCACCCCTACCTTTGGAACACATTAGCCTTACAATCCTTTTGTACAGGAACAATGTTTCAAAGAAACAGAAAATACATCTCAGTAAGGGTAGACCAAAAGAGACATGGAGAAGAACAACAGAGAGGATGTTGAGCAACAAAGGCTTACCTGGGCAAGACCGAAAGAAAGGCAAAGGACAGGCGTTTGTGGAAAACCGTTACAGAAACCCCAGGTGCCCTGAGCACTTAAGGTGCAGAGAGAGAGATTTGATGATAAGTACATTTTTAAAATATTTATTAATGATTTAACTCTTTCCATGCCACAGGAATAAACGCGGACGTTCAGTTGGGTGCCAAATTAAAAGCGCGGGTCTTGATCTGTATAGGGGGCATAGCTGTAAAATTAAAATAAAAAATTATTTCCACATATTTCCACGATAAAAGTATATGTATTATGCATCAAAATAGCTGTAAATGTAAGAATGAAAAGTTTTTTAGGAAAAAAAGAAGTAGTGTGATGATTTTAGCTGATAAACGTGTCCTACTTATCATCGGTTAGGTCTAGATCTACCATCGGCGATGTCTAGATCGACCTGTAGCTTCATCCGTTCTTGTCGTGTGATAGTATGTAGCAAACTCAGTAAAATAATGTCTGAAATAACCTTCTAACTACTTCTTCAGTCTGTTTTATAGCGTTTTATAGGTCAAAATCTGCTTGGGACACATTCACGAACAGTGGTCTGGTTGTAGGGCATGTCCGTATGCCTCATAAATCACACAAAATAGTGAAATTTCTCCAAAGAAAGACCTATTTTTACTCGGTTGTTAGGCACGCTTTGGACGGAACTATGTCAGGTCACCGGGCATGCGCAAATAAAACATGTACAATTAAAAAATTACACCGTTGTTTTAGACACGAAACAAGTGGTAAAATTTTACCAAATGGCATTCAACGGACAAACCGGAAGTGGTAAAATTTTACCAATCAGAAAGAGTTAATGCTAAGTACACTTGCTCAGTGCTCCATTCTGTTATATGCAAATAAAACATGGAGAACCAATCAGAGAACTAAAAGTGAACTGAGAGGATCTGAAATGTATAAACTAGGAAAAAAAGTAGGAACAGCTTTATTACTTAACGATTACAAAATTGTGACATTTCGGCGTGAGTCTTAATCATACAAAAACATACAGGACAAAGAAACAGAGACAGGAGATAAAGTATAGATTCACATGAATTCTATGTTAAAAAAAAAAAAGAAATGAAATGAATATAGCACTTAGCTGTAACTTGTAAGAAGATGTGGCTTGTTTGACGCTTGTTCAGAAATGGGCATTGTGGAGCGTAGAGAATGTTTAAATGGAGACTTGTGATGTGTGACAGGTGGGTCGTATGTGAGGGTAGTGGGTGGGGAAACCATGGAGGGGAGAGAGAGTGATACAATATTAACCTAGCCGGGAGAAAGTGAAATAGATTATTATAGTTGGGGTAGAAGGGTAAAGTGGTTGTAATGTGATGCTGTGAGGAAGTTCTGAACTATATGTAACAAGTTAGAAGGGAGTGGAGCTTAGTGGAGAGGGATTATGATTATTGAAGAGGAGAATGTTAGGTGTAGCTGAATAACAAGTTCAAACTGTGTAGTTCTAGCATCCCATAATCCTGAATGTAGCAGTTCTCAAGCACTAGGCAGCTTGTGTCATCTGCATGACATTGTTTTATGGCTGTTACCAGAAAATCAGATTTGCTTCCGTGGTATACTTATACACTAATTATCATGAGAGGATTTGAAGGAAGATGCCTCAGGAAAATTCAAAGAACACACTGGAGAGAACGCGTGACAAACAAGGAATTAATCAAACGAACAAGTACTGAGAACATTACTAAAGAGGTAAAAAAGACGATGATGGAAATGGCTGGGCCACATACTAATGAATGGGAAAAACAAGACACCCCTATACCGCCTTGAATTGGGAAAAGAAAGAGGGGCAGGCCATTGGGGACATGGAGATGCACATTACAGGAAGAACTAAAGGAAGCAAGAAAGACATGGTCTGAGGTATCCTGACTTTCTCAGGACATGATTGGCTGGGGAACTTTTGGTTTAATGCCTTATGCTCCACTGGGATTACATACAACTGATGATGATGACGACACTTGCTCAGTATTAAGTCATGATTTGATGCTTCATAACTTTTTCAGTATTAGGTCATAATTTGATGCTAATTACACTAATGTTGAATACTTTCCAGTATTCCTAAAATAAATAACAGAATCACTGCAACCATCAAGCAAAAGCAGGATGTCAAGGTTCACAGCTTTGATGTCCAAAGACAAACCGAAATGTACCACAGATTGTGTTTCTTTCTTTGTGGTCCATGGCAATCAGCTACTGGTCATCACTGATTTCCACAACCATCCATCCTTTGCTCCTTCTATAAGATGTTGGACAGTGTTCTGCATCACTCTTTTAGTCTGTCAAGTATCTTGTTTCTTTGTCTACCTCTGTCCCTTTTTTCCCCCTCCAGTTTTTCTGTTGTCACCAGGTGTTCCAGTTTGCCTCTTCTCAAAACATGTCCTACAAATCTGGACTGTCGTATTCTGAACTTTGCCATAATTTCTCTCTCTTGCCCAGCCTCACTTAGAACCTCTTCATTTGCTTTCTTGGCTGTTCATGATATTCTCCAGACTGTGCTTCTTATATATTACATCCTTCCCATGTCATTAAATGTCACATAGGGTGTGCATGGTAGTTCACCAAGATTTCCTGTCTTCTGCGAGTTTTTAAATCTCATCAAGGTATGTTACGCCCACTGAACTGACCTCTCTTAACAATGTCCTCTTTAGAGTTTCATGTGGTCAACCTCTTTTTTTTTCCCCCTTTTTGTGCTCCACTTTTTAGCTTGTTTGGTGATCATCTGATTGTTTCTTCTCATCACATGACCAACATATGTCCATCTTCTTTTTCTGATAACCCATGAGACAGGTTGTTGTTTGCTCATCTGTCTTATCTCTGCGTTGTTCTTGAATTCATTCCACTTTATACTGAGTATTTTCCTTAGCCATTTGTTTTCTCTCTCTCTCTCTCTGAACCTTAAGTGCCCAGGGCACATGGGGCTTCCGCAAGGGTTTTCCACAAGTGCCTGTCCTTTGCCTTTTTTTCTGCTCTTGCCCAGGTGAGCCCTCTATTGCTCAACATCCTTTCTGTTGTTCTTCTCCATGTCTCTTTTGGTCTACCCTTACTTCTGCTCCCCTGTGGTGTCCATCTTAGTGCTATTTTTGGTAGTGAGTTGTCAGTCATTCGGAGCCATTTGTTTTCAAAAGAGTCTAATTTCTTTTATATTTCTTTAGTTGTTTTCCAGCTTTCACATGCATAAATGAGGGTGGATATTACATTTGAATTAAATAATCTTAACTTAGTTTTTGTGCATCTAACTTTTGAGTGCCATATGTTCTCAAGATTCTTGAAGGTCAATGCTGCTTTTGCAATTCTAATTCTAACTTCCTTTCTGTCTGCCAAGATATGCAAAATGGTTTACTTCTTCAACAACTGTTCCTTCTACATATATTTGTCCTTAGTGGTTAATGAGAAGTTTCATTATTTTTGTTTTATTCTTGTTAATTTCAAGTCCTATTTTACTAGCTATTGAAGACAGGTTATCTGTTTTTACTTGCACTGATTTCACATTGTCACTGATAAGAGTTATGTTATCTGCAAAATCAATATCTTCCATTTGGGTCTCATGTACCCAATCAATGCCCATTTTACCTGTGCAGCATTTTTTCATTATGAAGTCTACTGCAACTGCAAAAAGCAAGGAAGATAATATACATCCTTGCTTCACGCCTGTTTCAATCTGGAATCATTCACTCAAACCTTCTTCTGTGTTGACTGCACAAGCATATCCATTGTAGAAGTCTCTAATGATGCTGACAATCTTAGATGGTATTCCACATATTCTTAAAATTCTCCACAACTCTTCTTCTTCTTCTGTGTTCGAAGTTGTTGGTCACATCAGATCTCGATCCCGGTTAACATGGCAAACCCCACAGTCCTCTCCAGATCCTGTTAGGAGCCCCAAAGCTTTTGCCCCAAGCTTGTGTCTTCTGGCCATGTCTCATGTCTCAGGTCTGCATGGTTTGGGCAATCTTGAAGGATATGGAGTCCGGACTCCACTGCCACACGAACACTCACCTGTGTGAGACATTTTAAGTCGATGTAGGTGGTTTAGTAGTCTGCAGTGACTTGTCCTTAGGTGGAAGAGGATTAAAGTCTATGAAGTTCAGGATTAATGGTCTTTGCTTTTCAATATGTTCTTCAAGTGTTATTTAGGCCTGTGCTTAATCAAGACTTATTGTACAATGATAACTTTCTTTGTATTTTAATTTTTTTTTTAAAAAGCCAAATAGTTTCTTTAAAAAAAAATAAAACCAAGTTTTGTTTTATATATGCATATTTCTGGCTTTTAAATCTTTTTAATGGATTCCACATACAGAAAAAAAAACTCACATAAAGACTGAGAAAGAGACCACGTACCTGTCTGTAAACACCATCATTAAAATCTAATGGGAAACCATTGAATGTCCACTCGTATACCAACTCAATGCCTACTGGATACGAAGCTTCACAGACCAAGAATACCGTCTTGTTGACGGTAGTAGTGGCATCAGAAGGTGGCAGAGTGATAGTGGCTCCCTCTGTTAAAAAAAAGCAATATTATTTTTTTCAGTTTTATTTTGAAAGTTTATGTAAATAATTTTTGTTAGTTCCTTGTAGAGTAATTTGAACAAAGATAAATAACTGCCCAGTTCCAGATAGGATATTTATGATAATAATAAACAGTTGCTAAATTACTTATAATATATATTTTATGACAAAAGTCTAAAAAAAAAAACAACAATCTATGTCCTTTTGGCATTTGCATGCCATAGAAGTGTGAAGTGTGCATGTCTTCACATTTCTAGACCGCTACAGTTTTTGAGGCCTGTGTGACGTTTAACAGCACAGGAAGGATGTAAGATGTAAGACAGTTTTTGAGGTAGATATGTCAGCACCTTTCCCTGTGGTTTTGTTTTCCTAGGGAAATCCCAGGTACCCATTTTCTTTTTTAGGCTGGGTTGACCTGGCGCTGGTTGGTCCGATATAAATTCTGCCCAAGTGTGAGACTGAACCAGGGATCATCTGATCAGAAGATGAGGACATTAACCACTACACTACTGCAACTCTGACAATGATACATGTTTTTTTTTTTTCATTTACTGTTGCATTCACAATGAACAATAGAAGATATGCAACTATAACTTATTCGCTTTTTCTTCTGTACTTGATTGAACCGTTTCTTTCATATTTCATGCTTAGAACCATGGACCAGTAGATGCATCTCAGTTTTTTACAGTTGGCGCAGTTTTTTTCCTCAGTTAGTTACTGAGTGAACACATATGCAAAGAGGAGAATTGCCAACCATAATTTTTTCTTTTCTTCTTAAAAAGTATGGTTTAATGAAATATATATACTGTAATTTACATATATATATATATACTTTTATATACATATATATCTTCTTCTTCTTCTTTCACCAAGTTTTCTTTCAACGAGTTTCAACAAAGCTAAGTTTGTTCACAGAATTCTGTCACACAATGCTCCGCCTTACTTGTGGTCACTGTTTACATATAATACTAGACATAGCTATCGTTTAAAAAACTGTCTTCTTCCTAAATCCAGGATTGATCTGTACAAGAAAAGCCTTGCATACTTTGCAGTACAGCTATGGAACACCCTCCCCTACCATTTAAAATCCATTAATAATACTTCATCCTTTAACTCAAACCGGTTTCATTATTTACTTGCTTGTAATTATATGCCTCCATAGAATAACCAGCACTCTCTCAACCCATGACTCGCCAGCCATCAAATACTAAAATGACATATTTTGAAAAGTAACTTGTTAGATATTCTTAGAAATTATTTGAATGTTTGTTAAAAAATGTATGTTAGAAGATCTGTACTGGCAATATTTTTGATTATGTATATGTCTGTGTGTGCACGTGTATGTGTGTGTGAGTGCTATTTTATTACATTAATTACTTCTTCTCTTTCACTTTGAATGTAATAGTTTAATCTTACACTCTTTTGATATGCTTTTTTTCCCAATGTAATTTGTATACTTGTATTAAATCGAGTGTGTGAGAAGAATGAAAGATGGAGTGATGAAGGGCAGAATGTAAGATGGGCCTGCATGCCCAATTCTTTACCCTTTAAAAAGAAAGATTATTCTTTCATTCATTCATTCTTCTTCTTCTTCTTCTTCTTCATACGCATATATATATATATATATTCCATTAAACCATATATATATATATACACACATTTCATACATACGTGTAACTTCCACAGTGATAGTTGCATTAGCCTCTCCATATGTGTTGTTGGCCAGACAAGTGTATGATCCACTGTCATCCGCTGACAGAAATTTGATCTGCAGGTTGCCATTGGTTAAAACTGTGAACTTTGATTCATCTGTATAAATGGAAACAAACTAATAGAACAGGCATTTAGATCATGAAAAGTATAAACATAAAAGTAGATAATTATATGATAGTAATGCCACTGTGTCCCAAAAGTAAGCTTTCCTATGTACAAATATGCAATGTAACACATTATTGGTGGATATCAGCATACTGGTAGAGATCCCAGCTGCATGTTCAGACTAGTTTAAACTGGATCGGTCAAGTCATTCCTGTACTGCTGCAGTCTGTGTAAGGCTGTGTTTTAATACCTTGCTATGTTTGCCATGGAGCTAACTATCGGACAGCCGTATGCTGTCAAATTTAGTGTGAAAGTCAAGAAATCTGTCACCGAGATATTTGAAAATTTAAATGAAATTTACGGAGATGTCACTCTATCAAGAAATATGGTCTTTAGGTGGTACAAAGCATTCAGAGAGGGCTGAGAAACTCCTGAAGACCAATCTCATCAACAGATGATCACACTGTCAAAGTTGTATGAGTTTCAACAACCACTGAATTATGCACAAAGAATTTTTACCTCCAGGACAGACAGTTAAGCAGGCCTTCTACACAAAAATGTGTTGAAATGACTCCAAAAATGGGTCCAGCGAGTCCAAAGGGACACTGCAGATGCCTGGACGCTGCACCATGATAGCGTGCCTGTTCACACAGCGCTTTCAACTCAAGAGTCTTTGGCAAGGAAAACATCCCCACATTTCCACAACTTTCCTGCGGCTCAGATCTAGCTCTGTGCTATTTTTTACCTCTTCCCTAAGTTGAAATCTAACATCATTTCAGGACTGTGGAAAACATCCAAAAAATTGTAACTGATGAACTTTAAGAACATGACTTCTAGTACTGCTACAATAAGTGGGGAAAAAAAGGCTGGAACTACTGTGTAACTTCCCAAGGGTCGTACTTTTAAGGTAGGAACTTGTAATTTCATGTGAGTATTATATATGTGAAATGGTTAGTGCACTGGTCTCTTATGGTGAAGGGCGGGGGTTCGAATCTGACCGGAGGCACCCCAGTCACCCAGATGTAGAAATGGATACCCAACTTCTTCTGGAGTTGGGGAAGGAAAGGCGGCCAGGCGTGATACTGACCATATCACCCTCTAGTGTGCTGACAGGTCAAGGAAGATATGGGCACTAACACCATATCCCTATGTGCCTCTAAGGCATGACAGGATTACCTTTATCTTTTTTTACCTTTTACATTTACTTTTGAGACACAGTGGTATACTTTAGAGAATAAAAGAGAATTTATGTGAAAGTTTTATGACTGATAGAGAAATGCACAGAAGTTACCACGACTGAACAAGAACTGTGTAGAAAATATTATGACTGAATGAGAACTGAGTAGAAAGATAAATGATATTTTATAGCTGAAAGCTGGCATACTTACCATCAGATATTTGGGAGCCATCTTTAAGCCACTGAATGTCTGGGAGTGGCGACCCTTCAGGATGACATCTTAGAGTTACATTACCTTGTTCTGGGGCTAATAGACTTGATGGTGGTGGGAATTTAGTCAAAGTAGGAGCAAAAGCTGTCAATGAAAGAAAAAAATGTGTATGATATACCTGGTTCTAACCCAATGGTTCTCAAACATTTTTTGGGCTGCCACCCCCTTGTTTGGAAGGTCATAACCTTAATGCCCCTAAATATGTATTTCCTTAATTGGTTCTGATACTCTTGTTTCCTTCACAGGATCATCCCACTGCCCATAGAGGAGGGAGTTACAATTCTGCTCACTTTGGAAACCACTGTTCTAACCCATGATAAAACACGATATGATGAAGAATAAGAACAAATAAAAGTGAATGAGATGCTAAGAAATAATTCAACTATGAGGAAGATGGAATATAACTTTAGTTATTAATCTTAGCCATTCCTACAGATATTATAATAGAGACAAAACCCAACTTTCATTCTGATTTTACCTCCTCTTTATTATTGTCTATTTCATGCCAGTTGAACAAAACATTTCACTGACAAGTGTGAAGTAGTATCAATGTCAAGAATGAAAGAGTTGGTGGCAAATCTTGGTGTGCCAATATATCAACAGATATACTGTAGAAGAGAATGAAGCACTTATGAATGTGTCTGGAGTGCATAAGTGGCAGTGATTTTTAACTAACTAGATATGACTGACAACTCACTACCAAAAATAGCACTAAGATGAACACCACAGGGGAACAGAAGTAAGGGTAGACCAAAAGAGACATGGAGAAGAACAACAGAAAGGATGTTGAGCAATAGAGGGCTCACCTGGGTAAGAGCAGAGAAAAAAAGGCAAAGGACAGGCTTTTGTGGAAAACCCTTGCGGAAACCCCATGTGCCCTGGGCACTTAAGGTTCAAAGAGAGAGATAATAACGGCTCATTTTGTCTAAGAAAATGCTTCTGAAGGTTGATGTCAGCTGTTTGAGGAAGCTGCAGGCATAATTTTTCTGAGCAATTTTTCTGTATTTTTAATATCCGAGAAGTATAACTTTTAATATCCGAGAGGTATAACTTTTAATATCTGAGAGGTATAACTTTTAATATCCGAGAAGTATAACTTTTAATATCCGAGAAGTATAACTTTTAATATCCAAGAGGTATAACTTTTAATATCCGAGAAGTATAACTTTTAATATCTGAGAGGTATAACTTTTAATATCCGAGAAGTATAACTTTTAATATCCGAGAAGTATAACTTTTAATATCTGAGAGGTATAACTTTTAATATCCGAGAAGTATAACTTTTAATATCCGAGAAGTATAACTTTTAATATCTGAGAGGTATAACTTTTAATATCCGAGAAGTATAACTTTTAATATCCGAGAAGTATAACTTTTAATATCCGAGAGGTATAACTGGGCACAGTAGCAAGAAATCATGTTTATGTTTCCACACAGGAACAAAAGCAATTAAAACTTGGCAGTTTAGTGAATGATATTTCTCTCCTTCAAAACAAAGTAATCATCATCAACATCATCATCACCTTTCACTCCCTTGAGAGCATAGGCCATGAATAAAGGCTTTCCAGTCATCCCTGTTCTTGGAATTATTCTCTGCTTCCTTCCATGTGTACCCCTTGTCTCTGAGCACTGTCATAATTCCTCTTCTCCAAATGAGTCTAGGTCTTCCTCGTTTTCTATTTCCTTGAGGATTCCATGTCAGTGCCTGTTTTGCTATGCTGGTGTCGGGTTTCCTCAATGTGGGGCCAATCCATGATTTGTAGATTCATAAGTTCTTGTCCTGCCCTTTCCCTCCTTGTTCCTGATCTTGTCCTGCCATTTAATGTTTAAAATCCTCTTCAAGCAGTAGTTCATGAATGTTTGTATCCTCTGTTGTATTGTCCTGGTCATAACCCATGTCTCTGAACCATATAGTAGAAAAAGTAATGCTTACTTTTAAAAAAAAGAAAAGAAAAATAAAAGACCTATTGAGAATCATATTACCAGAATTGTAATTTTTGAAAATTCGACTCAAATGATACTTAACTGCAAGTTATTACATTAGCATACACAGAAACACATTCAAGATCATTTCCAATACAAGCAGACTACACCCTTTCATGGCTAAGAAAATGAACTTTTAAGAATGTTCTACTATTTCAAAAAAAATTATCTTTCTTGTTCTATCACCCTGGAACTGCGATCAGGATGTTCTTTGTAGATGATGCAGTGAAGGTGTTGAGGATCAAGCATCATGTTGAACTGGGTGGATTATAATGGTTAACATACAGACCCAAAGCGCTCGGTTTACTAATCCGGTGGTACCAGGTTCAGTCCCAGCAGTGGGATTTTTTCCTGGTACATGCCAAAACAGCCCCGGGGTTCACCCAACTTCTAAAAGTGGGTACCAGAGAAATCTGGGAAGGAAAAGCAGCCAGGCATGATACTGACCACATCACACTTTCATGTGCTGAAGGTCATGGAAAATATGGGCCTAGTACAATATTCTCTTTACCTATACAGACCCAAAGTGAAGCTAAAACCAGTGAAAGGCCCACTGTTTCAGAACAGGCTTCTCTGATATGGGGACCATAGGGATGACTATTAGCTAGGCTAGGGCTTTTGGTTTCGGCTTCAACAGTAATGTGGGACAGAATCTTGGCCGGATTATGATTGTCACTCTAGCCCGATTAATCATCCTTACTCCCCTTAATACAGATATTTCTAATTTATTTCCAATTCTGAAGGACTTGCAAAAAATTCCACTGCTGCAAAAAAAAAAAAAAACCAAAAAAAAAAAAAACTACTGTATATGCAGACTTCTGAAGCAACTCACAGCACATTCATTTAGTACAAACGATTGTGTAAGCCAGAAAAGAATGCTTGCATTGGCTAATATTATACATACCAAGAACTCGTAACTGAGCATTACTATGAGAAAGACCATGAGAGTTCTCTGCCCCACACTGGTACATTCCATTATGCAAATCTGGATCAAGTTTCTTGATTATAAGCACATTTCTCTGCACCTAATCAAAAAGTACAGCAAATGACTCAATAACTTGAAAGTAACTGTTGAAAAGTAATGGTTCCTAGTTTTTTTTTTAACATGAAAATTAGCGTGGTGCTTAAACCAGTGGTTCCAAAACTGTTTCAGCCTAGCCTCCTAGTCTTACTGCCAAATTATTTTTTTCTCAGCTGCTTCTAATGCATGTTTCCCTTTTTTCCCCTTTACTCCCTTTTCTCTCATTGCATCCTTGGATTTTGCTACTTGTGGCCATATGTTTTTAATACTATAGAGGCAAAAAGTGCTTCATAATTTTTAAAAAATTAAACTTTAGTCAGTTGGTCACTTAACAACACAGAATTATATATTTTTTAAAGAACAGTTTAATCAGAAAATTGTGCATTTTATAAATAATTCTATCAGACTATTGGGTGGGGGGGTGGGGGGAATGAGATACTGTCTGCTTTGGTAATCAGTGGCCCATAGCTGACATGCAAACACAAAAGCCGATGAGCTATAGCTGACCAAGACCCTGTCCCACCTCACTGTTGGTACCCCCAGTAACAGGCCTAGCCTGGCTAACAAAACAGGGGTCACCATAGTTCTCATGGTGGTGAAGTCTGCTAAAGAAGTATTGCACACTCCCTGCTTTTTAGCCCCACTCAGAAAAAAAATAAACCACCACAACCAGCTCCGAAGCCAACATGATGCTGTGCCTCCACATCCTCCCAGCATCAGCTTAAAAGAACACCAGCTCACAGTTCCAGGGTTTTCAAAGGTGAAGATCAGAGCTGTCTAAATTGCAAACCCTTCTCACATAAAAATTTTTAGTTAAAAGATATATGTGCAGTGTTACCGTTGCAAGACTGTGAACTAAAGCATTGAAGTAAACCAATAACCAATCTTCCAAAGGGATGAAGAATAAAAATCTTTTTTTTTAAATTACTTTTTTTGCATCTAAATTTTTGTTTCTTTCATGCCATTGTCTTATGATGGATGCTCCTGTAACACTTCTTTTCAAAAATATAATTTTTGGTTACAAACACAGATCTGCTGTTTGGAACAATTTCTACCATAATGTGAGCATCCTGTTGTGTGGTGAGCTTCTCTCCATTCTTGTACCAGTGATAGATGGGATCAGGCTTGCCTCTAGCATTGCATATCCAAGTGATCTGAGAGTTGATGTCTGCATGCTGATCTGCTAGAGGACTAACAAAGTAGGGCTGAGCTGAAAGAGAGAACTGAATAATGGAAGTTGTGCTTTCTATGTCTGAAAGATGAATGTGAATGATGACTGTAGTAAACTGTTACAAGTGGAGTAGAAGCAGACAAATTGTTCAGTTTTACAAAAAAAATAGATGGAAAATTGGAAAGGTGGACTGGAAGAAGTGACAATAGGTGATATAATACAATCAGCTCATATAAATATGTAAAAATAGTAACAATCCTAATATTTTGGCAATAATATTTTATAAAGAACAACAAGAAATGACAAAACAAACAAACAACACAGTCACAATGGTTTTTGTGCCTGACTTTATTATTAGAAGAATCTCAGCCAGATAAGTTTCATTTTTCTGTATTTACCTTTTTTTGGTATCTCTGCTGTCCTTGACAAAGGCATATTGCTGAAATATTGGACTGTTATTTATTTTTCATGTCTATATCCTCATCTTACTTTCTTGCCATTTCTCCTTCTTGTTTTCTTTTTTCTGTATTTTTGTAAACCTAAATCATACATGTTTATCTACTTCTACCTGTTAAGTCTGAGCAATTTTGTTGCCCAAAGTATTTATCATTTTTGTTGCCCAAAGTATTTATATCCTGTCAGATTAAATGAGAAGAAGACATGATGAAAAGATGAATAAATCATGAGAATATGAACAAGGATTAAAAGATAACGAAACTGATGACAAAGTGAAAGAGAAGAATTGATGATGTATGAAGCTGATAATGAGAATGGTTGGATACAGCTTGGCTAGGTGCACAGAGCAACTTTCCCTGATAGCACACAACGAGGATGATGATGAGCAGCAGAACAACAGGAGAAGACTTCCATATGTGGTAGCTGTTTCATTTTCACGAATGGAAAAGAATTAGTACATCCATACCTTCCAAGTTCAGTTGTATCGTCTTCGAGTCACTGGCTTGTGCTCCTCGGCTTACTGTACACCTGCAATAATAAACAGTGATGGCTGTATATGAAATGTTCATTAGATAATAACATAAGACCACTATCACGGGCTGATTGAAGCAAAATATGCACTGAGATGGCAATAGAGAGGGATGATTTTCCACGATGAGCATAAACCAACCTATATATTCCACTGTCTTCCAGCTGGGCATCTCTAAGAACAAGCACTCTGCCGTGGTCTCGTACTTGTGCAGATTTAGGCATAGGCTTATCATCTCTTGACCATGAATAGAAAAATGCTGATGTTGAACTGTGGAAACATATAAGGAAATGTAAGGAACATTATGTGCTTCAACGCTGAAGTAAAAAACATTATCTTCAAGATTTACAAAATAACATGAAGAAGTATCAAACAACTGTGATAACTAACATTTATATGAAATTTCAAATTACCTACAACCTGACATTTATGTCAAACTCCACGTTATCCTGTGACACATGGGTCAGCAGACTTCTTTCACAAAGATGCCAGTCCATGACAGATAAGTGGGCCATACTGACCTTTATCTGTATCTGTATCCTTCCCATGCTGCTAAATGTCACATAGGGCTCGCATGGTAGTTTTGGTGAACTACCATGTGAGCCCTATGTGACACTTAACAGCATGGGAAGGATACAGATACAGATAAAGGTCAGAACCTTTACCTTCTTGTTTTCAGCGAGCTTTTCAACCTCATCAAGGGATTTTATGCCTACTAAATTGGCTTCTCTTAACAATGTCCTCTTTGGAGTTTCACGTGGTTTCACTGACTTTTAATAAATAAAGATAATAATACTTCTTCTTCGTTCTCCCTGGAACTGCAAGCTGGTGTTCTTTGCTGCCAAAGCTATGAAGATGTTGAGGCACAGCATCATGTCAGCTAGGGAACAGGTCATGCCAGCTTTTTTTTTCAGATCCTGAGTGCAGCTAAAAAGCAGGGGGTGTGCAATACTTCTTTAGTATACTCCATCACCATGGGGACTATAGCTAGGCCTGTTACTGGGTGTACCAGTGGAGAGGTGGGATAGGCTCTTGATCAGATATGGTTTGCCAACTCTGAGGTAGCATGTCAGCTATGTATAGCTGATTGCCAAATTGGACCACTGGTAATAATAATAAAACTTAGAAAAATGTATGTTTCACATATAGTATATTATATCATAAGGACCTCATTGTGTGAGACTTGTATTTTTTGAGGCCTGCATGTTGGATATTTCATCTGTTGAGCCAGATGTGGCCCATGTGTAGTAGCTTGCAGACCCCTATTGAAACACTGTCTGCCTGATGAGTGAGTGTAGTTTATTTTTCCAACTTCTGATTCACTAAGGATCAAGATCTTAGTGCTTTCGAAAAGTCCATCAGCTCTCAATCTCTTCCTCAGTACATCCTTCAGTGTACAGTGACTATTTAGTTTTGGTAACACTAGTTCTATGAAGACTTAATACTCTTCTTGTGCCCTAAACATGACATTTGCACTTGCAGTCTCCATATTCAACATACTCGGCATCAAGGGGAATGAATTCAAGAACAATGCAGGGATAAGACAGATGACTGAACAACAACCAGTCTCATGGGTGATCAGGAAAAGGAGATGGACATATGTTGGTCACTTGATGAGAAGAAATGATCAGAGAATCCCAAACAAGCTATCAAGTGGAACACAACAGGCCGAAGAAAAAGAGGCAGACCGCGTGAAACTCTGAAGAGGACATTATTAAGAGAGGCCAAATTAACAGGCATAAAATCCTTTGATGAGGTTGAAAGACTCGCCGAAGACAGGAAAAATTGGCGAACTACTTTGCGAGCCCTATGTGACGTTTAACGGCACGGGAAGGATATAAGATATAAGATAAGATAAGTCTCCATATTTAACTCCAAACAATTTCATGCCAAGCTGAGATGAAGTGCCACTGTGTGTGTTATAATCTGCCATCTTACTGGCTTTTGTGAGGCTGCTAACAATGCACGTATAGTATAGTACCTGCCAAATTCTGATTTACTGTTACTGTGTGGTTCGTGACAACTAAGGCACTTGACATTTTATGTCAAATTCCAATTACCTTAGTACTGCTAAATGGATATGGTTTGTCTTTATTAATTTAACACTGTTATAAATTTCCAACAAATTGCACCAAGTTCATTTCTTTAAGTTGCTCTTCAGTTTGTGAAAACCAGAAAAAGGTCTAACTCTGTTGTTGGTCCTGAGGTGCTGCTTCACTATACTCAAAACATGTCCATACATGTTCGCTTTCAACATCAGGATGCCCTTCAGCGGCTTTAGAGATAGTACTTTAATGTTATGTCTTCAATTTGTATACCTTAGTAGAAAAAAGTGTTCTTCCTTTTATTCTTCCATTTGGTGTAAATTTGTTTTCATGTATTTGAGCAGGGAAAACACTTTTCCTTTTCTAAAATGTTGAAGAATGTCTTAATGACTGGACTAAGATATCTTTGGAGTTTTTGTGCAAATGAGAGTGATTTTAGAAAGCATTTCAGCCCATCTGGTAGTAGCATTTTCAGTCTTCTCTGATCATAGGATGATGTATCAGTGTAGGAAAGACCAGTATCTTACTATTCTTTTTTGACATTCTATTTTGAGAATCTTATCTTGGAATTCTGTCATGATCTGTCATTTTGGCAGTTTGGCCTAACAGAATCAAATCCTTTAACAAGATCAAGCAATTTTCAGTGTAAATAGAATCCTAAACTCATTTTTTTTCAGAGACAGAAACTTACGATCCATATGCAAAACATTCCAGTCTCACGTCTTGGCCTCTCAGTGGAGTTCTCGGAAACACAGCAATAAAATCGTTTTGTATTTCTGGGCCCCAGTCTACCTTAGGAGCTACATAAAGTATAAAAATAAAGTATAAATGGAAAATATAAGAAGAAAGTATAATCTGAAAGTATAAAAAGAAAGTGTAAATGAAAAAAGTATATACAGAAAGTATAAACAAAAAGCATACAGTTAGTCATATTCTGGATTCAGCTGACTTTGCCTTGGCCTTTGGACTGGAAGGACAACATTCATATACACTGGTTAACAGTGAAATGTTACACATGGATTATACTGCTTAATTTTAACAATGTTACATATGGATTATGCTGCTTAAATTTAACAATGTTACATATGAATTATGTTGCCTAATTTTAACAGTGTTACACATGAATCATTTTATATTATTTTAACAATGTTGCATATGAATTATATTGTATGATTTTAATAATGTCATACATGAAATGTGTTGTAGAATTTTAACAATGAAATATATATATTGTATTTTGTCTCTACAAAGTAGCCAAAAGACGATGAGAAGATCCATAGTGTCGAGAGGATAAGTCAGCACTGGAAGCATCAGAAATCATGCAAAAATAAACGTTTTCAGGGGGGGTCCTAGGAGTGTAGTTTGGGAAGCAAAAAGGGGTGGCAGCCCTAAAAAGTTTAGGAACCACTGCAACAGCTCCTTTACAAAACTAAATATACTAAAACAGGGGTATAGCCAAAGCTTGATAATGTTGCTTTAAGATGATATGATTTACCCTGATCATCCACAATAAGAGGAATTGGAAGGCTTGTTCTCATTGGCGGCTGATCTGTTCCAATTACGTACCTGTCTGCTCCTGTCAGGGTAACTAAACAGTCACAGAAAAACAAAAAAATTAACTTCTAAATATATGAAATGAAACAGAACAATACAGATGAAATGTACATTAATGGTTTAAATGCAGTAATGAGATGTATTTCAGTATGTGAATTGTGAATTAACAAGAAAAATGAACAAATTATATAGTTTATTAATGATATAGAAAGTACTTGTATTTCATGTCAGCTTATTTTTTTTTTTTTTTGGTAAATATGCAGTCTGCTGACAAATAGTGCATGCTGTGTTGATTTCTGCTCTTTCACTCCATACACGAGCCATTATTCCCTGACCAACATAACCTTGACCTTACAGTAGTGGATACAAAGTTGAAAACTGTTTGCCCAGATTTCCACATGTTTTCTAAATGTGCAACTAGTTTGTAATAGGACTAGCACTGCATCCAAGAAGTACTGACACTGAAACTGAAAATCAGCAGCCTGCCAAGATCCCCTGTACTCAAAGGTCAACCTCACATCCTTATTTGTACAGCCTGAAATTGTGGCTGTGTAGGCTTCTGGGTGATGTAAAAGATGGCGGGAGCTTTTTAACACTCTTGCCGCCATACTTGAGTATGAATATTCCACGTCACCACACACTGTAAAACGGGAGTTGGGCATGAGACCAACAACCTCATCCTGAGACCCATCTAGAGGCAACTCTAGATGGGGAAAAACTCTGCCGTTATGGAATCTCACAACAGTTGTAACCGAGCATCAAGAACATCAGGTCGACCACATGAAACTCTAAAGAGGACATTGTTAAGAGAAGCCAGTTTAGTGGGCATAACATCCCTTGATGAAGTTGAAAAACTCACCAAAAACAGGAAAACTTGGCAAACAACTATACGAGCCCTATGTGACATTTAACGGCATGGGAAGGATGTAAGATGTAAGGCACTGTCCATTAAGGGTCTGATTCTCTTAAGGGGATTGGCTCCTGATGGTTAAATTCTATCATTAAACTGCAAATAACCCAGCAAGCCAGTGGTGTATTCTCTATTACTTACAGAAAACATGCCCCAAAACAGGACAGGGTGATGCTTTCTTTCTGCATTATTTCTCTCCCCACAATTGCACCACCCACTCAGACAACCTGGCAATTTTCATAACTTTCATAATTTAAAATTTATTGATCCTATCAATGAAACCATTGTTGTCTGTAACTGAAAGCACTGTTATATATCATTGAAAGAACTGTTGTAAAATGAAGACTGAATGATTCTCTTTTCCAAATATTTACCCAGAACAGATTTGCTATAAAGTGAATCACTTCATCGCAGAAGACCAGGAAACGAGAAAACTGACCGCAAAGAAAAACAAATGTAGTCTAATGTGACAACTATGCTTCCTGGTTATAAATTATCAAGGAGAAGAAAAAAAACATGGTGAAGATGTATGCTCTCACATTCACTTGAAGACTATCATCTACTGGATAAAACTATATGCTTGGCAATGCAGCCCCACATAATTCAGTCAGTCAGTCATTTGCGGAACTTTGCCTCCCTAACAGCTCTCCTGTAAGCCTCTCAGTTGTAAGCAAGATGCTGATGCATCCATTCACAAATCATCAACAATGTCTTGCAGCCATCTTTGGCTTGGTCTTCCTCTCTTTCTTTTTCCCATTATATACCCTTCTAAGACTGTCTTCTCTAAATTCTCATGACGTTTAATGTATCCAAAATATTTAAGTTTTCTCCATTTAATCCTCTTTACTATCCAGCCTTCTTCACTATAAGTTCTTGTAGTATGGATATTCAATTCAATTCAAATGCCATGCCACGTGGCGTAGGCGATCATTTCTCTCCACAATTCCCTGTCTTTAGACTTGATTATGAGATCCGCCGGTGACTTTCTTCCTAGCCACACTGACAGCCCGTCTAGTAACTTCTCTTTCTGTCTTCCTCTCTCTCTTCTTCCCTCAGTTTTTCCAGTTGCCACAACGTGTTCCAATTTTCCTCTTCTCAGAAAATGTCCTACAAATCTCGTTTGTCTGCCTCTGATCTTTGCTGTAATCTGCCTTTTAACTCCAGCCTCTCTTAAGAGATCTTCTTCGTTGGTTTTCTTGGCTGTCCATGGTACCTTCAACATCCTTCTTATGAACCACATTTCCATGGCCTCCATTTCTCGCTGTACTCTCTTATTTATGGACCATGCTTCACATCCATAAAACAAAATTGGCTCGATGTAACATTTAAATACTCGGAATCTTGTTTCCATTGATATGGATCTGTTGCACAAGATGTGTCTCATTGTCTGGAATGCTGACTTGGCATGAGCATGTCTGCTTTTTATTTTGTTTTTACACTTCCCATCAGCTGTTATAATTGTTCCTAAGTACTTGAATCTATCAACTTGTTTCAGATTTGTGTCATCGATGGTAATGCTACATTTTGGTGGTATTCTTTTCTTCAAGATGACCATCACTTCAGTCTTCTTTTTGTTCAGGCTAAGACCTTTATTTTTACTTTCATGAACCACGACGTCCAGAAGAGCCTGTAGCTCCCTTTCACTTTTAGCAATCAAGACTGTGGCGTCTGTATATCTTAAGTTGTTAAGGTTGTACCTGCCAACTGATATTCCTAACATGTTCTCTATATGTCTCATTATGTTTTCGCTGTACAAGGAGAAGAAGTCAGGAGATAAAACACATCTTTGTCTCACTCCCAATTTTCTGTCTTGGAATGCTCCTATTTGGTTCTCGACCCTCATTGCTGCTGATTGCTGCCAATATATGTTTTTGATAAATTTCAGATCTTTCCCTTCTATGTTGATGTCTTCTAACATTCTTATAACTTCTGTGTGTCTCACTTTATCAAATGCTGTACCTAATGACCAAGGCAAAGATGGAAAGATAACATCAAAGAAGAAAAGACCTAATGACTAAAGCAAAGACGGAAAGACAACATCAAAGAAGAAAAGACCTAATGATCAAGGCAAAGATGGAGGAACAACATCGAAGGAAAAAAAGACCTCATGACCAAGTCAAAGATGCAGAGACAACATCAAAGAGAACTTGGAATAAACAGCTGGAGAGAGGGAAAACCCACATAATAAATTAGGCAGATCATATCTGCGACAATGAGCCTTGAAGTTAGAGAGAGAAAAAGAGAGAGAGAGCAATCAAAATAATAACAAGCTATTCTAGCTTTTTCCTATTTGAAGTTTTGAGCTGACTTCTGCATTTAGTTAAAAAAACACTTTCAAACAAAATAGCTTACCCACACATCGGTACTCATCTTCATCACTTTCACTCACTTCTGAGAAGTAGAGCTTTCCACTTCTGGAGATAAAGATGTAGTCCTGGAATTTTGTTCTCACAAACTGTTGGCTGTCTCCTTTCATCCACTGATAGCTGATACCTGAAGATTAACAAATGAGATGCTACACCTCATCCAAAGATCTGACTAAAGAAAGTCTTCTGACATATGCAGTTTAATATACTGTTAAATTAACATCAATGTGTAACAAACTTTATTTAACCGCAGTTCTAGGCTGTTTGGCTTGGCAGGTTGACAATCTTCTTGTTCTGAATTAAAGTTGTAGTGAAGATCTGCAAAAAAACAACAAGAGCTTTAGAGGCAGATGAAAAGTAGGTTCCTACAAAGAATGTTAAGAATACCATGGACAGCTAAAATAACAAATGAAAGATGCCTAAGAAAAGCCAATGAGAAATTAACCATAATGAACACACCATGGAGGAGACAGTCTAGATTCATTGGACATATAATGAGAAGAGGAGGAATTGAAAATATCATGACAAAACGGAAAGTGGGAGACAGGATGGCTTGACAAAAAGGCACAATGGCAGAACTGATGGAAAACATGAAAAATTAGAAACTGTTGAGAGATATGGTTGCCAAGGCCTCCATGTATGGAATATGAAGATGATGAAGAATTTGAAATGCAAGTATTGAATAGAATGGTAATTTCATTGCAGTGGCTTTTTCTTCTCATTCCCAGAGTGGATCCACAAAGCTGGCTTCTTAACAAGCTCCATCACCATCTCTATCCAACTGACCAGTCTGAAGTTTTGGTGGAAACTTATTTCCAAAAGCACCATGGAAAGGTATGACAGAGTCTCTGCCAGTTCTGGTTCTCCGGCTTGACCTATGTATCTTCCTGAAGAATTATCCTTCACAGAACTGATGGCAGAGGGTGCAGAAAACTGTATACGGATGATTTGAAGAACAAGAAGCAAGAAGCCAGTTAAAGTAGTTTTTATTGAAATACTTTTCCAAGAAAATTCACTCTCATCTACAAAAGATATCTGGACAGCAAAAGGAATGAATACACAGTTCATTTTTACAATCAAAGAAGAAAAGACCTAATGACCAAAGCAACAATGGAGGGACAACATCAAAGGAAAAAAGATGACCTAATGACCAAGTCAACGCTGCAGAGACAACATCAAAGAAAACCTAAGAGAACTTGGAATAAATAGCTGGAGAGAGAGAAATCCAAGAGATAAATGGAGACAGATCATACCTGTGAAAATGAGCCTTCAAGTTGGAGAGAGAGAGAGAGAAAAAGAGAGAGAGAGAGCAATCAAAATAATAATAACAAGCTTTATATTTCTTTTCACCCATAGCTGACATTCTTGTATAGAAGTTGGTGAACATATATGAACAAGACCTTGCCCCACCTTTCCTTTGCTGCTCCCAGTAGCAGGTCTAACCTTGCTAATGGGGCTGAGATCCCCCTGCTGCTGAGTCAAGACAGATGCTAACACAACAAAATGACTATTTTCTACATTTAATACATTTCTTCCTTTACATCACATTATCTGGAATTTACCTCTTGAAAGTAACAATATTTCATGGCAAAATATTTCAATACAAACACTGAAACAGATAAAAGGTTAAGTCTAAAAGACAGTAGCAAGTACTCAAGCAGAACAAGATGGCCGTTATAAATTCAAGGATAAAGTGGTGGCCTGACTGGCTGAGTGGTTAGGTGCTCGGTCTACTACTTCTGTGGTACCAGGTTCAAGTCCCACGGTGGGGATTTTATTTTTACAGTACAAACCCATCCAAAAAGGCCCCAAAGTCCGCTCACCTTCAAAAAATGACCAGAGAAGTCTGGGAATGTAAATGCAACCAGGTATGATACTGTTGACCACATCACACTTTCATGTGCCGACGGTCTTAGAAATATGGGGCTAGTATCGTATTTTATTATTTTGGACACATTAAACATCATGAGAATTTAGAGAAGACAGTCTTGGAAGGGTACATAATGGGAAAAATAAAGAGAGGAATACCAAGGTGAACATGGCTGGAAGACATTGTTGATAATCTGCAAATGGATGCATCAGCAGCAGGCCATCTTGCTTACAACCGAGAGGCCTATAGGAGAGTTGTTAGGGAGGCAAAGTTCCGCAAGGGACATGCAAATGATTGACTGATACTATATCCCCAATATGCCTTAATGGCATGGAAATGGAAATTTTACTTTTTTCTCTTTTTACCAAGGACAAGACAGACAGTCCAGTCATAAAGGGATGCTATTTTAAAAACAAAGAACACGCATGCACCTGGTTATCCAGGTAGTATTGAAAAAAAAAGAAGATGAATTAAAAATGATACCTGGCTTAAACCGGATATTGCTACACTCAAGTGTTGCCCCATCATAAGCTTTAGCTCTAGAGCCAGCGTCTTGAACATTGCTGAAGTCTCCTAAATCTGTCATACGTGTGAAGACAAAAACATTATCAATCATTAGCAGCAATATTAAATGTAATAAATGAATAATAATGGTGATAAAAACAAGAACAAACAGCAGCAAGGCTAAACAGTTAACTACAGTTAATTAACAACACTCACCATGGGCAAACCACTTCTGAACAGCACCAAATATAAGAAGTAAAAGATGAGCAACTTACTTAAAGCATCAGTAACTAGTAGCCAGCCAACACTAAACAACAGCAGCCATATAAGGATAATGTCAGTTAACATTTATCAGCAAATGGACAACAGCATGAAGCAGCATATATTCATGGAAAACAGCACTAAACATCAGATGGATATAGATAACAGCACTAAACATTAACAACACTTGAAAAACACTGTTAAATAGCAGTTGTCCATGGGCAGGACAATGAAGATTCAACACATTTGGATATCAATGCCAAACAGCAGATATACATGGGAAACTTTAGTAAACATCAATCATACACTGGCAATAACAATAAACATCCATCATATATTGCCAACAACACTAAACATCAATCATACATTAGCAACAGTAAACATTGATCATACATTAGCAACAACAATTAATATTGATCATACATTAGCAACAACAATAAACATCAATCATGCATAGACAACAGCAATAAACATCAATCATACATTAGCAAAAATGGTAAACATCAATCATTTATCGGCAGCAACAATAAACATCCATCATACATCAGCAAAAACAATAAACAAACATCATACACTGTTCATTCATTCATTTGCAAGTCCTTTGCGGAACTTTGCCTCCCTAACAGCACTCTGTTAGGCCTCTCGGTTGTGAGCAAGATAGCCTGCTACTGATGCATCCATTTGCAGATCATCAACGATGTCTTGCAGCCATCTTCACCTTGGTCTTCCTCTCTTTCTTTTTCCCATTATGTACCCTTCCAAGACGGTTTTCTCTAGATTATCATGACGTTTAATGTGTCCAAAATATTTAAGTTTTCTCTCTTTTATCCTCTTTACTAGCCAGCTATCATACATCAGCAAAAACAATAAACATCCATCATATACTGGCAACAACAATAAACATCTATCATGCCTTAATAACAACAATAAACATCCTTCATACAAGAGCAACAACAAACATCCATCATATATCAGCAAAAACAATAAACATTCATCATACACTGGCAACAACAATAACAAACATCCATCATATTTGGACACCAGTAATAAACAACAGACATATATGGTCTTCTTCTTCTTCGTTTGCTTCTACCACCAAGACCGCCCCGAGATTTTACTGAATTTATGCCTGTGGTCCACGTTAAGTCCTGTGGTCCCCTGTGTGGTCCCCGAAAGGACCCCAAAAGGACCACACGGGATCCCTGAGAGGACCACATGGGGTTCAGAGTATCGCAGGGCTTGAGCCTGTATTATTGGTGGGTCCCGGAAGCGGGATTGCGTGACACCGTGATTTTCATTGCACCAGTTTAGTCTAGAGTTGGACTGTCTCACCGGAAGACCTCAACGTGTTTTGGATATCAGTATATCCCCACTGGGTGAGAGGTGTTAGCCCACCTAGGCCAGAGTTGGACTTTCTTACCGGAAAACCTCGACGTGTTTTAAGATACCCATGTATCATCGCCAGGTGAGAGGTGGCTGCCCATCCAGTCCAGTGTTAGACTTTCTCACCAGAAAACCTCAGCGCGATTAGGATATGCATACATCCCCGCCGGGTAAGAAGTGGTTGCCTATCTAGACTGCCCTGGTCCAGTGTCTCTGTGGTCGTGGCTGCTACCCTTCCTAGTTGTGACCAGGATGGAGCTTTTGTCCAGGAGGATGAATCCTCGCCACTAATGACTTCCACCCCTGGGTTGAGCCGGTTTAGGCATATTATCCCAGTATGGTTGTGACTGAGATGTGACCGACCTCTAGAGCAGAGGTGCCATGGCATGCGTAGCCTTTAAGTTTCACCCCTGGAGTGAGCTGGTTTAGGCATATTTCACCAGTATGGGTGTATATTGGGCTTGACCTATCTCTAGAGCGGAGGTGGCATGACATGCCTAGCTAGCAAGTTTCACCCCTGGTGCATGCCGGTTTAGGCATATTTCACCAGTGTAGGTGTATTTCGGACATAGCTGGCCTCTAGAGCAGAGGTGCCATGGTATGTGTATCTCTCGCTGCGATACTACTGGACATACCAATTAAACTTCACTTTATCTTTTTCCTTCACCTTTTCATATCGACGCCACACAGCAACCCTGATTGCTTTTCCACATTTTCTTCCTTGGCCGGGAGGAGCTTCACTCCACGCGTGGCATCCGAAGAGTCTCACCAGCAGCGTCTTAACCTCTAGGTTAAGCCAGTTAAAAAATTTCACTAGATATGAGAACGCTTAGGACGTGGCTGACCTCCAGACCAGAGGTGCTGTGATTTGACTGTTTGCTTCGCTTTATCCTTTCTACCACCTTTTCCACAGTGGTGCCGCGTGGCAACCCATTTGCACCTTTCTTCATTGGCCGGGAGGAGCACTGCTCCACGCACGGCAGCTGAAGAATCTCGCCAGCAGCGGTAGATGAGCTACCAAATGTGCCACTCATCTACCCTAGGTGTCTGGTTTTCAGGTGCCAGATATTCGCCCTCGCCCCTTCTCCTGTCAGTTTAAACAGTTCTGCCATGGGAAGGCTAGGAGCTGGACTTGACTGCCAGAGGCTGTTTGAGACACACACTGTTGGAGTGGAGAGCAAATTCTCCACCCCACCTCCGGCAATAACAGTCCTTAGAACCACATATATGGTAAACATTAGTAAATATTCATCTTATACTAGCAACAACAATAACAAACATCCATCATACACCGGCAACAACAATAATAAACATCCATCATATTTGGACACCAGTAATTAACAACAGACATATATGGTTAACATTAGTAAATATCCATCATACACTGGCAACAACAATAACAAACATCCATCATACACTGGCAACAACAATAATAAACATCCATCATATTTGGACACCAGTACTAAACAATAGACATATATGGTAAACATTAGTAAGCATTCATCATACATTGGCAACAACAATATAAACATCCATCATACATGAGCAACAACACTAAACATCCATCTTATATGGACAACACTAGCATCTGTTGTACATTGAGCAACAACATTAACCATCCCTCATATACAGAATGGACAAAAAAACACTCCCACATCAAGCATTTACATGGTCACCAGGGGGTAAAAGAAAGCGGGAAAGACCCAAAGACACACTAAGAAGAGTTATCACCAAGGAGTGTTCAACAATGCTCATCAGAAACACCGAAGATCTAAAGCAAGAAGCAAGAAATCGCCAGACATGAAAAGCCTTGTCCTCCGGCCTTTGCACCGCCTTTGGCCCAAGAGGATCAACTAACTAACTAAATATACAGACAACAACACTAAAACATCAATCCATGTAAGCAGCAGAAACATAGAGCTCTGAATGTCACTATGTGGTCTCTTTTAACTCCGGAAGATGTCTTACTTCCAAAACTGATTTCTGCAACGTTGCTTATGACACTTCCAAATTTATTTTGGGCTGCACAGTAATATATGTCAGAATCCACTTCTTCGTTTGGTCTATCTATGATCAGTTTTCCACCAATAATTGTGTACCTACACAAAAAAAAGAAAAAAAACTGAACTTGTTAGATGATGATACAGAAATTTAAGTATTATTTATATAAAAGTATAAACATCTCTGTATGACTTGCTTAGCATGTTTCTGTATGACTTACTGATATTTAGTGTGTTTCTATATGACCTGTTTAGCATGTTTCTACATGCCCCATTTAATATGCTTCTACGTGCTTGGTTTAGGATATTTCTATATGACCTGTTTAGCATGTTTCTATGTGCCCTGTTCAATATGTTTCTACATGCCTGGTTTAGGATGTTTCTACATGACCTGTTTAATATGTTTCTTACATGACCTGTTTAGCATGTTTCTATATGACCTGTTTAGCATGTTTCTATATGATCTGCTTAACATGTTTCTATATGACCTGCTTAGCATGTTTCTATATGACCTGCTTAGCATATTTCTACATGATTTGTGTAGTCTGCTTCCATATGAATCTGTTTAGTGAACAAGCCAATGTGAATTAAAATTATGAAAAAAAAAAATATTATCGTAAATGAAGATGAATGACTGAAAAAAAATCAAATGACCTGATATCCAATGCCTCTATGATTTCAGTCTTAGGGTCTCTTCCTTTGAACCACCTGTAAGTGGCAGGAGGGTTGGCCTGCACCTGACATTCCAAGTGAACCGGTTCGGAGTCCTTGTCTGCCTCGCTGACAACAACAGTGCTTTCAGGGTGTCTCAAAAAATGTGGACCCATTTCTAGCTCATGTATACTTTCTTCTTCTGAGCCATAATCTACAGAAATAGTTGTAGCAGAAACAAACAGGCTGTAGGTGAAGTGTATACTTTTAAAATGCAAATTTTTTAATTAAATTAAGATGAAAATAACATGCAGTCTTTTCTTTGCCACTCAGCCTCTCACTTTTCCCTTTCTTCATTTTAACGTTTGCTCCGGTGTGACATGTCTGGTTCTGGACCTAGTCTACAAAAAAATGGGGAAGTACAGTGTAGTGGTTTCCAAAGTGGATGATAGCATTCCCCAGGTTGGCGTGAAGTGGCACAGGCATCGAAACCAGCAAAGTGAATAAAGGTTTTGGGAGGCATCAAAGATATGGCCTGGGAGGCAATGGCAGAAAGAATAAGCTTAGGAATCACTGGTCTAGTGTGCTATACTGTGTTTGCTATACTGTGTTTGCTATACTGTGTTTGCTATACTGTGTGTTTTCAGTCAAGGAAAAAAATAAGCTTAGGAATCGCTGGTCTAGTGTGCTATACTGTGTGTTTTCAGTCAAGGAAAAAAATAAGTTTAGGAATCGCTGGTCTAGTGTGCTATACTGTGTGTTTTCAGTCAAGGAAAAAAATAAGTTTAGGAATCACTGGTCTAGTGTGCTATACTGTGTGTTTTCAGTCAAGGAAAAAAATAAGTTTAGGAATCACTGGTCTAGTGTGCTATACTGTGTTTGCTATACTGTGTGTTTTCAGTCCAAAAAAAAAACCCTCTGCATCATCAGTTGATTTCCAGTTCATCTGCACCTTGCTCTAGTACGCCTGACCATTAAAAAAAAAAAGGTAGGTAAAGGTAACCCTTACAGGCACTTAGGGATACAGTGTTAGCACCCATATCTTCCTTGACCTGTCAGCACACTAGAGCGTGATGTGGTCAGCATCACGCCTGGCCATCTTTTCTTCCCCAACTCCAGAAGAAGTCAGGTACCCATTTCTACATCTAGGTGACTGGGGCACCTCTGGCCAGAATCAATCCCCCAACCTTTACCATGAGAGACTAGAGCACTAACCACTTTTCTGCTCACACACCCATGCCAGACCATACTAAGTACTAATCATTTCTTGATGTGGTCAGTTCTTAACTGAAACAGGTTAGTTTGTCTTGTTTTTTTCAAGTAAATCTGAAACTAGTAACTTTGGATTCAGTCCACTGTTTGCACCAGTGTTTCCCAACCTTTTTTGGATCATACCCTAACTCAACACTTCAAAGATTTTGATCCCTCTTCCCCCCCTCCACCTTTTCTCTCTCTCTCTCACACACACACACACAAACAAACAAACACACACACACACAGCATAAAGCAACCAAGTTCTGAAAAAAAGAATACATATATTCTAATTGTGCCCCCCCCCCAGTGGGGTGTACATCCCATGTTGGGAAACACTGATTTATACCCTGGATTGTTTCATTTTAGCTGTTATCTATAGAGAGGGTATTAGTTTACATGGCCACATGTAGGGCATAAGACTATAATGAAAACTGAAAGACAACAGAGCACAGTATTGACAGTGATACAGATGGATGGACAACATCTCTAGTGATGATGATAATCTTTTTTTATCCACTGTGGCTTCAGCGAGGCTTCATATTTAAGGAACTGAAATGTGTGTACCTATATTTTATCTTCGTCCACCAACAGCCATATAATCCAGTGTGCTTTATCATGCAAGTAGATATTTATAATTTTTGACTATGATGATGATGATGATGATGATGACAGATGAAGATGATGCAGTTGTGATGGTGACAAAATGAAAGTGATTGAAAACTTTGAGGTGGTTAAAGATGAAATGATAATTATATTCATAGTGTTGATTTACAATAACGATTTACAATGATGATTTAAAATGATGATATAAAGACAGAGTAGAGTAATTCCCCCATAGCAGTGGTCCTTAACCTTTTTGTGGCCGTGGTCCCCCCCCCCATTTCCAGTCTGAGAATAATGTTAACTTCTCATTAAAAATAAAGCATCAGACAGAAGGATCCTATACACCAAACAGCAGGAAAAGATCAGGAACAAAGAGGCATGGGAAAGAGCAGGACAAGAACTTATGAACCTGCAAATCATGTATAGAAAATGGACGTGGTCCGGTCACACACTGAGTAAACCAGACACCAGCAATAACAAGATAGGCATTGACGTGGAATCCTCAGGAAAACAGAAATCGGGGAATCCCTAGAACTGCTTGGTGAAAGTGCTCAGAGACAAGTGATACATATGGAGAGAAGTAGAGAACAAATCCAAGAACAGAGATTACTTCCGAGCAGTTATCCGTGGCCTATGCTCCCAATGGAGTGATGGGCACTGATGATGATGAATAGACAGAACCTGGACGATGCCTTTTTTTTTTTACTCGAGCAGTCCATTTGCTGGTCCATGTGCCCCAAAAATCATTTCGTGGACCCCAGTTTAAGAACCACTGCTTTAAAAGAAACAACAGCTTAAGTACACACCAAAACCTCTGCTTGTTGTCAAGATTCTGTACGCTTCTTGCTGTGAGATCTTACATATGTAGGGTCTTTTCTTTGACTGATCAGTAAAAAGCCAACGGAGGCCAGAATCTGAAGAAAAAATCCAATCCACGATCTTTATTAATTTCATGAACAATTGTGTACTGAAAGTGACTTGCAATATTAAAAGTTTAAACAATGAACTAAATAGTAGAACACTGAGTTTTATTTAAAAGTACATTTATTCGAAGGTCGTTGTCGAGTTGTTACACAAATGAAGACTAAAATGGGAAAAAGGAATATAGATATCATTTTTTTTTTAATGAAATGGGAAAAAAACACAGAATGATTGAAAAAAAAAACGAAACGAAATAACAAATGCTCGTAGGAAAGTTGTAGAAATATGATTGGAAGATCAGAATTATGCAATGGGGTGATTAATAAATATGAGAAAGGAAGAAAATGACAGAAAAACTGTAGGAAGTAAAAGGACTATAGAATACCACACTAGAATAAAGAAAAGATGTACTGCCGAAGAAGGGACACGAATCTGATAACACGTAGAATGAACTAATGGGAGAAAGAACTAAATCAACCGAAATTGAAAAATAATGAAACACATTACAAACAGACGGCTGACATATTTTGGTCATTTCAAGAGGCATAATACAATATTGAAAACCACACTACGGGGTGGGGGGGTGGGAATGAAGGAAAATAGCAAAAAAAGTCAACAGTCATTATACTGGGTCATTCATTCATTTGCATGTCCCTTGCGGAAGTTTGCCTCCCAAACAACTCTCCTGTATGCCTCTCGGTTGTGAGCAAAATGGCCTGCTGCTGCTACTGCATCCATTTGCAGATCGTCAACGATGTCTTGCAGCCATCTTCGTTTTGGTCTTCCTCTTTTTCTTTTTCTCATTATGTATCCTTCCAATAAGGTCTTCTCTAAATTATCATGACGTTTAATGTGTCCAAAATATGTAAGTTTTCTCTCTTTAATCCTCTTTACTAGCCAGCCTTCTTCAATATTAAGCTCTTGTAGTATAGATATATTTGTTCTTTTTTGTGTCCACGATATTTGGAGAACTCTTCTGTAGCATTTACATTCAACGGCATTTATGTGTTTCTCAGCTGTTTTGTTAAGTGTCCAGGTCTCACAAGTATATGTTGCCATGGGAAAGATGCATGCCCTTAAAAATCTTATTTTTGTAGTTCTGTCTGCTCCTCTCCACAGATTCTTTATTTGTTTTACTTTCTGAAGAGCAATAGATGTCCTCCTTTTAATTTCCCTCATTGTATCTCCGTTATTAGTTAGCAGTGATCCAAGATATTAAAAACTTATACTGGGTAAACGTAAAATAATGGACCAGACGGCTTTGCCAGGTGCACTGTGAAAACATAGGACAAAGCAAGTTGGAGGACCATTGCAAAGCCAACCCTTCATGTGGAGAGGGACATGATGATGATGATGATGAAATGAACATAACTATTTCAAGTAAAAATGACTACAAAGTATTATAGAATTATAAGAAAGACGCTAACAATGGGAACCCAAAAAATTGACCCTACTTTTACGAGTAGAGGACCAAAACAAGATATAACAAAATTAAATCTGGCAAATATGGAGCAACATACTGCAAACAACATGAAGAATGATAAAATATTGAAAGCAGTGCATTTTAAAATTTTTTTATAAAGTGGGATACATCAGCGCGCACACAAGGAAAACTAATATGCACAATTTGAAAAAAAGATGACAAAAATATTACAGAACTGATTTTAATTGTGGAAGCAGTCAATGCAATTACTGTGTTATGAAGACGGTCACCAAAATCATTGTAGAAACAGCCATCAAAAGTATTGTGAAAACAGACATAAAAAAAATTACTGTGGCAGTAGTCAACAAAAATGAAGAAAATTGTGTAACTTCTTTATTTTTACTTCTTCGTCGAACATAAAGTACCTCCAAATGTATAAACGATTACCCCAGAAGACAGTGGCAGGTCGAGTTCTTCCAGCCAAAGAGATGCTAGCGAGCTGTCCACGATTTCTCCAGTGCTCTCCCACACGAAACGTGCACCCGCCTCTAAGTCTTGTTCGCCCATGTCCAACACGCCGCTTGTGTACCAGTCTCGCCTGTTGGTGGGGGGGGGGGGGGTATATAACTAAATGTTGAAAGATGACGCAGCTCAGGGCGTGATATATTTGGATTAACAATCACGGCCGGCCTCGGGAATTTTGCCTTCCAATGCAGGACCATACTTCCTGTTCTACCCAGTTCTCAAATTAGCATTTAATATTTTACAACCCATTATGTTAAGTCGCTAGATTTACTAATCTGGTGGTACCAGGTTCAGTCCCAGCAGTGGGATTTTTTTTTAACATTGTGGACGATGCACGCTTAGATCGAGGGGTGTACGACCTTGACCGAAGCGTCATCGCCAACGTGATTTGGTAGTTGGTTTTTTTCCTTGGGGGTAGGGGGGATGGGGGGGGGGATATATTTCAACATTGGCTTGCATCAGATTAGATAGGGGGGACATGGCCGGCGACATAGTGCCTTAGTTGTGCTTATATTATTGTGAGTGTTATTCTACCGAACCCACCTCATACAGTGTAGATTATGTAGTTGTGTTGTATGGTCCTGTGTTTACGTATCGATATGGAAATTCTGTGTATTATTTCAGTGTGATTTATCGGCATATTGGATGAGCAACATGTGTGATTGGTTTATTATGCTTTTCATGTAGACTGATCGTGTGCTGCAGAAGCACAGTTATATGGAGGTGTGTCATGGCAGCGATAGCTGCGGGGAATAAGTACTATTTCACATTATATTTGTAGTGTAGGCCACGTGTAGGGCCAAGAGAGCCCGGGGGACCAGGTCCATCAGGTTATCAATATGCAACATGAGAAGTCATTATTATATAATACCATGCTTAATAATCTTGCTTTGCTTTGACGTTGTTCATCAAATTGCTTTTCTGTTATCGATGATTGCTTGAAGTATTTTGCTTGCATTGACATTTTTCATCCAATTGTTCGCCCATTATGATGGCACATGTCTTGATGTCATGTTGATGTCAATGTAATTTGTGTGTGCTGTTGTGGTGAATAGTGAGATTAAAATGCTGCGTCTTGTAATTTCAGACTTTGTGATTTGTAATGCATGTCACTGTATTGCTGTGTTGATTGTTCTGTTTGAAGATGTATGCATAGTCAGCATATAATATACCAAGGAGGGGAGAACCTGGGTTGGCGGTCACGATAGGGGAGCTAGATTGGCCTCGAGTACGGCAGTATATTGCCAAGGATTGCTGGTCCGTAAACCATCTTTAGGAAATATTTCTCCCACTAATTATAAAGGTAAACTTGCACCAAACAAGTTTTACAACACACCAAAAAGGCCCCCCGGGGGATTCCCCAAGCCTCTACGAATGGGTACCAGAAAAATCTGGAAAGGTAAGCGCGGCCAGCCGTGAACCTGACCACGTGACACTGTCATGTGCCGAAGGTCGTGGAAAATGCGGGCCTGACACCGTATTCCCCAATATGCCGTAATGGCGTAGAAAGGAGAATTCTACCTTTTACCTTTATGTTAAGTAAGCTGTAACATCCCCGACAATTAATTTTAAATAGCATTAAGAATGTATAACTTAATGAAAAATAAATCGTAAGACAAACTGTAAATTTACTATAATCACATTATCGTCATCATCATTATTATCACTACCATCGTCATCACGACGATAACGATAATGTGTAAAATTGCTAGTTGTCGTAAACACTGGCGAGACATATTTGAAAGATTACTGCTACCTGATGAAGTGAAATTTGCTTTTCCGGTTTTTATCATTTTTCTCTGATGTTCCGACTTTAGAGTATGCAGAAATAATTTTTGTTGTTGTTGTTGTTGTTGTTGTTGTTTTGTAGCTGTCTTTCGTTGGTAAGGACGAAAGAGTATTCGTTACAAGTGAAATATTTGATGTATACTTTTGACGTTAACATATGCTCTGTGATGAATAAAACTTTTTCTGTGTCTCTCTATGTTTCTCTCTGTCTCCCTCTGTACCTCTCTCTGTCCTTCTCTCTGTCTCTCTTTGTTCCTCTTTCTGTACTCTCTCTCTTTTTTCCCTCTCTTATCTCTCTTCTTTCTCTGTCCCTCTCTCTGTCTCTCTGTACCACTCTCTGTCCCTCTCTCTATCTCTCTCTGTACCTCTCTGTCTCTCTGTACCTCTCTTTGTCCCTCTCTGTACCTCTCTCTGTCTTTCTCTGTCTCCTTCTGTCTCCTTTTGTCCCTCTCTGTTTCCCTCTGTCCCTCTCTGTCTCTCTCTGTACCTCTCTGTCTCTCTGTACCTCTCTTTGTCCCTCTCTGTACCTCTCTCTGTCTTTCTCTGTCTCCTTCTGTCTCCTTTTGTCCCTCTCTGTTTCCCTCTGTCCCTCTCTGTCTCTCTCTGTCCCTCTCTCTGTCCTTCTGCCTCTCTCTCTCTCTCTCTCTCTCTGGTCCACACCAGTCAGGCGTTGGTCGCCATTGATTTCTACATCCATCTATCCTCTATTCTTTGAGTAAAACTCACGGAATTATAAAAGTATTGACCGTTGCATTTATCTGAACAGAAATATACGACTGTTTAAGAAACTAGATTAATACAAATACGCAGATGTAAACAGTAAAGAAATTTGACATATTCTCACGAACACAAAACTGAATAGATTTCACAACATTATAAGAGTAATCGGTCCTTCTTTTATTATAGCTATGAAGCCCGTTGAAGAACACTGATATATACAGATATATAATGTATACTGCATCAAACTTTTTAATAATTTGCATCATTTTTTTATTATTGCTAATTCATTTATATAAGTACTATTGCTATTGATCACTAACTTTGAAATAAATTTTGTGATTCTGAACATGTTTTAGCAAATGAAATATTTGGATATATTCACAAACACAAGAGCACAGTGCTAAACAGAGTAAATGTCCATCTTTTTTTTTTTTAGAAAACCTGTTTTGAAACTGGCTCACAGTCATGTTAAGATTCATGATGAGCCAAGGTGCTCACAGAGTCAGTTAGAGCCTGGTTGACATGAAAAGCTTTGGGTCGCGCGAGGTTCCTTCCAAAACACACAGCTGGTTCAAGGGTTATGATGCTGGGATAGTAAGGTAAGTAATGGCGGATCACTACACACACAACAAAACATCAGTATATAACTGGATTCAACAAGCCAAAATGAAGAGATCATCGATCAAGTCGGACTTTGGTCATGCAGAACCGCCATGTCACTATATGAGAATTTACGGACGAGGTGGGGATAAGTGCTGGTTCGGTACACTCCATTTTCATACATGATTTGGCCACGCAGAGAGTGCTAAATTCCTGCTGAAGCTGTTAAGGAAGGAACAGAAGCAACTCCGTATGCAAGTCGCACAGGACATGCTGGACTGACCGACAGTGACACCGACTTCCTGAGCATCGTGATGACTGATGATTAGTCTCGGGTTTACGAGTACAACCCGGAATCCAAAGTGCAATCGTCACAGTGGAGACATTCATCATCCCAGAGGCCAAAGAAAGCAAGGCAAGTGAGAAGCACAGTTGGAGTCATGTTGACCGTTTTCTGTGACTCCTGTGGGGTAGTGCATGACGATTAAGCACCAAAAGGCCAAAACATTACCAAAGAGTACTACCTGGAGGTCATCCTTAGCATACATGTTGCTGTGAGATGCAAACGGCCGGACCTGTGGGCAAAAGGAACCTGGCAGCTCCGCCACGACAACGCTCTAACCCATTCTTCGGATCTCATTCAGACTTTCTTGGCCAAACACAACATTCCTCTGGTTCATCAGGCTCCTCACTCTCGCGATATGGCTCGTTGCGATTTTTTGGTTGTTCCCCAAAATAAAAATATCACTGAAAGGGACCCGATTTGAATACGAGAAGGTATTCTGCGGAACGCGACGACCGAGAGTACTCTGCTCCCAAACGAAATGCTTTCAATAATGGTGGTACCGCTGGGAGAAATGCATGCAGTCCCAAGGAAAGTACTTAGAACAGGATTAGGGTTTCGGACCTCAGGGTGAGCTGCTGTATTTTTATTTCTCTAGATCAAAAGTAGGGTACCTTTTGAACAGTCTTCGTACATGCGTAGGGACATGTATGAATGTGGGTTGCTTCCCCTGATATACTTCGCAAATTATAGCTGGGTCTACTAAAGTGAAAAGGCAGCACATCTCTAGGGCACTGTCTTCGCATAAAAGACTAAAACCTTCAGTTCAGTTACACCCACTTCCCGGACCCCCCCCCCCCCCTTTTTTTTTAAATCTGGATGATTTCAGAAAAAAAAACCCCATTACTTTGTTGTTTCTTTTTAAAAAAAAATTACCATTAAACTTGAAAATGAAAGGAATAACTTGAAAACAAAACTTGAAAACTTTAAACCTGAAAACAAAATGTGCCGCTTACCGAAATGGGTCATTCCTTTGTAGCCACTGAATAATGAACAAGTTCTCTTCTACGCTAGCTACACTCAGTACACCTGCACCGTGCATCTGTGAATAATTAAAATGAGATTTCTTATTAGATTTGAGACACTCATACGAGTATAAAACATTTAACTAGGATACACAGAGTAAAATAATTAAATAGGACATAGCGTAAAGTAATTAAATAGGATACACTGAGTAAACCAATTAACTACGATACATTCCATAAACCAGTTAACTGGGACACATGAACTAAAACAGTTAATTACTATACATTCTGGAACAAGTTAACTAGTACACATTCACTAGACCAATTAATTACGATATATTCTGGAACCAGTTAACTAAGGCACATTCACTAAACCAATTAACCATGATACATTCACTAAACCAGTTAAGCACGATACATTCACTAAACGAATTAACCACCATATATTTACTAAATCAATTAATCACAATACATTCGCTAAACCAGTTAACTACGATACATTCAGGCATTTTGTGCCGGCCTTTCTTATTGGGTAGAGGTAAAAAATCTAAATATATATATTTTTTGTCCATTGTGTGTGTGTATTTTTACCTGTTGTGCTGTTTTTGTATATTATCCTTGAAAAAGGTTTTTGCCTTTTTTGTCAAATATTTGACTGTTGTATGTCTTTCATTTATGTGTACTCATCTTGGTTTCTGACATTCTTGTTTCTTCCCATTTTCCTCACTCTTTTTATCTTTTTTGTAGAACTGAACCTTATACCCATCTATTTTCATTACATTCAGTAAAGCAATTAACTACAACAGCAGAAAACTAATAACTAGGATACATTCGTTAAACAAATGAACTATGATACATTCAGTAAACCAGTTAACCATTTAATCTAATCACGCGACAGGGGACATCTATGTCTGTATGATGTTAGCCAATATTTCCCTGCACCTGTCGGAGAACAAGAGAGTGACGTATGAGCATCAGGACGGACTGTCTTTCCTTCTCCCATTTCCAGAAGGAGCCAGGCATCCATTTCTACAACTCGATGGCTGGAATGCCAGCCGAACCATAAGCCTCATCGAGACGAGGGCATTAACTTCTAGCTCACACAGACGCCCATTTACGATATGCTCATCCATTATTCATTCAGGTGGCCCAAACCATGCAGACCTGAGGCGTGAGACATGGCCAGAGGACACAAGCTTGGAGCAAAAGCTTTGGGGGCTCCTATCAGGACCTGGAGAGGACTGCGGGCTTTGCCATGTCGAGATGGATCAGGATCTGAAGTGACCAACAACGTCGAACGCAGAAGAAGAAGAAGTCAGGTGGATCTCGTTTGTCCAAACCAACGGTCTAACCCTGGTTTTGATGAAAACCAGGCCAAAACATTCAAATGTTACAGATCACTAAATCCCCTATCTTACACTCTGATTATATCTATCGCTTACATTACACTTAAATCTAGCCCCGTCATAGGTCTCTGTTACATCCCCTTGGAACTTGTAGCAGTGTGCGTCGTACGTGTACCAGTCTTCAGGGCAGTCTGGGATAACGAAAAACAATTAAACTGTATGTTATTTCAGTGATAACAAAGAACCATGAGACTATACGAGTATATTATTTCAGTGGTAGGGAAAAAAACCATGACAGTGTATTTTAGAAGATAACGAATAATCATGAAACCAAGAACTGTGGAAAACATGCTTTTTTTAAGATAAAAAACCATAAAACTATGTCTTTGCAAAGACAACCAAGAACGAAGAAAATCTAGAAATTATGTGTCTTTTAAGGACAACGGAGAATTATGAAAGATATTTTTCAAAGAGAATGAAAAACCATAAAACTATGCTTTTTTTTTTTTAAAGAACAACGAAACACCAAGAAACTATACATTTTTCCCAAGGATAATGTGAACCAAGATGAATGTTTTTCAAAGATAAGGGAGAATCCAATATATGTATATATATATGTAAGAGCAATGAAAAGACAATGAAATTATTTTTTTACAATGATAACGGGGAACCATCAAAGTATACGGCTATGAAGGATAACTGAGAACCAAGAAAGTATATATATTTTTTCATGGACACCGAAAAACGATGAAACTATATGCTTTTTAAGGACATTGAATAACCCATGAAAGCATACGTTTTGTATGAAGGAAACAGTTTCATGTATCATATCTTACTGAAACTTTTTTTTAATGTGTACATAAAGTCCATGAACACTTGAGGAAAAGTTATTTCTGGCGTAATCTAACACCTACGGTAATAATTGATACCTCATTTTGAAGAGAGAGAGAGAGAGAGAGAGAGAGAGAGAGAGAGAGAGAGTCTGAAAGTTTTAAATCCAAACTTTCGCGCCTCGTTCGTTTCAGCATTTTTACCGCCAGGTGGCGCTGAGTCGAATATGGCGGCGCAGGGAGACGAGAAAGCCTTCTATATCCTTCATTTTTACGAAAGCAAACTGTGCAGCGGTCTCTCCGTACGAAATTTAAGAAGAAACCACCTTCCGGGACGACGATTAACTTTTTGCACTTTATGTTTTCCGATATCTCCTCTACTTTGTCATTGTTTTCCACAGCTCCGAGTCTAGTGTTACTTTCACACCTGTCAAGGACTGAACTCCTTCTCCTACCTTCCCGCATATTTACTACGCACTTTCTTTCTCTTGTTTACTGCACGCCTCCCTTCTCTTGTTCCCTATCACTACACGCATCCTTTCTCTTGTTTACTACACGTCTCCCTTCTCTTGTTCCCTATCACTACACGCTTCCTTTCTCTTGTTTCCTGACACGACACGTCTCCATTCTCTTGTTCCCTATCACTACACGCATCCTTTCTCTTGCTCCCTACCACTACACGCATCCTTTCTCTTGTTTACTACACGCCTCCCTTCTCTTGTTCCCTACCACTACACGCCTCCTTCCTCTTGCTTACTACACACCTCCCTTCTCTTGTTCCCTACCACTACACGCATCCTTTCTCTTGTTTACTACACGCCTTCCTTCTCTTGTTTACTACACGTCTCCCTTCTCTTGTTCCATACCACTACACCCATCCTTTCTCTTGTTTACTACACGCCTTCCTTCTCTTGTTTACTACACGCCTTCCTTCTCTTGTTTACTACACGCCTTCCTTCTCTTGTTTACTACACGCTTTCCTTCTCTTGTTTACTACACGCCTCCCTTCTCTTGTTCCCTACCACTACACGCCTCCTTCTCTTGTTTACTACACGCCTTCCTTCTCTTGTTTACTACACGCCTTCCTTCTCTTGTTTACTACATGCCTCCCTTCTCTTGTTTACTACACGCCTTCCTTTTCGTGTTCCCTACCACTACACGCATCCTTTCTCTTGTTTACTACACGCCTCCCTTCTCTTGTTCCCTATCACTACACGCTTCCTTTCTCTTGTTTCCTGACACGACACGTCTCCTTTCTCTTGTTCCCTACCACTACACGCATTCTTTCTCTTGTTCCCTACCACTGGGCGCATCTTTTCTCTTGTTCCCTATCACTATACGCTTCCTTTCTCTTGTTCTCAACCACTGCGCGCATCTTTTCTCTTGTTCCCTATTACTACACGCATCTTTTCTCTTGTTCTCTACCACTACACGCATCCTTTCTCTTGTTCCCTACCACTACAGCATCCTTTCTCTTGTTCCCTACCACTACACGCATCCTTTCTCTTGTTCCCTACCGCTACACGCATCCTTTCTCTTGTTCCCTATCACTATACGCATCTTTTCTCGTGTTCCCTACCACTGCGCGCATCCTTTCTTTTGTTCCCTACCACTACACACATCCTTTCTTTTGTTCCCTACCACAAAAGCATCCTTTCTCTTGTTCCCTACCACTACCCACATCCTTTCTCTTGTTCCCTACTACTACGCGCATCCTTTCTCTTGTTCCCTACTACTACGCGCATCCTTTCTCTTGTTCCCTACCACTACACGCATCCTTTCTCTTGTTCCCTGTCACTATATGCATCTTTTATCTTGTTCCCTACCACTACCCACATCCTTTCTCTTGTTCCCTACCACTACACGCATCCTTTCTCTTGTTCCCTACCACTGAGCGTATCCTTTCCTTTGTTCTTTGTCCGAAGATACCGATGAGTCCTCCTGTGGCTAGCTCTCAGTATCATTACTTTCCTTATCATCTGTACCTGGCTCGCTGTAATTCACCTTCTTACATCTACAACTATAAAAATACTTACATATATAGCAACATACATCAAGCAATATATACATATATGGCTCACACACGTCAAGCAATACTTACATATATGAGCTACACACATCAAGTAATACTTACATATATGATTATATACATCACGCAACATTTACATATATGGCCTATATGCATCACACAATACTTGCATATAAGACTACATACATCAGGCAATACTTACATATATGGCCTACATACATCAAGCAATACTTTCATATATGGCTACTCAGATCGAGCAATATTTACACTTACATACATCAAACAAAATTCTTTAATATAACCAAAATACGCCAGTTAATATCAGAAAATTTGACCCATACACATTAAACTATATTCCCAAATATGACATAATTGATACACCATGATATTGCCCCAAATATATCCAGCAGTATCCCCATATGTCGCTAACATACAGTAAATAGTATCATTAATATGATCTGCATACATCAAGCAATATTCTCAGATATCATCATCATCATCATCAGTCCTTTATACTCACAATGGGGCATGAGGCATCAATAAAGGTTCTCCAGGCAATCCTGTCTCTTAGCAACTCGGGATACCTAAAACCACGGCTTACTCGGGTATGGCCCAACTTAAATCATATCCTCAAATCTGACCCCACTTATACCAAAAGCAGTATCACCATAAATGGCACTGCACACATTAAGTAACATCCCATAAAGGACGAAACATACAACAAGCATACACACACAAAAAAAAGACCAACTGTCCTAGAATGGATATCCTAACGGTGCAAGTGAAAGACTCACCGTAACTGATCTGGAAAGAGCTAACTTTCATGATGGTAACTGAAGCAATCAGAAGAATCCACATCTTTTTCGTCATCTGTCAAATATAACAACCGCGCTTTACAATGTTACTTATTATATATATATATATATATATATATATATATATATTAGCAATAGAGGTAGACAGGAGGGGGTATGATTCAGTTTTACTAAAAGATAGAAAGAGTGAGGGGAAATGGGCAAGAACGAGAGTGTTAGACGTAAGATGAGTACTTATGAATGAAGAATATGGAACAATCCAATATTTCGGCAAAAGCCTTTTTTTAAGTATCATGTACAAAAATAATACAACAGATAAAAACACGAAAAAAAAAAAGATGAAACCTTGAAAGAAAGACGCGCACCATACACATCTGTCCATTTATATTGTTAGAATCAGTTTTACCGCAGTCTTTTTTTTTAATAATATTCCAACGAAAATTAAAATGTTATAAGCTAACTTCTTCTTCTTCTTCTTCTTCTGCTTCTTCTTCTTCTGCTTCTTCTTCTTCTTCTTCTTCTGCTTCTTCTTCTGCTTCTTCTTCGGAACTCCAAATTGTTACTAGCTGCAGCGTGGGTCTTCTTCTTCTTCTGCGTTCAAGGTCGTTGCTCACTTCAGATCCTGATCCCTGTGGACATGGCAAAGCCCGCAGTCCTCTCCAGATCCTGATAGGAGCCCCAAAGCTTTTGCCCCAAGCTTGTGTCCTCTGACCATGTCTCACGCCTCAGATCCGCATGGTTTGGGCAAAGTCAGCGTGTGTCGAAGTCAAGTACCAAATGAGGAGTAGATTTCGAAGAGACCCAAGTTCCGAAAGTTTCTGAGCAGATCCCAATCACACCAAATCAACAGTTGTTCTAATTACAGGAAATCTTTACGTTGATACAAGAAACCTGATTTTCCTGACACACGAACATCACTTACTTGTATATACATATACAATGATGGAGACAAACACTTGCACATTGCTATGTCAAATGGCAATATTTAATATACATTTCCTCTGTTACCTTCTATAGATATCTTGAAATTAACAACGTATGCTGATAATAATGATATGAAATTAGCCGCGTATATTCACAATAACAATAAAATAATAATAATAATAATATTTGTGATAAGATAATCGATTAAAATTAACTCTGTACGTTGACATTAACCTAACAAAATTAACAGACCATCTTAGTATTAATAACATAAAATTTACCGTATATAACAGCAGCAGTCGAACGTCAATTTAACAATGTCTGGTAACTGTAAATAAAACAAAGATGTTAATAACGCTTATAACCGGAGACAGTCTACAAGGAACGCAAACTCTCGACCTGGGCCATGTGACTCGGTGGTTTTAGGTTGCGCCCTGGCTGTTGGTGCAAGCTGCTTGTAGCAGGCGAAGAGCCACAACAGGATCTGATAGGGTTACATGGCGAGGATACCACGAGTTTTGTGATTCCTGATTGGGTGAAAAGATCGCCAGGAAAAATGGACGAAAGTGCGGGGTGAGTACATGAAATTGTTGCCATAATGTGACAGAGGCAAAGGAAGAATGTTGCAATAATGTGACAGAGGCAAAGGAAGAATGTTGCAATAATGTGACAGAGGTAAAGGAAGAATGTTGCAATAATGTGACAGATGTAAAGGAAGAATGTTGCAATAATGTGACAGAGGTAAAGAAAGAATGTTGCAATAATGTGATAGAGGTAAAGGAAGAATGTTGCCATAATGTGACAGAGGTAAAGGAAGAATGTTGCAATAATGTGACAGAGGTAAAGGAAGAATGTTGCCATAATGTGACAGAGGTAAAGGAAGAATGTTGCAATAATGTGATAGAGGTAAAGGAAGAATGTTGCAATAATGTGACAGAGGTAAAGGAAGAATGTTGCAATAATGTGACATATGTAAAGGAAGAATGTTGCAATAATGCGACAGAGGTAAAGGAAGAATGTTGCAATAATGTGATAGAGGTAAAGGAAGAATGTTGCAATAATGTGACAGATGTAAAGGAAGAATGTTGCAATAATGTGACATAGGTAAAGGAAGAATGTTGCAATAATGTGACAGAGGTAAAGGAAGAATGTTGCAATAATGTGACAGAGGTATTATTTTATTTTAAATTTAGCAATATTGTGACAGTAGGACAGAGAAACGTTGCAATGATGTGATAGTAAAATGAGAAGCATCTTGTGCAACAGATCCATATCACCAGAAACAAGATTCCGAGAACTTAAATGTTACATCGAGCCAATTCTAAATTAAACTATGGGTATGAAATATTGTCTATGAATAAGAAAGTACAGCGAGAAATGGAGGCCATGGAAATGTGGTTTATAAGAAGGATGTTGAAGGTACCATGACAGCTAAGAAAACAAATGAAGAAGTCTTAAGAGAGGCTGGAGTTAAAAAAGCAAACTATAACAAAGATTACAGGCAGACAAGCGAGATTTAAAGGACATTTCCTGAGAAGATGAAAACTGGAACACACTGTGGCAACTGGAAAAATTGAGGGAAGAAGAGACAGAGGAAGACAGAGAGAGAAGTTACTGGATGGGCTGTCAGTGTGGCTAGGAAGAAAGTCACCTGTGAATCTCATAATCAACGCAAAAGACAGGAAATTGTGGGAAGAAATGATCCCCTACACCACGCGGCATGGCACTTAGAATTATATGTGACAGTGGTACAGGGAAATGTTGCAATGATGTGACAATGGTGCAGGAAATTGTTTGCAATACACTGACAGTTGTAAAGAAAATTGTGTTAGTACTGTGACATTCGTTCATGAAAATGTTGCAATAATGTGACAGAGGTACGGGAAATTATTGAAGTACTATGACAGTAAACGCGTGAAAATATTACAGTGCCATGACAGAGGTACCTGAAAATTGTTTCTATACTGTGACAGTGGTACAGGAAAATTTTACAAAACTGTTACAGTGGTACAGGAAATTGTGACAATGCTGCAAAAGTAAACGCATGAAAATGTATGAGAGTGATACATGAAAATTGCTGTCCTACTGTGAAAGTGGTACATGAAAATTTTTACGATCTCGTGACAGTAGTACTGGAGAGTATTTGGGCACTGTGACAACGGTACATGAGAGTTTTGGAGCATTGTGACAGCGTACACGAAAGCGTTTGAGCAAAGTGATAGTGGTACTTGAGAGTATTGGAGCACTGTGACCAGCGGTACGTGAGAGTACCAGAGCACTGTAACAGTTCTCAATTCTGGTAATATTGACTGTCAAATATATTAAGTGTTCTCTTTACAGCTACAGAAGTACTTCCTTCTTATCATGTACGATCCTCCTTTGGAAATGAAGATCTGTATTCCTTGTAGCTGATTTCGTAATGATCTAGAAGCAGAGTTACTGTTCTTTGTCATGTTTTCCTACAGTTGTTCTTTTCCACGTCCAGATTACTGCTCTTAGCCGCGCCAAAGCTGCTGTTCATTTGTCAGGCTGTGAGATCTTTTGCCACGATCTGATTTATATTTTTTTTGTGCTGATTTGTCAGGTGACGACCCAGGGCTGACTTATTTTCATCAGGGTTAACGAACCACAGCCGACCAAGTCTCCTGCCCTAGCTCTCTGTTGGTATCCCTAATAACAGATCTAGCAGGGACAACCATAGGTCTCTAAGGTTGTGGTGTCTGCTAAAGAAGTACTGTATATCCTCGTGCTTTTTAACTTTACTCGGGGACTGAAAAAAAAAATAGCCACCGTAATCCACCTCGAATCCGACAAGATGTTTTGCTTCAACATCTTCACAACATCGATTGCAAAGAACATCAAGCTCGCAATTCCAGGGAAGAAGAAGAAGAAGCAGAAGAAGAAAAAGTAGTAGTAGTAGTAGTAGTAGTAGTAGTAGTAGTAGTAGTAGTAGTAGTAGTAGTAGTAGTAGTAAGACTACGGATCTTTCATCATCCCAGTCAGTCCATGGTTATTTGCTTTTGTGGAAGTAATGCTTTTTAGTCACATATAGATTAATGTTGGGTTAGCGGGGTAGGGGTATCCCCTATCAAAGGAGAAGTAAGACGCCTCCTCACCTCCGTCAGTCTACGGGACACCCTTGGGCAAGGTGGCGTACCCGTCTAGCCCCCCAGTCAAGGTGACGTGAAGCCATGGGAGCAGGTGGTGGATGGAATGGGATAGCAGCCGACAGATAATGTTGGTTATGGTCACCATTCTATGATGGTAGGCAGATGATCTCTATGTAGGAACAATGGCTACGATCACTAACTAATACAGTCACTGCCCGGAAGGAAAGCAATGGTAAACTATCTTCTGAAAATGTACCAAGAAACCCAAACAGAAACATGGAAAGTCAAATAGAAAAAAGATCTGGTGGTGAGGCCCCAGGCCAGGTAGATCTAATTTTAACACTGGGGAAGAGTGTGAGACAGAGGTCAGTACTAGTAATTGTGATGACGGACAAAATCCTGACAGTGTTACTAAGGAAAATCCTTGCATCAAACTAAAAAAGAAAAATAAGAGTAGGAACATGGAATGTAAGAAGTATTATGAGGGGAAGTATCAAATAATAAGTGATGAGATGAAAAGAACGGGGATACACATTTTGGGAATCTGTGAACATCGATGGAAAGGATCAGGACACTTCAAGAGCAAGAATGATAATATCTTTATATACTCTGGTGGAGAAGTAGGAGGAAAGAATGGAGTGGCTTTTTACTTGGATAAATCAATATCAAAAGCATTACTAGGTTACAATCCAGTAAGTGATAGAATCCTAACAATCAGACTTAAGGGCACTCCTAGAAATATAACAATCATCCAGATATATGCACCTACATCAGCATCAGAAGAAGATGAAGTAGAAGACTTTTATAACACACTGCAAACGACGATAGACCAGGTACGCAAAAATGATAATGTATTAATAATGGGGGATTTTAATGCAAAAATTGGTACAGAAAGAACAGAAGATGAGGGATATGTTGTAGGGACATTTAGCATAGGATATAGACATGAGGCAGGTGACAATCTAATGGCTTTTTGCATGGAAAATCAGCTAATGATTGCTAACACGGTTTTTAAGCAACACCCAAGAAGACTTTACACATGGACATCACCTGATGGGAAAACTAAGAATCAAATAGATTACATTTTAGTGCAAAGAAGGTGGAGATCAAGTATAATATCAGAAAAAACTTTACCAGGTGCTGATTGTGACACGGACCATGAGTTATTAATAGCAGACATGAAGATAAAGATAAAAAGACAGTTGCGGGATCAAGACCACTCCGCTTTGATCTTACAAAAATACCAGAACAATATGGTATAGAAGTGAAGAACCGTTTCGAAATCCTGATGGCTGTACAGGAGGAGATGACATCAGATGATCTGGCTACACAGGCCAGAGATATCTTAATAAAAAACAGCTAAAGACATGGTTCCAATAAAGAAAACACAAAAGAATGTATGGATTACAGCAGGCACACTAGAACTGATAAAACAACGTAGAGAAATGAAGACACAGTGGAAAGTGACAAACAACAACAAAGAGGAATATAAATCTTTAACAAAAGAAGTACGAAGAAACATAAGAAAAGATTAAAAAACAGTACATACAAGATTGTTGTGAAAGAATAGAAGGACATCAGAAGTGTGGAAGAGATAGTGAAATGTTTAAAGAAATGAAGACATTGATGAGAAATGTCACACCTAAGCTAAATGTAATTTATGATGAAATGGGGAATACCTTGACAGAGATAGAGGAAATTCTAGAAAGATGGAAGAAATATTGCAGGGGAATATATGAAACAACTGTGAAAGCAGAAATCAACAGTGTGAATTATTCTTGGAGGAGAAAGAACCCGAACCGACAATAGAAGAAGTTTTATGGGCAATAAAGAATCTGAAAAATGATAAATGACCAGGATGTGATGAGATAACAGCTGAATTTATTAAAGCAGGAGGAAAGGAATGTGCAACAGTCTATCATGCACTATGTAAAAAGATATGGCATTCGGGTATTTAGCCAAAAGAATGGAAAAGAACTGTATTCATACCACTGCCAAAAAAGGGTAACCTGAAATTATACACAAACTACAGAACTGTTGTCCTGATTAGTCATACCAGTAAAATTCTGTTAAAAATCATAATGGGTAGACTTCGTAAGAAAATAGAAGAAGAAGTCAATATGGTCCAAGCTGGTTTCAGGCAAGGAAGAGGATCAAGAGATCATATATTCAATACAAGATTAATTATAGAGAAATGCAGAGAGTTTAATGTGAATCTATATTTATCATTTATAGACTACTCAAAGGCATTTGATTATGTACGACACCAGAAACTGTGGGAAATAATGGAAAAAATGGGATTTCCAACACATTTGATACAATTAACATCACTGCTGTATCTAGACCAACAAGCAGCAGTAAGAATAAATGGTGAAATAACAACTTGGTTTGACATAAAACAAGGGGTCCGTCAGGGGTGCATATTGTCGCCTTACTTATTTAACTTGTATACTGAAAATATAATGAGGAATGTTAGAGAAGATGTAGACAAAGATTATTACGATGCCATAACAATTGGAGGTTATGAAATACCAGAGATTAGATATGCTGATGACACAGTATTACTATCCACAACACAAAAAGGAATGGAAAAACTAATTATATCAATCCGTAAGAATAATGATGAGCAAAACCTCTATCTTATGCGAAGAAAACTAAATTGATGACAACTGATAAAACAAACAAGGCAGATGATATATGTATCAATGAGGAAAAACTGAAAGAAGTGGAGAGTTTTGAATATCTTGTGTCATTCCTAACTAATAATGGAGATACAATGAGGGAAATTAAAAGGAGGGCATCCATCGCTCTTCAGAAAGTAAAACAACTAAAGAATCTGTGGAGAGGAACAGACAAAACTACAAAAATAAGATTTTCAAGGGCATGCATTTTTCCCATCGCAACATGTGTCTGTGAGACTTGGACACTTAACAAAACAACTGAGAAACACATAAATGCCTTTGAATGTAAATGCTACAGAAGAATTCTTCAAATATCATGGACACAAAAAAGAACAAATATATCCATATTACAAGAACTTAATATTGAAGAAGGCTGGGTAGTAAAGAGGATTAAAGAGAGGAAACTTAAATATAAATATATTAAATATAATCTAGAGAAGACAGTCTTGGAAGGGTACATAATGGGAAAAAGAAAGAGAGGAAGGCCAAAGCGAAGATGGCTGCAAGACATCGTTGATGATCTGCTAATGGATGCATCAGCAGCAGGCCATCTTGTTCACAACCGAGAGGCCTACAGGAGTGCTGTTAGGGAGGCAAAGTTCCACAAGGGACATGCAAATGAATGAATGATAGATTAATGTTCTTTCCCATACCCACACTCCCGTTCTTTGTCAACCCAGTGGGCTATTTTATTTTTGTCTTACTTCCGGGTTAACAAGAGGTTATTTGCCATACATTTATTAATGTACATGTCCCCAGGCAAACGCCCGGCACACCTATCCTTTGGTATCGGGTTCAAGTCCCAGCTACGGGGATTTTTTTCTGGTGTCGCCAACACCATATCTTTATGTTTCTCTAAGGCATGACAGGATTACCGTTACCTTTTACCAAACCAAAAAGACCCCGGGGTCCACCCCTATCTTATATCCTTCTTGTGCCGTTAAACGTCACATATGGCTCGCAAAGTAGTTCGCCAATTTTTCCTGTTTTCGGGGAGCTTTTTAATCTCATTGGATTTTATGCCTACTAAACTGGCCTCTCTTAACAATGTCCTCTTTAGAGTTTCACTTCTTCGACCTATTTTTCTTCGGCCTGTTGCGTTCCACTTGATAGCTTGTTTTGTAATTCTCTGGCTGTTTCTTCTCATCACGTGACTGACATATGTCCATCTCCTTTTCCTGATCATCCATGAGACTGGTTGTTGACTGGGTCCACCCAGCCTCTTAAAAATGGGAACCAAAGAAATCTGGAAAGGTAAATGCGGCCAGGCATTGACCACATCAGACTTTCATGTGCCGAAGGTCTACGATATGCAGGCCCAACACCGTGTCCCCAGTGTTTCTTAATGGCATGGATACTGGAAACTTTTACCTTACCTTCATCACAGATTCCTACACACCAAATACAGCCTTCTTTATGACTCAGTCGGAAGATCGACTGATTTATTGAAAGCACACTGAGAGGATTATGTGGGCCACATACTAAGAATGGAAAGAACAAGGCACCCCTATAGAGCCTTGACTTGGACACTTCAAGGAAAAAGAAAGAGGAACAGGCCGTTGAGGACATGGAGACGCACGATAGAGGAAGAACTAAAGGAAGCGGAAAAGACATGGTTTGGGATATTCCGACTTGCTCAAGACAAGATTTAGCTGGCGAACTTTTGTTGATGTCTTATGCTCCATTAGGAGTACAGAGGACTGAAAATAATATATCTATTTTATGTATCGTCATAATCCATCTGTTGTATATCTGAACTATGACCTGTGATCTACGACCTCTGACCTCCATAAAACCTCCCGCAGATTTATCAGTTACCGTGTTCTTACCAGCTCTTCTCCGTGTGACTAAATGTGTCAGCAGACTATTTCTTCCAGACTCCTGTGTTGTTGTCGTGATTTTTTTTTTTACTCTTTTACATGTGCGCCATGTGACTTGGCCTTTCCAGAACGCTATCCTTCTCACTGCCTCCTGGAACTTAAATCCAGTCTTTAGCAAGTTGACCAGCGTGTCACAAGGACATATTCAGACTTTCCGTGATGTCCTGGGTCCACCTGCGGCGAGGTCGTCCCTTTTTTCCCCGTTTGTCGGCCACCATGGCCTTTTCTGCTATCAGCCTCTCCAAACCATTACGTCTCTTGAGATGGCCGAAGTATCTCAGTTTTGACTTTGATTGTACTTACAAGCCAGTCTTCTACAACACCTAATCCCCTCGGTAACTCTTTATTTGATTTTTTTTTCCTTTTATCCATGATATTCTAAGTGCCCTTCTGTAACATTTCATTTCAAATGCTGCTATTCTCGGATAGTAGGGTAAGGATATTTCTTATCAAAGAGAAAGTAAGACGCTTCCTTCTCTCCGCTGGTCTACGGGGCATCATCAAGTCAATGTGGAGTACGCGTCCAGCGTCCCCCTCCTCTCCGCCCATCCTCCCATCAGGGTTACGTGAAGCCATGCGAGCAGGTGGTGAATGGAGTAGTGGACGCAGCCAGAGGTTACTGTGGGTCATGGTCCCCCACTCTACGATATCAGGCAGAAGATCTCATTGGTGGGGACAATGGCTACGATCACTGCCTTGTAACAGTCACTAATAAGAGGGAAAGGAATGGCAAAACTACCTTCTTATAATGCCAAGGAAACAAACATGGCAGTTTTTTTAAAAATTATCCCTTATTCTCATGATTTCCTTCAAGAGATCGACATGGACCAGCTTGGAAGAGTGCGCTACGAAGACAAGAAACAGAGCAGAGCGGAGATTCATCGTAGCCAACCTTCTGTGGGAAGATGGCGCGAGATGATGATGATGATGATGATGATTTATCAGTCTAGACCAGGGGTCTTTAACCGGAAGTATCCATGAGGCCAAATGATAGAGGTGTTGGTTTCGATCTCAGTTGTAAAAGAAAAATATTTGATTAGAGTCTTACCTCTAGCTAGAGACTTATTTGCTTGTTTGTTTGTTTGTTTGCTTGTTTGTTTCATTGTTTCTTTATTTGTTTCTTTGCTTGTTTGTTTCTTTGCTTGTTTGTTTCTTTGTTTTTTGTTTGTTTGCTTGCTTGTTTGTTTGTTTGCTTGTTTGTTTGTTTGTTTGTTTGCTTGTTTGTTTCTTTGTTTGTTTACTTGTTTGCTTCTTTGCTTGCTTGTTTGTTCGTTTGTTTCTTTATTTGTTTCTTTGCTTGTTTGTTTCTTTGTTTATTTACTTGTTTGTTTCTTTGCTTGTTTGTTTGTTTGCTTGTTTGTTTGTTTGCTTGTTTGTTTCTTTGTTTGTTTCTTTGCTTGTTTGTTTCTTTCTTTGTTTGCTTGTTTGTTTCTTTCTTTGTTTGGTTGTTTGTTTGTTTGTTTGTTTCTTTGCTTGTTTGTTTCTTTGTTTCTTTGCTTGTTTTTTGCTTGCTTCTTTCTTTCTTTCTTTGCTTGTTTGTTTCTTTGTTTGTTTGTTTGCTAGTTTTTTTTCTTTGTTTACTTGTTTGTTTCTTTGCTTGCTTGTTTGTTTCTTTGTTTGCTTCTTTGCTTGTTTTTTCTTTGTTTGTTTGTTTTCTTGTCTGTTTCTTTGTTTGTTTGCTTGTTTGTTTCTGTGCTTGTTTGTTTATTTGCTTGTTTGTTTTTCTTTGCTTGTTTGTTTCTTTGCTTGCTTGTTTGCGTGTTCATTCGTTCGGGCATTTGTTTTTTTTGTTTGCTTGTTTGTTTGTTGATTTGCCCAAGTACCTGATGTAGCAAATGATAATCAAGGACCAAGTATAATATATAAAAGAAACGACTACGTGAACACAGAAATCCTCAGGTAAAACTCACAAAACTTTCGGCACGTCTTAGTGAGTTTCAACAAACAATCCGAGAAGTGCAATGAGTGAAACTGAACCCGCGTTTTCAATGAAAGGACAAAATCTCGTATGTTACTATTTACTTTTGAACCGGAGCGGATCAGTCACCATCCGGGCCACTAGGCTAAACTTTGTAAGGCGCCATTTATCCCCACCGGTCTGTATCGTCTATCTTCTGACAAATGACCCACTTCTCCGCAAGTTGTGATCTCTATATCTCCATAATTACCATGTGATCTTGTAATACGCGAACCAAACGTTGACACGTCAGTATCTTCTGAATAACATAACATGCTAATAATAATAGTTATGAACGGTTATCACATGAACCAATAATCAGTCCCCTCCCCCCAACTTCTTGATTTCGATGCCCTAGGTTGAACCCTAAGTTGAACCCTAGGTTCAGCCAATGGCTAATGTGCCACTGATTTTGCAACATTCAGTACTTTATTGCTGCTATCATTCACTCTGATAAGCCAGTTCAGTACAATCAGTGTTAGCAGAACCAGAGAAATTGTTTAAAAAAATAAATGCACAGCAACAACAGTTAACATCTTCCGTCAAGCTCTATGGGTGGAAGGAGTCCACAGCCGGTACATTACTCTGGGTCCCAAAAGGGCTTTTTTTTTGTTTTCAGGGTGGGCCAGATGGGTGGGGGAGGGACGGGGCGTAGTAGATAAAGGACCAGGGAGGAGCTTAGAAAATTTCTATGGGAGGCCGTGTGTACCGCTTTCAAAAATTTTCTCAATATCAGGTTGAAAAGTGCTAAGAAGGAAAGTATTACTGCCCCCGTCTGCTGCTTCGTTTTCCCTCAACGCCTCCCCCTCCACTGCCCCCTACTGCCCCTTTTTCGTTCCCTGTTCTCTCCCCCCCCCCCCCCCCACCAGTCGGATGTCCGATTTGGCACTCAGCGACCCAAAGCTGTCATGCTAGAGTCAGGGTTCGCGGCAAACCAAGACCTTGTCCTAGCACCTCTCCTCTGATACCCCCAGTAACAGGCCTTGCAAGAATCGCCATAATCCCCATGGTGGTGGAGTCTGGTAAAGAAGCATTGCACATTCCCTGCTCTTTAGTTCGCCATAACCCGCTCTCAGTCCTCAACATTTCATTGCATCTGCTGCAAAGAACACCAGCTGGCATTTTCAAAGAAGAAGAAGAAGAAGAAGAAGAAGAAGAAGAAGCGTTGAATCAAGTGTTTTTGAAAAAAAAAAATAAATAAAAATACATTTTTGACTTTAGTCTTTTCATATATTTTGTCCAATGTTATTATCGTCTTCTAAAATGAAAAGTGGCATAACTCTTGATACTTCTGTTCTTTTCAGTCTTTTATGCCAGTGTTTCCCAGAGTGGGCGCTATCCCCCACCCCATCCCGTGGGCGTTGGAAAGGATCAGGGGAGGAGGGTGGGGCAGACAGTGGGGGGGGGGTCAATGGAAGAAATGGGGGAAGTAGAGGGGGTAGACGTTGATGGAAAACGAAGCAGCAGATGAGGGTAGCAATACCTCCCTTCTTAGCACTTTTCATCCTGATACCGAGAAACTTGTGTCCCTGCATGAAACTCATCCATCACATTAAAGGTTGAGAAAATAATACAGCAGATGAGTTATAAATGTACTCCTTCATAATGTTGAATAAACTGGTTTGCTAACTAAGTTTTTAGATTTGTGATGCATTGTACGAGAATTACATTGGGAGTGATGGGAGAGGGTGGGGGAAATGAGGATATTGCCTAGGAGAAAAGGAGGAGGTAGCTCGAACAAGCCTCTCCATTTTATGCGACTTCTAGGTTGTTGTTTTTTTTTTTCTGATCAGTTCAAAAGCTTTTCTTTCCCCATGCCACTTTGTCCGTCCGTCTTGCTCTTCTGACTTTTTTTTTCTCCTTGAATCTTCCAGTCACTACTATGTTATCTTACTTCTGTCTTCTCGTCACATGTCCAAGAAATTGTCTTCTTTTTTTTTTTTTATAATCATTTTAACAGATTCCGTTGTTCTGAAAAATTATCTGAGGAACTTTTCATTTTGCAATGTGTCTAATACTTCACAATGATTATTATTATTATTATGTTACTTTTCTGTTATCTTTCCGACAGTTTTTTGTTCCTCCCGTGGATAAAAAATACGGGCCGCTGGTTAAGGAAAGGAAGAAAGCAAGCTACCCTGACCTCAATCCTTCCCTTTGCCTAAAACCAAAGGAACGAGAGAACGAATTTTCAGCGGGTTAAGAATTTGGAACGAATCCCTGTCTGACATTCTGCCCTTCATAATATAACTTTCACCCTGGAAAAATGATGAGACAAGGCAGCAATAAGATAACAGTTCTTTCCCTTGGCTATGTTTCAATCTACTATTCTAAAGCAGGTGCAGAAATTCAAATACCTTGGAGCAGTAATAACTTCAGATGGGAAATGCAGAACAGAAATTAGGAACAGAATAGGCCAAGCAAAGACTGCATTTCAGAGAATGAGAAACATATTAGCCAACACATCCTTATCAATGAATGTTAGAAAACGAGTCCTAAAATGCTATATTGAACCTATCTTGTTATATGGAAGTGAATCGTGGACAATAGGCAAGTCTGCACAAAAATCATTGGAAGCAGCAGAAATGTGGTTTATTAGAAGAATGTTGCGAATCCCCTGGACAGCAAAAATAACTAATGAAGAATGTAGGAGAAGAGCTGGAGAGACAAAAAACCTTGTCAAAAAGATAAGAGAGAGACAATGTACTTTCATAGGACATGCAATGAGAAGAGGGGGCATTGAAAATATTATAACAACAGGAAAAATAGAAGGACGAAGATCAAGAGGAAGACCAAGAGAAATGATACTGGACAGTCTGACGGGATGGTGTGAGAGGAGATCACCAACTGAGCTGATGGCCTGCATGAAGGATCGCGTACTCTGGAGAAGCATAATAGCCAACGCCAATCGGCACGGCACATGATGATGATGATGATGTTTCAATCTATTAAAAGTATATTTCTTATCTTCATTTATTGGTGAAAATTATTATATTCAAATACGAAAGTAAAAAAAGACGAGTTTTTTTTTGTGTTTTTGTGTGTGACCAGATTAAAAATAAATTCGGCAATTTGATACGAAGGACGTGTCACAGCAGCGCTGCTGGCAGGCAATGTAAGCTATGAATAGGGCACACTACCCACTTATGTGAACAGAAGGTGCGACATTACGCACTAAGAGTTTTATGAACTGCTTAATATCGTGACACAACCCCTACGCTCTTACATGAACCGAAAACCAACAAGGGATGATAATAGAGCACGACAGAGGGGATAACCGAGGTAATACGATGCCTTGCGTGCGTGTCACGAAGGGAGACAATTTTTAAATGTGGATGGGTTTCAAACGAATACGAATTATTTCATTGTGTCATTGTATACAATGAGGTTAAATTGTTTGTTTAATTTCGATGTTCTAGTCAGTCATTAGTATGTACCATGCACAGCGTTGCCTCCTTAACAGCTCTTCTGAAGGCCTCTCGGTTGTAAGCGAGATGCCTTGCTGGTGATGAATATATTCGCAGATAATCAACGATGTCTGGCAGTTATCTTAGCCTTGGTCTTCCTCTCTTTCCTTTTCCCATTATGTGCCCTTCTCAGACTGTCTTCTCTAAATTCTCATGACGTTTAATGTGTCCAGAATATTTACGTTTTCTCTATTAAATCTTCTTTACTATCCAACCTTCTTCAATATTAAGTTCTTGTAGTGTTGATATATTTGTTCTTTTTTGTGTCCTTGATATTTAAATGACTCTTCTGTAGCATTTACATTCAAAGGCATTTATGCGTTTCTCAGCTGCTTTGTTACGTGTCCAGGTCTCACAGGCATATGTTGCGATGGGAAAGATGCATGCCCTTAAAAATCTTATTTTTGTAGTTCTGTCTGTTCCTCTCCACCGCTTCTTTTGTTGTTTTACTTTTTGAAGAGCGATAGATGTTCTCCTTTTTAGTTTTCGAACTCCACATCTTTCAGATTCATTGATTCAATTTTGTTCCAAACTTATGATACCCCTAGTCGCTCGGTTTACTAATCCTGTGGTACCGGGTTCAGTCCCAGCAGTGGGATTTTTTTCTGGTACACCAAAATAAAAAAGGCACCGTGGTTGGCTCAGCCTCTAAAAATGGGTACGAGATAAATCTGGGAAGGTAAAGCGGCCAGGCGTGATACTGACCACATGACACTTTCATGTGCCAAAGGTCAAGGAAAATACGGGACCAACACCGTATTCCTCAATATGCCTTAATGGCATGGAAACGGGAATTTTACTTTACCTTTTTATGATACCCTTAGTGACAAGCCTAGTTGAACTAACGGGGCAGAGACTGCCATAGCCGCCGCGGTGGTGGAGACTGCTAAAGAAGCATTGCAATTACACTTCCCCTCGCTTTTTTTAGCTGTACTCCAGAACTGAAAAAAAAATAGCCGCCATAATCCCGCTAACAAGCCGATACGACGACTTGCCTCAACAACTTCACAGCATCGGCTGCAAAGAACATCAGCTCGCAGTTACAGGGAGGCAGAAGAAGGCATAGTGGTGAACTCAAACCGAATGAAACTGCCGTCAGTGCCCCACAACTGATTGCACGTCAAGATAGGCAAATCACAGGCCATCGAGACCAATGTTCCCTATAAGGGCTTGCGGTCTGTGTGCAAAATGTTCAGGTCGTGTGCAAAAAAATATTTTATGCATGCAAATGTGTGTAGTAATTATATACATATATAGACACACTGTAAAGGCCTGTAGATTTAATAACAGGATAGACCTGGTGTACTTTTCAGCAGTTTAAATTAATTTGCTCTTTTGTTCTCTGCGTGCCCACCTTGCCTCGTCACGACTCTGCTACATTAACACCGAAACTACGCGATAAAATACCAGGTCAAACATCCGATCCGAAAGTTATTTCTCAACAAGAAAGAAACAGTGAAGTAAAAAAAAAAACAAGTACCACCATTGTATTAGTCTTGACTGCAATTACAGCACGGAGTAACATCTGGAAACTGGAAAATAAAATTAGCACTTTCATTTTTTTCTTTTTGCACGGCTCCAAAAATTTTGTGGGAGGTATGATTTTTTTTTTTGTGTGCGCGGCCGCGCAGCTTAGAGGGAACAGTGGTCAAGACCCTATTCTACCATCCACTCGCGCCCTTGGACATGAAGCAGCTTGGCTAAATGAGTAAGTGTAAGAAGCATTAGCATTCTGCAAAGCCCCTTCAAAACCATTCACTTCTCACGACTGCTTCAATATTTATTTTCATTTAAACTGTTGATAAACCTTTGACATCTTCGCTTTAATCATCTTTCATCCTTCTGTCCGCCATGCGACGTCCAATTCTCAAGCTGGGTGCGGCAACCGGCTGTTGGGCAAACACACACAAATCCAGACAAAAAAAAAACTGGCTAAATCTCGTCTGTAATCACACGCCTGAGGCGTCATGTTTATGTTATTTGCTCTCATCAGCGCTTCCATCAGGATTGTGTATATTCACGGGCATTCGCTTCATTTCATGGCAGAGTTCTGTATTTTTTAACCAGTCATCTTATGTCCGATCTGGCACTCAGCGACCCATAGCTGACATGCACGACTCAGGGTTGGCAGCGAACCATAGCTGACATGCACGACTCAGGGTTGGCAGCGAACCAAAGCCGGACCAAGACTATGTTTTGTGTTGAAAAAAATAGTCGCCATAACCCGCTCGCAATCCTCAGCATTTAACTGCATCGGCTGCAAAGAACACCAGCTCGGATTTCCACGGAAGAAGAAGAAGAAGAAGAAGAAGAAGAAGAAGAAGAAGAAGAAGAAGAAGAAGAAGAAGCGAATCAAGTGCTGTAACAATTTTAAAAATATGTTTAAAAAAAAACGTTTTTACATCTTTTCATATTTTAATGGTTATTGCCCTTGATTTGTAAATATTTTTTTCCACTTGTATCCCTATGTGCCTCTAAGGCATGAGAGGATTACCTTTATCTTTTTTTTTTTTAACACACATGTCAAACTTAATGTAGAATCTATGGGTTTCGTGTAAAAACTTGCTAGAAATCAAGGGATATATAAAGAATAGGGAAGACAATAGGAAAATACACCGACGCGAAGTCGGATGCAAGCCGCATAACGATGACACAACACAACCATCGCGTATGCTGTTTTCTTGGGTTTACATTTACTAGGGGTGATTGATAAGTATTCGACATAAGGTACAAATACTTGAAACATACAGTTGATATTAGGTGCATTTGTAGATCAGGTTAATCTAAGATTAAACACCAAGTTTCAAGAAATTAACTACAACCACTTTTTTTTTAACAGGCTACTGAAATGGAAAGGGGTGGCAGAAATTGAGAAATTGATTAAAAAAAAATTTCTCGTCGAGCAGTCACTCTGCATCAGGGGCTTATCATCGAAGGAGATCCATGAGGATATGGTACAGACTCTAGGGGAGAGTTCCCCTTCTTACAGCACAGTGAAGAAATGGACAGCTCAATTCAAACATGGAAGGGAGAGTCTGGAAGAAGATCTTTGTCCAGGAAGACCAAGAACGGTAACTACCGATAAAACCACCGGCAGAATCCATGACATGATAATGGAGGATCGACGACTAACTGAGCGGTACATTGCTACTGATTTGGGCATCTCCCAGGAACGTGTTCATACCATTATTCACAATCATCTTCAAATGACAACGGTCTCTGCTCGACGGGTCCCGAAATTTCTTAGAGCCGACCACAAACGACAGCGTCTCAACATGTCAAGAGACAATCTTGGCCATTTTTCTGCAGATCCTGAAAAGTTTCTTCAGCAATTTGTGACTATGGATGAGACTTGGGTTCATTATTTTCAATCAGAAACCAAAGAACAGTCAAAGCAGTGGAAACATCATGGATCCCCACCTCCAAAGAAAGCAAGGGTGGTTCTGTCTGCAGGCAAAGTGATGGCTTCCATCTTTTGGGATTCAGAAGATGTGCTATTGGTAGACTATCTTCAGAAGGACAGAACGATGTGCTATTGGTAGACTATCTTCAGAAGGACAGAACGATGTGCTATTGGTAGACTATCTTCAGAAGGACAGAACGATCACTGGGGTCTATTATACTAATCTTGTGAAGCAACTGCGGGTCAAACCGAAGGAAAAGCGTCGAGGAAAATTGACGAGATAAGTCATCTTTCATCAAGACAATGCTCCAGTTCACAAGTCGGCCGTGGCAATGGCTGCCATTCATGAATGAGACTTCCAGCTTCTTGAACATCCTCCGTATTCCCTTGATTTGGCCCCTTCGGACTATTACCTGTTTACCAAACTCATAAAGGAGCTCAGTGGTTGCAAATTTGCTTCGGATGATGACATCATTCATGCTGCAGACCACTTTCTACTGGCACAAGATGCTGACTTTAAGAAGGGATCGTATGCTCCAGTATCGCTGGACTAGGTGCATAAATTTGCAAGGGGACTATGTTGAGAAATAATCAAAAAAAGTTGTCCACAAATAACCTGTTGTACCTTATGCTGAGAACTTATCAATCACCCCTCGTTTAAAGAAATTTTAACGCTAAAATCTATGAAATTAACAGACTCAAGCGAAACAGTCACACACCTTCTTAAAACTTTAGTGCTTGTGGTAACCGGCAGTTTAAACACTATATTAGGACGCTACATAAATTTCGTAGCAGTCTGGCCACAAAGTAGCCAAGCAACAGTAAACATTCCGTTTCTATGTCGTAAAGGCATGTTGGGTAATACGGTGCTAGGCCCGTATTTTCTATGACCTTCGGCACATGAAAGTGGGATGTGGTCAGTATCACGCCTGGCAGCATTTACCTTCCCAGATTTCTCTGGTACCCATTTTTAGAGGCAGGGTGAACACCGGGGGCCTTTTTGGTGTGTACCAGAAAAAAATCCCACTACTGGGACTGAACCCCCAGTACTACTGGATTATAAACCTAGCGATATATATATATATATATATATATATAATATATATATATAATATATATATATATATATATATATAAACCAAGCAAGCATAGATGGGCGCAATATCATACAATAATTATTAAAAAATAACATATGGATGCTGCACTTCATAGCTAATGTTTATATCATCATCATCATCATCATCATCATCATCATCATTATCATCATCATCAGGTGCCGTGCCGACTGGCATTGGCTATTATGCTTCTCCAAAGTACATGATCCTTCATGCAGGCCATCAGTTCAGTTTGTGATCTCTCACTCCATCCCGTCAGACTGTCCAGTATCATTTCTCTTCGTCTTCCTCTTGATCTTATTCCTTCTATTTATATACATATTCAAAATTGTAGATATTTATGGGATTAGGTGTCGCGGAAAACTGGCTCGTTAACACCATAAAAATTAGAAAGCTGTGATACTTCGGCCACATCAAGAGAGACAGTAGCCTTGTTGGTTCTGCCATTCCCGTCAAATGCTGGAAGTTTTCATCCTTCATCCCTCATACCCGGGCAACGCCGGACACCCTGTTAGTCAAACATAGAATTAAGATCCCTTGGAAAATAACATGGACAGAAATTTACGAGTTATGCGTGAATCACTCCAGCTGATAATGGGACTCATGTAGACGACCCATCTCCCTTTCTAAATATGCCGAGCATTTAAAAAAGAATAGCAAGTTATGCATTTCTTACAAATGTTTATTTCTTTTTGGAACACAGGCAAAATAAACAGAGAGCAAATTGGACCCATTCGAAAACAAATGTCTCAGAAAAAATAATCTGTATACAATGGAACGAATTCAAGACTACAGCAGATAAAAAAGAAATGAGTATGCGGCAAATAATCTCAGCAGCGATCAAGATATGAAGGTGGGCATATGTGGGCCAAGTGATGAGAAGAAACAATCAAACAATCTCAGCAGTGATCAAGATAAGAAAGTGGGCATATGTGGGCCACGTGATGAGAAGAAACAATCAAACAATCTCAGCAGTGATCAAGATAAGAAGTGGGCATATGTGGGCCACGTGATGAGAAGAAACAATCAAACAATCTCAGCAGTGATCAAGATAAGAAAGTGGGCATATGTGGGCCACGTGATGAGAAGAAACAATCAAACAATCTCAGCAGTGATCAAGATAAGAAAGTGGGCATATGTGGGCCACGTGATGAGAAGAAACAATCAAACAATCTCAGCAGTGATCAAGATAAGAAGGTGGGCATATGTTGCCCACGTGATGAGAAGAAACAATCAAACAATCTCAGCAATGATCAAGATAAGAAGGTGGGCATATGTGGGCCACGTGATGAGAAGAAACAATCAAACAATCTCAGCAATGATCAAGATAAGAAGGTGGGCATATGTGGGCCACGTGATGAGAAGAAACAATCAAACAATCTCAGCAGTGATCACGATAAGAAGGTGGGCATATGTGGGCCACGTGATGAGAAGAAACAATCAAACAATCTCAGCAATGATCAAGATAAGAAGGTGGGCATATGTGTGCCACGTGATGAGAAGAAACAATCAAACAATCTCAGCAGTGATCAAGATAAGAAGGTGGGCACATGTGGGCCACATGATGAGAAGAAACAATCAAACAGGCACAGCAGTGATCAAGATAAGAAGGTGGGCATATGTGGGCCACGTGATGAGAAGAAACAATCACAACAATCACAAAGCAAGCCAGGAAATGGGAAACGCCTGGGAAAAAAAAAAGAAAAAGAGGCTGACCTCGAGAAACACTGACAGGAGAGGCTGAGATGATTGGCATCAAATCCCGTGATGAGATTGAGAAGTTTGCCGAGAACAGAGACTCATGGCGAGGCACACTGCTAGTCCTATGTGACGCCCGAGGGCACGGGAAGATAGTAATGACTAGAAAATTCAAGGGACGAGGGAAGAAAGGAAGATCAAGAGAAAATTTCCCCAGTGGACTGACCAAGTGGCAGGGAAAACGAAAATCATCTGAACTAATCGGAAACATCAAGGACCGTGCAAGATGGAGAAGCAAGGTCGCGAACGGTATCAGGCAGGCACATAATAATAATAATAATAATAATAATAATAATAATAATCGCCTTTCACTCTCTTGAGAGCATAGGCCACGGATAAAGGCTCTCCAGTCATCCATGTTCTTGGAATTATTATAGGCCACGGATAAAGGCTCCAGTCATCCCTGTTCTTGGAATTATTATAGGCCACGGATAAAGGCTCTCCAGTCATCCATGTTCTTGGAATTATTATAGGCCACGGATAAAGGCTCTCCAGTCATCCATGTTCTTGGAATTATTATAGGCCACGGATAAAGGCTCTCCAGTCATCCCTGTTCTTGGAATTATTCTCTGCTTCTTTCCATATGTGTATCACTTGTCTCTGAGCACTGTCATAATTTCTCTTCCCCAAGTAATTCTAGGTCTTCCTCGTTTTCTGTTTCCTTGAGGACTCTATGTCAGTACCTGTCTTGCTATGCTAAATAATAATAATAATAATAATAATAATTCTTTGCGTACTGTCAGTGAGAAAAGTGAGACCAGCTCCTAACAACCGCTCAGAGAAAGCTGCCTGTAAAAAGCTTTGCAAAGTGAAAGACACAAACAGACAGGGCAATGCAAATATAAACTATAGCATCAAATCACAATGTTCTAACAGTCACCTCATCCAGGTGACGGTCTTATACGTGGTATTTAGACAACACAAGTTGTTCATGATGACCTAGCACGGGTTCTGAGGTGAGTCAACGGATAGTTTTTTTAGTAAATACATTTTGTTTACTCTAGCCCCAACACTTCACAGTTTGTTGTTCTTATCTCAGACTTGGGAGTACGTTCCCCTTTTTTTCGCTGATGACCAGGTTACAAAGCATAGGAAGTGAAACTATTTGTGTTTCATGTTGCCGAGTGTGTGCTGAGAATGGGGTGGATGGACTGATGGATCTTTCCCATGCCAATAAGGCATATTGGCTAAGTGACGATAGTGTCTACGTTTTCTTTGACCGGTGGACTCACAAGAAAGCGATCCGATCACCTCCCCCCCCCCCCTTTTCTTCTAGTTTCTTTCTTCTTCGACGTTAGCTCACACATCGATGCCAATCTCTCTCACAAATGGGCACAGTTCGTCTCAGGTTTTCAGTATCACACTAGAGTTTCTCTTGTAAGGGGCCGGTGTCTGGCCAGGTCCTTTGCCTGAGTGAGCTGTATAGATGGTAGCTTTGGCGGGTGTGATGTGGCGTCTGTTGTTCTTCTGCAGCGGGGGCATAGGTCTGTTTGGCCACTTTTCAGTTTCTGGTATAGATGATGCCTCATCCTGCAATGTCTTGTTCTCAGTCAGAAGATTATCACTTGGTCATTTCTTGAGAGTTTGTAGTAATCGTCATCTGTTTTTGCTGTGGGGTGTTGTTTTATTCATTTCTCTTTATGTATGACTTTTAGTCTGTTTTTTGTTTGTTTATTTTTGTTCATATGTTATCTTTCTATCAACCTGTTCCATTCTTCCTCCCTCTTTTGCCAGTCTTTCTGGCTCTTAATTTTCTCTTCTTCATTTCCAGTTGGGGTCAGGTACCCAATTTTCCCTGGCGGACTTAACTGGCCCGATCTCCTCCCCGCAGCAGAGATAAAACCAGTTTTGTGAAAGCTTACTACAGTAGCCACTTCACGCCTACCACGCCAAGAAACCTGCGAGGTATGTTATTATATGGAGGTAAAACCAAGAAACCTGCTAGGTCTGGTATTATATGGAGGTAAAACCAAGAAACCTGCTAGGTCTGGTATTATATGGAGGTAAAACCAAGAAACCTGCGAAGTCTGTTATTATATGGAGGTAAAACCAAGAAACCTGCTAGGTCTGGTATTATATGGAGGTAAAACCAAGAAACCTGCGAAGTCTGTTATTATATGGAGGTAAAACCAAGAAACTTGCGAGATATGCTAAATATGGAGATGAAACCTGCAATATCTGTTATTATATGGAGATAAAACCAAGAAACCTGCGAGGTATGTTATTATATGGAGGTAAAACCAAGAAACCTGCTAGGTCTGGTATTATATGGAGGTAAAACCAAGAAACCTGCTAGGTCTGGTATTATATGGAGGTAAAACCAAGAAACCTGCGAAGTCTGTTATTATATGGAGGTAAAACCAAGAAACCTGCTAGGTCTGGTATTATATGGAGGTAAAACCAAGAAACCTGCGAAGTCTGTTATTATATGGAGGTAAAACCAAGAAACTTGCGAGATATGCTAAATATGGAGATGAAACCTGCAATATCTGTTATTATATGGAGATAAAACCAAGAAACCTGCGAGGTATGTTATTATATGGAGGTAAAACCAAGAAACCTGCTAGGTCTGGTATTATATGGAGGTAAAACCAAGAAACCTGCTAGGTCTGGTATTATATGGAGGTAAAACCAAGAAACCTGCGAAGTCTGTTATTATATGGAGGTAAAACCAAGAAACTTGCGAGATATGCTAAATATGGAGATGAAACCTGCAATATCTGTTATTATATGGAGATAAAACCAAGAAACCTGCTAGGTCTGTTATTATATGGAGGTAAAACCAAGAAACCTGAGAGGCCTGTTATTATATGGAGGTAAAACCAAGAAACCTGCGAGATATGCTAAATATGGAGGTGAAACCTGCAAGGTCTGTTTTTATATGGAGGTAAAACCAAGAAACCTACAAGGTCTGTTTTTATATGGAGGTAAAACCAAGAAACCTGCAAGCTCTGTTATTCTATTGAGGTAGCCCCGAGAAAAAAAAATGTCGAGAAAAAAATGAACATTTTTATTCATTTTTCGCAAATGCTGAGATAAATGTTACACTTTAGACTGAAGCAAGGTCATAATGTCCATTATCTACATTTACTGTGAGGCTATTTGATATACTGAAATGTCTTTAAAAACGTTTACATTCCGTAATAATAATAATAATAGTGCATTGCATTCTGCGTAATGATATGTAGATGTAACACATAAGATACAGAAAAGCTCTATTAGTATTGCATACTGTTTAGTGCTATGTAGACGTAACAGATAAGATTAAAGACAGACTCTTCTTCTCAAGAACACATTAACTTCCGAGTCAACTGGTAAATCTAAACAATTTACGAAATACGTCATCAACAATAACACTATGATTATTATTATTATTGCTGATTTGCTATTGTTTACATGCGCAACTTGGCTGAAAGCATTTGTTTTTAATGAAGGGAGAGAAGATAAAACATTTGTTTCCAGATTCAAGCCCCATTTAAAAAAAAAAAAACGAAACAAACGGTGTCAGACATTTTCGCAGAATAAAGATGGGTAAAAGAAGAAGAGTAAGAAGAAGAAATTAAAACAAAACTTACCGCTTACAGAAGAAAGATTCGCGAAACGTTACCCTGCAAAGTCCGTCGCTGGTATCACAGCGCAAGGTTCCGGCGTAGAACTGAGTTGTCGAACTTTATACTAAGGGCAAGCTAGCCCTTTCCTATCCTTTATCAAAGATTTATTACACAAGCGTCCGGTTTCAGGTACCAATTTTTAAGACTGATTAAATTCAAAAGGTTTAATTTATTCAAGTCAACTGACATGCTCAAGAATAAATTCTCTTCATAAATTTAACTCTAATGTTAGAATGTGGATATTTTATATCTAATTTTTAAAAAAAAATAACAGTAGGTAAACAAAGTTGGAAATAAGCTAAAAGTATTAGGATATGAAAGGGCTAGATCAGCGGCTCTCTTAAAACTTTTTTTTTTATTCATGACCCCCTTTCCGGCCTGATAATGGGTGAGTCCATCAGGGATATCTAAGTTAACATCTGAGAATGTTAGAAGAAGAAGAAGAAGTTAACGTCTGAGAATGTTAGAAGAAGAAGAAGTTAACATCTGAGAATGTTCGAAGAAGAAGAAGAAGTTAACATCTGAGAATGTTCGAAGAAGAAGAAGAGGAAGAAGAAGAAGAAGAAGAAGTTAACATCTGAGAATGTTCGAAGAAGAAGAAGAAGAAATTAACGTCTGAGAATGTTCGAAGAAAAAGAAGAAGATCTAAGTTAACATCTGAGAATGTTCGAAAAAGAAGAAGAAATTAAAGTCTGAGAATGTTAGAAGAAGAAGAAGAAGAAGAATGTGAAAAAGAAGTTAACATCTGAGAATGTTCGTAGAAGAAGAAGAAGATCTAAGTTAACATCTGAGAATGTACGAAGAAAAAGAAGAAGAAGAAATTAACGTCTGAGAATGTTAGAAGAAGAAGAAGATCTAAGTTAACATCTGAGAATGTTCGAAGAAGAATAAGAAATTAACGTCTGAGAATGTTCGAAGAAGAAGAAGAAGATCTAAGTTAACATATGAGAATGTTCGAAGAAGAAGAAGAAGAAGTATATAAGTTAACATCTGAGAATGTTCGAAGAAGAAGAAGAAGAAGAAGAAGAAGAAATTAACGTCTGAGAATGTTCGAAGAAGAAGAAGAAGAAGAAGATCTAAGTTAACGTCTGAGAATGTTCGAAGAAGAAGAAGAAGAAGAAGATCTAAGTTAACGTCTGAGAATGTTCGAAGTAGAAGAAGAAAAAGATATATGAATGAATGAAGCATACTGCTTTATGATATGAAGATTAAAGAAAGGCCCTTCTTCTCAAGCACAGATTAACTTCCGGGCCAACTTGTAAATCTAAACAATTTTACGAAATACGTCATCTAAACTGACGTGCATTACCAGAGAGCGAACTGTAACCTTATATTACCAGTCCAGTGCAGTGTACTGTTGATGCCACTGTAATCAATGCAGCGTCCACTTCACTAGAATAAACCAATGTAGTGTTTTCAAATAGCTCGCTATCGTTTTAATTAGGTTTCGTATTCCGAAATTAATTAATTTGGTGTAAAAAAAAAAAAAAGCTAGAAATAGAGAAGAGATTTGTAACTTTTTTTTTACGAGACATTCATTGTTGAAAGCTGAGCAAATAAAGAATGCAGGGAGACTTAAATAAAAAATGTTTTAATCTATCATAAAAAAAAAAAACGAACATTGACAGCATCCTAGCACAGGATGGAAGAACAAATAAAGACGTTAGAATAAATGAAGCGAGAGGAGCTTTCATTGAACTTATAAAACATGGAAGTCCTCCCGGTACAGTATTTGAACCCAAATAAAGATGTACCAAAGTTGTGTATGTTGTCCATACTCCTCTATGGAGCAAGAATGCCGGAAAACAGCCGAATAGGAAATGGGCAAATTATTCTCATTCCATACAACATTCCTTAGAAAGATTTTAAATATTTACTGCCCTTAGACAATAAATGGGGGACCGGCTAACGAAACTGTAGAAGCGGGATTTTTTTTTCCCGACCAATGCGTCGATCCAGCCTCATAAAATGGGCAAAGAGGAAAGGAACTGGCAACCCTACCTCATACGTTGATGGCCCGGCATAATGAGGTCTCTAACACTTCATCCCCAACGGCATTTGCTATGCGACTACCTTTATCTTTACTTTTTAGACAATAAGTAATAGAGACCTACTTGCCCAATGTGAACAAGAAGATATGCATGATAATAGCTTAAAAAACCCCGCTGGAAATGGACTTGTCATGTTCTCCGAAAGGACTCCCAGGAACATCACTAAAACAGCGATGCGATGGACACACGAAGGAAGAAGAAAGAGAGGCCGACCAAAGAATACCTGGCGGGGAACTGTAGAAGTTAAAATGAGTAGCATGCAGCACAGCTGGGGCACAATACACCAACGGATGGTCGCAGACCGTGAGAGGTGGGGAGAGTTTTTGCTGCCTTGCAAGACTCCACATGGCAGTGATTGCTTAGCCGATTGTCGACCAAGGACTTGGATGGATGAATCATAAAATACATATAAGTCATATCCTAGTCCCACCATGCCATATGGGCACTTAGTGGATATGCTATTAGTGCCCATATTTTCCTTGGCCCGTCGCGGCCCTAGAGGGTGATATTGTCACCCAGTACTCTTTTCTACAGCTTATTGCATTCAAGTCAGCTCCATATCTACTCCGCTGCGTGTCGCAGCATCCGTCAAAGTTTGTTTGCTAATAGTTCCCGTCAAGTGTTGTTTCTTTACGACGCCGCGTAGTTCTGATTTCCTAACATTCATTTGCATGTCCCTTGCGGAACTTTGCCTCCCTAACAGCTCTCCTGTAGGCCTCTCGGTTGTGAGCAAGATGGCCTGCTGCTGATGCATCCATCTGCAGGTCATAAACGATGTCTTGCAGCCATCTTCGCCTTGGTCTTCCTCTCTTTCTTTTTCCCATTATATACTCTTCCAAGACAGTTTTCTCTAAATTATCATGACGTTTAATGCGTCCAAAATATTTAAGTTTTCTCTCTTTAATCCTCTTTACTAGCCAGCCTTCTTCAGTATTATGTTCTTGTAGTATGGATATATTTCTTCTTTTTGCGTCCATGATATTTGAAGAACTCTTCTGTAACATTTACATTCAAAGGCATTTATGCGTTTCTCAGCTGTTTTGTTAAGTGTCCAGGTCTCACATGATTTCCTACCAGCACCCTTAATTTGTTCCAGTTCCATCAATCTCCTCATAACTGCATTGTCTTTCCATTTCTGCTCTTCATTGTCCTGCAGTCTGTCCAGTACAGCTTTAGCTTTGTCATTCTTGTCCGTTCTCGTCCTGCAACAATTGTCAACAACTGTTGCTATAAATTACTCTTGATCTAGCTGTTATCTCCCTGGAACTGCGAGCTTGATGTTTTTTGCTGACTGTGTAGAGAAATTTTTGCGTCATGCCACTTCAGGAGTGGGTTACGGCCCTTGTTTTTGCAGGGCCGGTCTGAAAGCAAGTGAACAGTGAAAGGTGCAACGCTTCTTTAGCAGACACATCACCAAGAGGACTTTAATAATCTCACCCTACTGGCTGGTAAAATAGGACTTGAAATTAACAAGGAAAAAAGACAGAAACAATGAAACTTTAAAAATATACGTAGAAAGACAGCTGTTGAGGAAGTAAACTAGTTTGCATATCTCGGCGGTTACACAGACCAGGATGATGACATCAGAAAGGAAGTTAGAAGTGCAAAAGCAACATTGATCTTCAAGAATCTTGAGAACATATGGCACTCAAAAGTTACATGCACAAAAACTCTCTCTCTCTCTCTCTGAACCTTTAAGTGCCCAGGGCACATGGGGCTTCCGCAAGGGTTTTCCACAAATGCCTGTCTTTCGCCTTTTTTTCTGCTCTTGCCCAGGTGAGCCCTCTATTGCTCAACATCCTTTCTGTTGTTCTTCTCCATGTCTCTTTTGGTCTACCCTTACTTCTGTTCCCCTGTGGTGTCCATCTTAGTGCTATTTTTGGTAGTGAGTTGTCAGTCATTCTGAGCACATGTCCCAACCATCGCCAGCGTCTTTCCTCAATAATTGTTGTCAGTGGTTTCATCTGCATTTCTGCCAATAAGATGTTATTTGCACAAAAACTAAGTTAAGATTATTCAATTCAAATGTAATATCCACCCTCATTTATGTATGCAAAGCTTGAAAACAACTAAACAAAAGACAACAAACTAGACTCTTTTGAAAACAAATGCCTAAGGAAAATATTTCGTATAAAGTGGAACAAACTCAAGAATAACGCATAAATAAGGCAGATGAGTGAACAACAACCTGTCTCATGGGTGATCAGAAAAATGAGATGGACATAAGTCGGTCACGTGATAAGAAGAAACGACCAGAGAATACCAAAACAAGCTATCAAGTGGAGCACAGCAGGCCGAAAAGCTCGCCGAAAACAGGAAACCTTGACGAACTATCATGCGAGCCCTATGTGACGTCTAACTGCACGAGACGGATTTAAAATGTAAGATACAGTAATTTCCCATGAAAAAGTGCGATAGCGCTATTTGACGATCACCGAAAACAACATAGTACGACATACACTTCCTATTTCACCACGTGAAACCATCAACATGGCGCACGTTGTGAAAAATATTACTGTGGTTCCTTCTTACAAGGTATATACATATTTGTTCTGTTTGTACATGTGTATAAGAATTAGGTAATGGTAGTGTCTAGTGAATAAAAATATTTTGTGTTTCAATCTGTTCTTTTATATGGTCTGTGCTAACTGGATAGATACGCAAAACATGACTATCCCAGTCGCAAATGTAGCTTCATTGAATTAGGTACAAATTTAGTTAATAAACAGTGAGGCACACAGTACTTGCGCATAGTAAAATGATAGAGTGCAGTGTTGTATGGTTAGTCTTTGAAAAATGCAGAGCGCTTAAGACGCAAGAGAAAAGAATACTATGAAAATGACAGTGGTAGGATGACAGTTTAATCGATCTGTCCAGTAGTCTCATATTTTAACTTTATCTGACAGTCTCAGGTAGAACGAGGGACCACTTAGCAGTGAGAGGACCAGTACACTACCCGCTTAGCTGTCTCACAAGAAAGTTCGTGGTTCGAGTCACACGCATTCTCTTATTAATTTTCAGTCACTCGTGTTATAGTGGTGGTCTGGTTGGCTGTGTGCTTAGGCACTCCGTCTACTAATCCAGTGGTACCGCATTCAGCTCCCAGAAGAGGGGATTTTTTTTTTTTTTCTGGTACTATCCTCTCATCGTCATCATCATCTCATACCTTCTTCCCATGGAAGGATGACTGCAATGAATTCCCACTCTGCTCTGTTTCTTGTCTTCATAGTGCACTCGGCCAAACTGGTTCCTGTCTTTCTGTTGATTTTGTCCACCCATCTGTGTCACTGATGTAACTGATCTTGCCCCCAAGAAGGGTCTTCAGTATAGTATTATGTCTCTTGACATGCCCAAAGTATCTTATCTGTATTGTTTTTATGATTTTCAATATTTCTCATTTCACTTCTTATTGGCCAAATATTCTTTTGTTTTCTTTTCTGTCCATAGGATACACCATATTCTTTGATATATCCACATTTCAGGGGCCTCAATTTTTGTTTCTGTTGTCTTAATTAGGGTCCTGACAACACTGTACCAAAAGGACCACAGGGTCCACCCAGTCTCTAAAAATGGGCATGAGAGAAATCTGGGAAGGTAAATGCGCCAGGCGTGATACTGACCACTTCACACTTTCATGTGCCGGCGGTCTTGGAAATAGGACCTAACACCATATCCCCAATATGCCTTAATGGCATGAAAATAGTTTTGTTTCTTTTTAACCCTGTTTTAGTGCTTTCTGTTTTTCAAGCCTGACCATACAATATAGCTCTATTACTTCACTTTTTGAAAGATACCAACCACACCTTAACAACTTTTGATACGATCACACTCTCCCAACACTACACCTATCACATCTTTTTCCTTGATGTCTGCTCCCTATACACTTCTATCCCCCATGAGGATGGACTCTTAGCACTCCGCTATTTTCTCGACAAAGACCTTCACCCCATCACTAGCACTGACACCATAATCAGACTTAACACAGCTAGTACTAAACCTAAATTCTTTCTAATTCAACAGCGAATACTTCAAGCAAATCAGTGGTATTGCCATGGGAACGAAAATGGGTCCCAGTTATGCATGTCTATTTAAGAGCTTTCTGGAAGTCAAATTATGGGAAACCTACACTGGCAGACTTCCAGAATTCTATAAAAGGTACATCGATGATGGCATTGGAATCACAAGTATGCCACAGGAAGACCTAAAAAAATTTATTGAATTCGCCAAGTCACTCAATAATAACATAAAATTCACTTATGAAATTTCTGACAAGTCTGTCAACTTTTTAGACATTAAAATCTCTGTTGGCACAAACAGGGTTGTCACCTCTGTATTTTACAAGCCCACTAACAGCCACCCCTATTTGCTTTATACCTCCTGCCATCCTGAAACCTGTGATCGTCATATAGCGCTATCACACTTTTCTCGTAGCAAACTTCTGTATATTACATCTTAAATCCGTCCCGTGCAGTTAAACGACATACACTTCCTGTTTCACCACGTGAAACCATCAACATGGTGCACGTTGTGAAAAATATTACAGTGGTTCCTTCTTACAAGATATATACATATTTGTTCTGTTTGTACATGTGAACAAGAATTAGGTAATGGTAGTGTCTAGTGAATAAAAATATTTTGTGTTTCAATCTGTTCTTTTATATGGTCTATGTTAACTGGATAGATACGCAAAACATGACTATCCCAGTCACAAATGTAGCTTCATTGAATTCAGGTACAATGACCTAGAGCAGTGGTTGATCATGGACCCCATTTCTGGCCTGAGAACAGCTGTGGATTCCTCATTAAAAATAAATCGATAAATGTAACCAAGATGACGCTAAGATTTTAAAAAATTGAACCAGCCCGCTTGCTGTTCTGTGGACCCCCAAAATTCCTTCCATGGACCCCAGGTTGAGAACCACTGGTGTGGGAGAACAGTAATAGAGGATACGGCTCATGGCAATGAGATAGTAGGCCTAGGTTATCACTGACTCTCAAAACACCACACTGATCTTGACTTGACATTTTCAGACTGGCCGTCTTTGGGAGCCATGGTCTGTAGAAGAAAGGCCACATATTTTCTGTTTCATATTTTATTCTCTTGATCTGTTATGGCATGGTCTTTGTCTGGTAGAGTTCACATGCTACCATTTGACATTAAGAAATACTGCCCTTCTATCAGATCCAGTCCCCTGTGTTTGGCTTCGCTGGGGGGGGGGGGAGTTGAAAAGTGACTGAAGTAAACCCTGAAAGAAAAGTAGAAGAAGGGACGCCAGTGCATTTGGTGGTGAGGTTCTTTTAGCCTGTCCACCTTCTTGCATCCACAGCAGGTCTGCTAGTTTTTCAAGATGTATAGACCCTTCCATCCTCTTTTGCTGATTGTCAGATTTGGAGGTGGGAATGGAATGTTTGTAATTTATTATCATGTGGGGAGGGGCATAGGTAGGTTGCAGCAAATTATTGTTGGTTTCAGGGGTCCATAACTTACAAAAGATTGAGAACCACTGAAGTAGGATATTCATCCATCCAGTGTCCCTTGTGGCATCTGGCTTGGCAACAACAATTCTGTCCACTTTTTACAAACTTCAGCCGGCTTTTGCATGATGCTCTCATCTGTGCTGTGCTGTATGCTGAATTAGACTATCAATTCATAGGAAGAAAAAAATGTTACTTTTGCTGATAGTGAATTGTTGAAATGATTATTTTTCTGTTGCAGGATTTTGTGGACATTGTGCTGTCCAAAACACAGAGGAAGACGCCCACAGTGGTACACAAACACTACAAAATTTCTCGGATACGTGATTTTTACATGCGAAAGGTCAAGTTTGCACAGCAGACATTTCACGACAAGCTCTCTTTGATAATCTCAGAGTTCCCAATAGTAGCAGTAAGTGTCTTAATTTATAAAACATTACATTGCTAATCTCAAAATTCCCAATATATTGTAATTTATAAACAACTTGTCTCATGGGTGATCAGAAAAAGAAGATGGACATATGTAAGGCCGTGTGATGAGAAGAAACTATCAGAGAATACCAAAACAAACTATCAAGTGGAGCACAACAGGCTGAAGAAAAAGAGGTCTACCACGTGAAACTCTAAAGAGGACATTGTTAAGAGAAGCCAGTTTAGTGGGCATAACATCCGTTGATGAAGTTGAAAAACTCGCCGAAAACAGGAAAACTTGGCAAACAACTATGTGAGCCCTGTGTGATGTTTAATGGCACAGGAAGGATGTAAGATAACAGTTTATAAAACATTACAGTGATAATCTCAGTACCCAGTAGTCGCAGTAAATTTAATAAATTACAGAATATCATGTTGATAATCTCAGAATTTCAGTGTCAGCATCATAATCTGGTACCAAAAATGTCACAGCTTTGTAGTCGTTAAGTAATAAAGCTGTTCCTACTTTTTTCCTAGTTTATACATTTTGGTATCACAGCTTTCAAGATAGATAGGTTCAATATAGCAGAAAAAAATACCTGGGGATAGTACACATCCTTGTCGCACCCCTTGTTTTATAGGTTGATATTTTCCAGTTCTGTTTTCACCTTGAATTGCTGCTTCTTGCTGAATCATGGACAATAGGCAGGTCTGCACAAAAATCATTAGAAGCAGCAGAAATGTGGTTTATTAGAAGAATGTTGCAAATCCCCTGGACAGCAAAAATAACTAATGAAGAATGTATGAGAAGAGCTGGAGAGACAAAAAATCTTGTCAAAAAGATAAGAGACAAGTACTTTCATAGGACATGGAATGAGAAGAGAGGGCATTGAAAATATTATAACAACAGGAAAAATAGAAGGACGAAGATCAAGAGGAAGACCAAGAGAAATGATACTGGACAGTTTGACGGGATGGTGTGAGAGGAGATCATCAACTGAGCTGATGGCCTGCATGAAGGATTGTGTACTCTGGAGGAGCATATTAGCCAACGCCAGTCGGCACGGCACCTGATGATGATGCTGATCACAGCTTTACTGCAGTGCTTCGTGTGTAGTTGTATGCTTATACTCTAATTATTGTGTGCTGCTGAATTCAGAAGCTTTCCAGGCCAATAAAGCTCACTGCTGCAGACAAGACATGTCTCCATTCCTCTCTATTCTTGCCATTTGTCAATTCCAAGAGTGCTTATATCTTCTGGGTTGTCTCACCATTGTTATCTAGGTCTACCTCTTGGTCTATGCCCTTTCATCACTTCTGTATAAGTCATCTTTGTTTGTCAGTCTTCCTCCATTCTCTCTGAATGCAGAGCCACTTCAGTCTTTTTTTTTTTTTTTTCATAATGGCTTGGAAAACCAAGAATCAAATAGATTACATTTTAGTGCAAAGAAGGTGGAGATCAAGTATAACATCTGCAAAACCTTTACCAGGAGCTGATTGTGACACGGACCATGAGTTATTAATAGCAGACATGAAGATAAAGTAAAAAAAAAGACAGTTACAGGATCAAGACTACTCCACTTTGATCTTACAAAAATACCAGAACAATACGGTATAGAAGTGAAGAACCGTTTCGAAATCCTGATTGATGTACAGGAGGAGATGACACCAGATGAATTGGCTACGCAGGCCAGAGATATCTTAATAACAACAGCTAAAGACATGGTTACAGTAAAGAAAACACAAAAGAATGGATGGAATACAGCAGGCACACTTGAACTGATAAAACAACATAGAGAAATGAAGACGCAATGGAAAGTGACAAACAACAACAAAGAGAAATATAAAACATTAACAAAAGAAGTACGAAGAAACATAAGAAAAGACAAAAAACAGTACATACAAGATTGTTATGAAAGAATAGAAGAACATCAGAAGTGTGGAAGAGATAGTGAAATGTTTAAAGAAATGAAGACATTGACGAGAAATGTCACACCTAAGCTAAATGTAATTTGTGATGAGGTGGGGAATACCTTAACAGAAGCAGAGGAAATTCTAGAAAGATGGAAGGAATGTATGAAACAACAGACTATGAAAGCAGAAATCAACAACGTGAATTATTACTGGAGGAGAAAGAACCCAAATCAACAGTAGAAGAAGTTTTATGGGCAGTAAAGAATCTGAAAAATGATAAATGACCAGGATGTGATGAGATAACAGCTGAACTTATTAAAGCAAGAGGAAAGGAATGTGCAACAATCTATCTTGCACTATGTAAAAAGATATGGCATTCAGGTATTTGGCCACAAGAATGGAAAAGAACTGTATTCATACCACTGCCAAAAAAGGGTAACCTGAAATTATGCACAAACTACAGAACTGTTGCCCTGATTAGTCATGCCAGTAAAATTCTGTTAAAAATCATAATGGGTAGACTTCGAAAGAAAATAGAAGAAGAAGTCAATATGGTCCAAGCTGGTTTCAGACAAGGAACAGGATCAAGAGATCATATATTCAATATAAGATTAATAACAGAAATGCAGAGAGTTTAATGTGAATCTGTATTTATTTTTTATAAACTATTCAGAGGCATTTGATTGTGTACAACACTAGAAACTTTGGGAAATAATGGAAAAAAGTGGGATTTCCAACACAGTTGATACAATTAACATCACTGCTGTATCTAGACCAACAAGCAGCAGTTAGAATAATTGGTGAAACAACAACTTGGTTTGACATAATACAAGGGGTCCATCAGGGGTGCATATTGTCGCCTTATTTATTTAACTTGTATACTGAAAATATAATGAGGAATATTAGAGAAGATGTAGACAAAGAATATTACGATACCATAACAATTGGAGGTTATGAAATACCAGAAATTAGGTATGCTGATGACACAGTATTACTGTCCACAACACAAAAAGGAATGGAAAAACTAATTATGTCAGTCCGTAAGAACAGCGAAGAGCAAAACCTCTATCTTAATGCAAAGAAAACTAAATTTCTGACATTTGACAAAACAAATAAGGCAGCTGAAATTTGTATCAATGAGGAAAAATTGGAAGAAGTGGAGAGTTTTGAATATCTTGGATCACTACTGCCTAATAATGGAGATACAATGAGGGAAATTAAAAGGAGAACATCTATCACTCTTCAGAAAATAAAACAACTAAAGAATCTGTGGAGAGGAGCAGACAGAACCACAAAAATAAGATTTTTAAGGGCATGCATCTTTCCCATTGCAACATATGCTTGTGAGACCTGGACACTTAACAAAACAGCTGAGAAACACATAAATGCCTTTGAATGTAAATGCTACAGAAGATATGTATAAAACAGGAAAAAAGTAGGAGCAGCTTTATTACTTAACGATTACAAAGTTGTGACATTTCGGCGTGAGCGACTTTGTAATCGTTAAGTAATAAAACTGCTCCTACTTTTTTCCTATTTTATACATTCTGGTATCACAGCTTTACTGCAGTGCTTCGTGTATAGTTGTATACTTATACACATTATGCTTCAGAAGAGTTCTTCAAATATGGACACAAAAAAAAGAACATATATCCATACTACAAAAACTTAATATTGAAGAAGGCTGGGTAGTAAAGAGGATTAAAGAGAGGAAACTTAAATATTTTGAACACATTAAACATCATGATAATCTAGAGAAGACCATCTTGGAAGGGTACATAATGGGGAAAAGAAAGAGAGGAAGATCAAACTGAAGATGGCTGCAAGACATCGTTGAGGATCTGCATATGGATGCAGCAGGCCATCTTGCTCACATACGAGAAGCCTACAGGAGTGCAATTAGATAGGCAAAGTTCCTCAAGGGACATGCAAATGAATGAATGACGAATGACTGTTATAAGCAGAGAGTTAAACATTGCGTAGATTTCTTTGTTATTTCTTATCTTCTGTTGTTATATTATAGGGTCTTTTATGTGCGGTAAATATTTAAAAGAGGAACCTTTACACATGACTTGTGAAAGAATAGATTTAATCAGACTGTGTAGAAAGCAGCTCAGATTCTTAAAAAAAAAATAAAACTGATATATATTTTTGAAGCAGGCAGTGATTTTAGAAATAGACTGTCTTCATCATTTGTTTCATATTGTGTTTCAGAATTTGCATCCGTTTTATGCCACTTTGATGAACGTGCTTTACAATACGGACCACTACAAGCTTGCTCTCGGAGGAATCAACAAAGCACGGCAATTAATTGATGAGTACGTGGTTGTCATTATCTAGTCATATCGAACATGCACCGTCCCCCCACCCCTTTCAAGTTTTGGCAGAATGTGATGGAAGTGTAGTTGCCAGAGTTTGACAGATTGTGATTGTTGTGTTAATTTTACAGACTCTAGTTGATTTGTAAGTTTGACAGAGTGTGATTGATTGTCCTACAAGTGTGACTTATTGTCATTTGTTAGTCCCACAGATGTGACAGGTTGTGGTTGTTTTGTTGGTCAGACAAGTGTTACAGATTGCAGTTATTTTGTTGGTCTCACAAGTGTGACAGATGGTGGTTATTTTGTTAGTCATACAAGTGTGATAGAGTGTAGTTATTTTGTTAGCCTCCAAAGATTTAAAAACTTTTATTTGTTTAGTTCCCAGCTTTACAGGCTGGTTGATTTGTCAGTCTCCCATGCTTGACACAAATATGGTAGATTTTTTTTTCTGCTCCAAGATCGATTCATTATGAAAAAAATGTTGCACGGGTAAAACAACCATTGACTGGGTACATGGGACCCAACTAGATCTTGGTTTTGGTGATGACATAACTCTTATCAGTAACAATGTGAATTCCATGCAAGAAAAAATAAATACCCTGTCTTCACAGACTAAATAGGGCTTGAATTTAACAAGGACAAAACAAAAATAATGAAACTTCCCATTAATCAATAAGGAAAAATATACATAGAAGGAACAGCTGTTGAGGAAGTACACCAATTTGCATACCTCAAAAGCTACATAGACCGGGATGGTGACACCAGAAAGGAAGTTAGAATTACAAAAGCAGCATTGATCTTCAAGAATCTTTAGAACAGTAGGCACTCAAAAGTTATAAGCACAAAAACTAAGCCAAGATTATTCAGTTCAAATGTAATATCCGCCATTTATGCATGCAAAAGGTAGAAAACAACTAGAGAAATAGACAAGAAATTAGAGTCTTTTGAAAACAAATGCCTAAGGAAATTACTCAGTATAAAGTGAAACAAATTCAAGACCAATGCAGAGATAAGGCAGATGGGTGAACAACAGCCTGTCTCATGGGTGATCACAAAAAGGAGATTATGTTAGTCACATGATGAGAAGAAATAGTTAGAGAATCTCAAAACAAGCTATCAAGTGGAGTGCAACAGGCTGAAGAAGAAGAGGTCGACCATGTAAAACTCTAGAGGACATTGTTAAGGGAGGCCAAATTAGTAGGCATAAAATCCCTTATTGAGATTGAGAAGCTTGCCGAAAACAGGAAAACTTGGTGACATTTAATGGCATGGTAAGGATATATATATATATAATATGTAAGAAGATTGACAAAATGTGATTGATTTGGTAGTCTCCAAGTGACAGAATATATGCTTTAAAACCATGTATAAACCCAGTTATTTTTGACATGATTTGTATCCCCCAGCTGTGCCAAAGATCATGTGAAGCTTCTCAAGTATGGTGACTCACTCTACAGATGCAAGTGCCTGAAAAGAGCTGCCTTGGGAAGGTTGGTATTGGCCAGATCATTCTGTCAACACTGATGTTCTTGCTTGGCACATTCATTCTTAGTTTGGATTATGTCTTTTGGGGGGGTTGGGGGGGGGGGGGGGAAGATCCTTAACATTTTCAAAATATTCATTAAGACTGTAGGGAAAAAACACAATGATAGTATCAGTAATAAAGTTTTGGATGTCAATTCCATGCTCATGTTTTCTCGTCCTCTGCATCTTTTCATCATATTTTCTCTCTTGCCTTCTCAGACATTGGCGCCAATATCTCTCACAAGTGCTTTAGTTTGTCTCTGGTTCTTCTTATTGGCATTTAGCTTTTCCTGTAGGGGTTGAGGTCTGGCCAGGTCCTTTGTGTGAGTGGCTCATGTGGCAGACATCTCATTTGTGCTGTCAGTGCCGCTTTTTGTACCGGCTTGTAGGACCGTTGAGACAGTTCTCACCGTGTAGTGTAGATGGCGTATCATGCTTTTATTTCAAGTCATATAGTTTTTTGTTTTCTTTTTTAAGTTTACCTTAAAAGTAGTGCCAGAAACCATTTTGTCTTGAGTACGTGATGATTTTTTTATTTGCTTTATTAAAAATAAAAAGAGTATGCGGGTCTCATTTCTGTTTTCATTTTTAGGATGGTGACAATCATGAAAGGCCAGGCAAAGAATCTGCTATATTTGGAGGAAATCAGGCAGCACATAAATCGTCTCCCGACAATTGATCCAAACACTCGTACTCTCCTTATAACAGGGTTTCCAAACGTTGGAAAGTCTTCTTTTATTAATAAGGTAATTTTTGTGCTTGTAGACGGATTTGGTTTGACAGATTTTTTTTTTCGTCTCTGATGCCTTGTCACATATTGTGTCTTTCTGCTTCCTTCCTTTGGTATTTCTTTTATGCATATGTTGTATCACAATGTACGTACATTATGTAAAATAGGAACAGACAGAAGTACAAAAATAAGATTTTTAAGGGCATGCATCTTTCCCATCGCAACATATGCCTGTGAGACCTGGACACTTAACAAAACAGCTGAGAAACACATAAATGCCTTTGAATGTAAATGCTACAGAAGAGTTCTTCAAATATGGACACAAAAGAACAAATATGTGCATACTACAAGAACTTAATATTGAAGAAAGTTGGCTAGTAAAGATGATTAAAGAGAGAAAACTTAAATATTTTGGACACATTAAACGTCATGATAATCTAGAGAAGACCATCTTGGAAGGGTACGTAATGGGAAAAAGAAAGAGAGGAAGACCAAAGCAAAGATGGGTGCAAGACATCGTTGACGATCTGCAAATGGATGCATCAGCAGCAGGCCATCTTGCTTACAACTGAGAGACCTACAGGAGAGCTGTTAGGGAGGCAAAGTTCCGCAAGGGACATGCAAATAATGAATGTAAAATACTTACATGTTTATTACTCAATTTTGTTATGTGTCACTAGATACATAAAAGTATATTTTCAGCCTGTTTGTCAGTTTCCGTAGAATAGATTATGGTGCTACTTTTGAAAACACGTTATGACAGTATCATATAAATTAATTTTGCTAGAATCATGCATTGTGAATTAAAATTTTTTAAGTGTTGTTTTAAAATTTGCACGTATTACATACTCATCAAACAGATTTCTCGTGCCGATGTTGAAGTACAGCCGTATGCCTTTACCACAAAATCTCTTTATGTCGGACACACAGACTACAAGTACCTCAGGTGGCAAGTGAGTTGCTAATTTAGTGTAATCTCTCATTTTAAAATTTTTTAAAAAATAGTAATCGATAAAAAGTACCTTAATGTGTACATTATTTTTTTAGTTATACTTTCATTTTAAGGGCACGTGGGTAGCACAGTATTTAGCGTACTTGTTTCTCATGTGAAAGTTAGTAGTTCGTGTCTGGCTTGAGGTGCCCTTGTCATCCAGCTGTAGAAATGGGATTGTTTAACGAAAATAATAAGCACAAACACCAGATTCCTTTCAGCATTCTTAACATGATAAGAGTATGTGGGTTTTTTTTTTTTATCCAATTTAAAGCGTAGATAATTTTTCACGTGTAAAGTTATGTCTGGTTGGCTGAGTGGTTAGGCACTAGATCTACTAATCCGATGGTACTGGGTTCAAGTCTCATCAGTGGGGATGTGTTTTTTTGGTACCACCACATCAGAAAATGGCCATGCCAGCCTCTTAAAAATGGGTGTCAGAGAAATCTGGGAAGGTAAATAAGCAGCCAGGCACGATGCTGACCATGTGACACTTTCATGTGCTGATGGGTTTGGAAATAATGGGCCTAACACTGTATATGGCTTAAAGTCTGGTGGAGGGGTTTTGGAAAGATACATCTGCAACATGCAGACTGTTTTATGATCCTAGGCTCTGCCGCTTTTCATCCCCTTAAGGCACATTTGTTATGTGTGATTTACATTAAGTCTTATTGTAACGCTGGCCGTATTAAATGCTTTGTAAAAAAAAAAGAAAAAATAACTGTGGTCGTATGTTTTTGTTCCACATTTGGGAGTTCATATTTTTGAACTTCTGTAAATCCTAAGAATAATCTTTGCATCGTTTTTAAGTAAAACATATTCAAGCCATCTTGATATTAATCTGTCATCAGGTTATATTTAGTGCCCAATTACCTTCATCTGTCATTAGGTGATAGACACACCAGGTATACTTGATCATCCAATAGAAGAAAGAAATTCAATAGAAATGCAGGCCGTGGCTGCTCTCATTCACATTCGGGCTGTTGTTTTGTATATCATGGATATATCCGAGCAGTGCGGTCATTCACTGGAGGAACAGGTGGGTTTTCTTTACTGGATGTGAGGTGTTTGTCTTAAAAATGATCTATCTGTTGATTCTTTCCAGTGAAAGATTGAAAGATTTTTTTTTTTTTTAAGGGATCTTAGGTTGTTCCTGAGTTGGAAATAAAATAGAGAGGCCTAATTATAATAGAAGAGTCCAAGTTGTGGTCCAATAGTAGAAAGATAGAAGAGTGAGTTATGATCCGATAGTAGAAAAATAGAAGAGTCCGAGTTGTGGTCCGATAGTAGAAAAATAGTAGAGTGAGTTGTGGTCCGATAGTAGAAAAATAGAAGAGTCTGAATTGTGGTCCGATAGTAGAAAAATAGAAGAGTCTGAGTTGTGGTCCAATAGTAGAAAGATAGAAGAGTCCAAGTTGTGGTCCAGTAGTAGAAAAATAGAAGAGTGAGTTATGATCCGATAGTAGAAAAATAGAAGAGTGAGTTATGATCCGATAGTAGAAAAATAGAAGAGTCCGAGTTGTGGTCCGATAGTAGAAAAATAGTAGAGTGAGTTGTGGTCCGATAGTAGAAAAATAGAAGAGTCTGAATTGTGGTCCGATAGTAGAAAAATAGAAGAGTCTGAGTTGTGGTCCAATAGTAGAAAGATAGAAGAGTCCAAGTTGTGGTCCAGTAGTAGAAAAATAGAAGAGTGAGTTATGATCCGATAGTAGAAAAATAGAAGAGTGAGTTATGATCCGATAGTAGAAAAATAGAAGAGTCTGAGTTGTGGTCCAATAATAGAAAAATAGAAGAGTCCGAGTTGTGGTCCAATAATAGAAAAATAGAAGAGTCTGAGTTGTGGTCCAATAATAGAAAAATAGAAGAGTCTGAGTTGTGGTCCAATAGTGAAAGAATATGAGGGCCTGAATTGTAGTCAGACAGAAGAAAAATATAAGAGTTTGAGTTGGAGTCAGACAGTAGAAGAATAGTAAAGTCTGAGTTGGAGTCAGACAGTAGAAAAATAGAAGGTGGAGTCAGTAGGAGAATAGAAGGTGGAGTCAGACAGTAGAAGAATAGTAAAGTCCGAGTTGAAATCAGACAGTTAAAAAGACAGAGGAGTCTGATTTGAAGATTTACCATACTTGTGTCATGTATGTGTTATGTCAGAAATAATAATAAACATCTGACCCTAGCTGTTTCTCTCTCACCTTGCTGTGTATGAGTCTTGTCATCCCCATCTGTGTTGAAAAACAGTTCATGTTGTTCACATTGTGGAAATCTTTGTCTTGAAACTTAATCTGAAGCTACAAAGAGTTGTAATGTTTTTTTTTTTCCCATTCTGCAGCTTTCACTCTACAGACACATCAAACCATCATTCAGCAACAGACCCATCATAATAGTCATCAACAAAATTGATGTGGTGAAACCAGATGAACTTTCAGATGAGAAAAAAGTAAGTGTTTGTAAACATAGTTTTTACAGGCTTTGTGAAGCAAGAGTTTGTATATGTCATTTAACCTGTATTGGATGAGTCACGTTGACCAAGTCAGAATTGAAGTTTTAACTTGCAATGGCAGAATATTACGAAATTGAACTTCTTTTGTTTTTCTTAAATCTCATTTTGTTTCTGAGCCATTAAGGCACATTGCTGCAGATAAAGTTCGCCTCCATTCCTCTCTATTCCTAATCTCTCTCCAGTCGGTGACACCAAGTTCCTTTTATATCCACTTCTATGTTGTCTTTCCATCTCTGTCTAGGTCTACCCTTTGGTCTTGTTTCCCTCTTATCTTGTTCATACATCGTTTTCATTTGTCTGTTCTCTTCCATTCTTTCTACATGCCCCAGCCAGTGTAGTCTGTTCAGTTTCAAGATATTTATAATTCGTTGGGATTTGAATAAACTGTGATTTTGTTTAATGGCAATCAAAAATTATATCAAGACGAAGCTGTATAAAATGCCAAATTGTAATTAAAACATGCCATCCTCAATAAATGCTTAAAGGTAATGGCAGTAGACAGACTGCATGCAGAAAGAGGCTTGTAGAAGAAACTTATAATAGGCCAGGAACTTGAGAGAATCTTGATGTTCAGAGCTATCACCAGGAAGGATCATTTGCAGGTTGTAATATCCAGCCCATGCAATTTAGTTATGGTTAATGTAAAAAGCCCTAATTCTTGTGGTTTGATCCCGCAACTGGCAGGTGAAAAAACATTTGCACAAAATATACTGCCATGCTGTCCTCAGAAGTCCACTTAAATGTCAGGTGAAAATCTGGTGGACCAGATTTGGTATTGACTGCATAAGTTCTGTCAGTCAGTCATTTGCATGTCCCTTGCGGAACTTTGCCTCCCTAAGAGCACCCCTGTAGGCCTCTCATTTGTAAGCAAGATGCCCTGCTGCTGATGCATCCATTTGCAGATCATCAACGATGTCTTCACGTCATCTTCACCTTGGTCTTCCTCTTTTTTTTCCCCATTATGTACCCTTCTAAGACAGTCTTCTCTAAATTATCATGACATTTAACGTGTCCAAAAATATTTAATTTTTCTTTGTTTAATCCTCTTTACTA